>JADDMT010000024.1:0-372633 GCA_021401465.1 Teratosphaeria epicoccoides | reverse complement strand
CTTTCTTCTATGACTATGCCTATGACTCATAGTACTCCCATGACGGTACTATGACTCATAGCACTTAGGACCTACATGATCCTGTATCCTACAGTACTCCGGACAGTACTCCTGACACTCATGACACATAGGCCGCAGCCTCTACGTCGAAAATATCGGCGTATTCCTTTAACTTAGGCAGAAGGGTAACGTCTTCCTTAACATTCTGTATGTAGACTACATATATACATTAGACCTTCTTTATGTCCTTGTAGAAGCTATGTGCGTCATGTATCCTTACTACAGGAACTTCGCCTATAGAGCCGTAGAACTAATTGTTAGTAGCTCTATTAACAACGACTCCCTGCTTGTAGCGCTAAGGGCGGCCGAGTAGGAGCTCCTTATTAGGAACGTCTTTAGCGTAGAAGACTTCGTTAGTCTTACGTACTTCTCCTAAGGAGTCCGCGAGTTAGAGGCGCACGTTGTATGTACCTCGAGCCGCTACGCCTTCGCCCTAAAAGGAACTTCATAGTAGGCAGCAGGGCTCCTAGGATTAGCTTCAAACTAAGCTGTACGATTACCTGCTAGGGTATCATGTTAACCTCCGCAAGGTCATCTAACATATAGTCTACTAGCTTAAGCGAGCTATTAACTCGGACTATACCGGATAGGCGCTAGGTAGGCCACGAGTCTACACTATTAGTAACAGACAGCTTAGATACCCGTAGTAGCTATTCGGTTGTCTTAGGCTTATCCTTCTTTTGCCTCCCCTCTAGGGAGGTTTCAGACACCTTGCTTACCTTCTTCCTATTACTTCGTTTAGGATAGCGAGCTGCCTAGTAGTCCCTCGCTCTACAGATGTAGCAGCTACTCGGAGGCTTCTCGCTACTGTCTTTAGGCTTAGAGGGCTTGCCTCTCTAGAAGGAACTACCGCGTTAGACGTGACCCTTAGGGCACTTGTAATAGTAGCCCTTTAATAGGTCCTCGGGGCTTAGACGCTTATTATCCTTGCCGCCTAATTTTCTATTTCGCTTCAAGATAATCTCCATACATGTCGTAAGGGACACGAGGTCTTGCCGAGTTGTCGGAAGTTCATGAAAAGTCATGATTATGTTCTGAAGATTATTATTGAGTTTGACGAGTAGGTGCTACATGCATTACGTCTTAGTATAGGGTAGCATCTGTCCCTTAAGCGTAGCGAGGTAGGTAGCGAAGCTAGAGGTTATTTGTCCCTTCCCCTACTTAGCCTTCTTATACTTAACAGACATAGTAAGGGCGCGGTTCCCTAGATCCTCGACCTAGTCGACACAGAACTAGCGAAAGTCCGCCTATGTATATGTTCTGTTGTAGACCCGCATAAGGTCATACTACTCATGCTAATTGTTACGAGGTTCCTTATCCTCTTCGAGCTACATTACACTAAAGGCGACTCGTTTGCCCTCTATAGAATATCCGCATAGGTTAAGCACAAAAACTGCCTTACACGCCTACAAGAAAGTTCGAGCCTCCTTCAAGGTGTCTCCCTTAAACGGCTTCAGGTTGCGTGCGTTACAACTACCTCCTAGTTAGCCTACTATGGCCCTGAATTCGGGCACTAGATTTGCAGGCACACGCAGAGAGTCTGCGCCTACTAGTACGTTATCTTCGCGGGTCCCTAGTGTGAAATCTCGCTAGATTTCTTTGTCCGCTAGTTTATTAGTACTACTTATAGCGACGTCTTTATCGTCCTTACTGTCGTCGCTACTAGAAGCGGTGCGGCTCTAGCTCTAGTTCGCAAGGCAGTTCGCGACCTAATTGACAATCATGGCTATAAGGGCTAGGTTAATAGTTAGGGTTAGCTGCAGTCCCTATGCGGGGGGCCTATTGCCTTACCTGCCACGTAATTAGCCTCTAGTAGAACTGTCGTTTAATGCGGTGTCGCTTATAGGGGGTGCTTCTACAGGCTAGTTACTCAGGCTAGCTTCGCTATTACGGGCGCTTAGGATAGCACTTGCTACGCGTTAGTTGCAAGTACGTAGTACTATAGACATATCGTAGTATTCTCTACTAGACTGTAAAGCAGGGGGGGAGAAAGCAGAACTAATATTAATATATATGCTATATAATATGAAAATATCTCGTAGTATAACAGAGTAATCCGACCTTTTAATAGGTACAAGATAGCGCTGCTTTCTGCTTCTTGTAGAGGTAGCACTAAGGGTGCTTATAACCCCTAACGCCTCTTAATTAGGGAAAGTATGTCTAAGCCTAACCCCGTAGGGGTACTGTAGGGTCAGCGACATAGGGGCGTCCTACGTCGACTATCGATCCTACTTAGACGACATACAAGCTAACATATATACGAAGGACCCCCTTACTATGTGTAGTAGGGTTACTACATGCTAAGGGCAGGCATCAGAACCTATGCGGCTCTAATGGCCCCCTAGTATTAACCGTATCAAGTACGCGGTTAGCACGAAGGTATTACTGTTAACGAAGAATCTTAAGCTGAAACTTCTAAGTAAGAAGATGACGCTAAGGTTCGTCGGACCCTTCTAGATATGTAACGTAATAGGCTCGCAGGCGTACTAGCTATCGTTACTATCGTCGTATTGTGTACATAATGTCTTCTACGTGTCTCTACTTAAACTATAGGTATAGCGTAAGGGTGAAGAGCCTGCGGACCTAATGCTAGTAGCAGAAGAGAACGAAGAGTAGGAAGTCGAGGGTATTAAGGACAGTATGCGGCGTAAAGGCGCAATGTACTATCTAGTGAAGTAGAAAGGATACCTACCTAAGTACATATAATAGGTTCTAGCCGAAGACTACAAGAATACTCTAGAAGCTATTCGTGAATTCGAAGAGCGGAGGAGGCGTAAGCAGCGCTCGAGAAGGTCGATTTATAGGAAGATGAGAGTTTCGGAGCAGAATTCTTGACATATGTATGTAGCGTATAACGCGCGAAGTAACAACGAGAAGCAAAACGCCCTACTTATACATTATTGATACCTAAAGGCACACCTAGAAAAAACCTAAGGAGAACAAGAGACATACTCAGATTAGCTTCGTAGCTAATGCTTAGCAACTACTAGTTAAGGGCTTCCTGACTAAACCTAAAGCAGAAGAGTCTTTCTTGTTATGGTCCGCTAGGGACTACCTACCTACACGGGGTCTACTAAACACCCTAAAGCGACTATAAGTAACAGGAGTAGCAACGCCATGAAGAGAGGCTAGTATCTTCTTCTTTAGTAGGTTGCAAGGGAGCTCGTCTTCGGAGCCTATAGTAGCTAGAGAGCTAGCAACATCCTTACTGCGCCTAGTCGCGACAACTACCTCATCCTTAGCATTAGAAGGCAAAGAGACTCGGGCGCGCTTGCGGCTGTCGCGCTCGGCCCTTAAGATCATCTTACGCTTCTTAACACAAGTGTCGACTACATCATTAGACTTAGTGTCTCCCTTAGGCGTAACTAGTACGGCAGCACTATAGCGCAAAGGGATCACATTAGGACCGAAGGTATCCTAGATGTCGTCATCCTCCTTATCCTCAAAGATCTAGCCTAGAGGCTTGTGCCTTAGCGTCTTAGTAGACGTAGTACGGATCGTAAGCAGGGAAGGTTCGGCTTCCTTATCGCTAACCTTAATTTTGGCCCTAGCCTTCTTCTTCTTCTTAGACAGCGGCGTCGAGGCGGCGTAAGTGGCGGCGCTACAATGTGTTAGCTATACGCACGCGACAGGATTCGAGTAAGTAACTTACAGCTTAGTCCTTAGGACTAGCTTAGAGGCAGGCTGCCTCTCGCTATAGCGCTAGGGCGTAGCCTTAGTAGCGGGAACAGTAAATTGCTTGATAACCTTCTTGCGGATCATCTGCGTCTCGAAGTCATTGTTAATAGAGGCAAGGGCCCCGAGTTGCTAACGCTAGCGGCTAGTCAGATATTTCTCGACGCTAACGTTAGCCTAGCGGAGAAAGTTAGCATTCATACTTAGAGGGTACCTATACTATATGCGTACTATAGCGAAGGTCTCGACCCTAATAGTTAGTACCTTCAAGATCTTCTAGACTAAGTCTACAATTAGACCTAGACAAACGTTTTCGCCTATTAGCAGAGAGTCGAAGCAAACACTACTATAAGAACGGTTAGTAGTTACAGTAAAGTACAAGAGGGCGCTAAGTAGAGAGGCGAGTACCTTGTAGTACTTAGCCTATAGCCTGTTTATAGTCAGAGTACCTTTAGTAACCCTCTTGTCGCATGTACTCTAGAAGTCATTAATGTTATAGCAGAGCTAGTTATACTTGCCATACACCTCTTTAGGGAGGTCTTAGCATTTTTGATGCTTGCTATTATAGTTAACATAATTGCAGTAGATACTGCCCTCATTAAATCCGCTAACATAGATCTCGGCTATGCTTCGGTTAGTATAAGCCACGCATACCTCGCGGGTAGGGGACGCCTTACTAACATGCGGAGGAGAGATGTATGTAGCTTAGCTACTAAGGTTGTCAAGGCATTGTCGACATAAGCGACAGTCGTAGGCAGAGCAAGTAGTATCGAACTTAGTCTGTAGCATATAAGCTATTATTACCAAGATAACTCGATTAATCTTGATTGATTAATTGAAGAAGAAGGAGCTCCGGTTTAGACCCGCAGACATGGCGAGGCGCAAGCTAAGCAAAATAGAAGCGGAGGTTAATGTTAGTGTTTTAGAACAGGAAGTTTAGGAAAGCGGCGAGGTTTTTATACTCTCTAATAGCCCCCCTGTTGCCTACTGCAACCGTTAAGCTAGTAACTCGAACTACATGCGTATAGTACCTACCTTTATTTAACTTACAAGGGGACCGAATAATGCAAGAACAGATAACGCGGCTGTTACGCATGTGTGCTAACTATACTCGTGCTAGTCTACTAGCATGAAAATGTAGCGAGACTCGCGCTAGGAGCGCGCTCCTGCTATTTCAAGCGGTACGCGTAGAGCGTCCGCGTACATTCCTACTACCCTGAGGTTCTACGACACGTCCTTCATAGTCACGACTAAATAGGGACAGCTAAGCTACTTGGCAAGGCTAGCGCGCATGCTCGCCCTACTATTTCAAAGATTAACTAAAGTACGTACTTATAGTTTCCTAATATCTTGATCTACATGTAAAGCGAAGGTGTTATAAAGCCGCCTGACATGTAACGGATTAAAACCCGCCTAAGTTAGTAGCCTCCGCCTCGTACTCGCTACGAAGGTATTAAGGTATACGTATAACACATGTTATGTAGGCTATCTACCTATTTACTCTTACGCGGTGTAAGCATGCTACATCCTATACCCTATATGTTCCGCGTGTATTACTCAGTAAGGCTAGGGACATCCTTGTAGGAGGAGGGGCAGTAATACGGTTGATACTATAGGGCTATTAGAGATGCATAGGTTCCGATGCCTGCCCTTAGCATGTAGTAACCCTGCTACATATAGCAAGGGGGTCCTTTGTACATACGTTAGCTTGTATGTCGTCTAAGTAAGATTAATGGTTAACGTAGGATGCCCCTATGTCGCTAACCCTACGATACCCCTGCGGGGATAGGCTTAGACATGCTTTCCCTAATTAAGGGGCGTTAGGGGTTATAAGTACCTCTAGCGCTACCTCTACAATAAGTAGAAAGCAGCGCTATATTGTACCTATTAAAAGGTCGGATTACTCTGTTACACTACGAGATATTTTCATATCATATAGCATATATATCTATATTAGTACGTCAGATTTAGTGTTAATAGTAAAAGAACATAGTACGACAATAACAGGATGTGTAGTATTAACTAAAATCATGACTTTAACGTCTATTACATGCAAATTGTTTTGATTTAAGTAGCTCGACTTGCGTGCCTGAGCTACTTGCTACTAGTATACTGCTAGTAGTACGTTACTTACTAGTAGCACTCTTGCACTCTAAGCTACTCGCGTCCGCGACACAAGTAGCTTAGGAGGGGCCGAGTTTCTCGGGGGTACATACAAGCAGGCTAAGTTAGACGAGTAGGTAAGTAAGCTAAGTAACACAAGTTACTTAGTCTACTTAGGGCCTTGATTTTCGAGACGCATGAAGGGCGTGAAACAGGAGAAACATGCTGTTCTCCAGGAAAATGGCGATAGCACACTTAGAGTTAACCGACTTGCGGCTACGACTATTACATAGACTAGTAAGTTCTAGGACGACCTGAAAAACGCACTAGTCTACGACCTAACTGCACTCGCTGACCATAACGACATCGAGGGACAGGAGGACTAGGAAGACAAAGACAGAGTGCTTCTCTTCTAAGGGTTAGTATACATGCTAACATCCTTACGTTTAGAGCTACTACGCCTCTAATATAACGTTCCTTAGGCAGGACACCTAGGAGTGTCTAAAATGAAGCAAATTCTCTAACGAGAATACTACTTCCCTAGGATAGGCAGAGTAATTAAGGACTATGTCTACTAATGTGTAACTTGCTAACAGAGTAAGCATAACTATCACAAACCGTATAGGCTACTACAACCGCTACAGGTACCCTAACAGCCATGGGAATCGCTTGCTATAGACTTCATTATTAAACTACCCTAGTTAAGAGAACCCGCTTGATATAGATGTATATGCTATATGATATGAAAATATCTCGTAGTATGACAGAGTAATCCGACCTTTTAGTAGGTACAAGACAGCGCTACTTTCTGCTTATCGCAGAGGTAGCGCTAAGGGTGCTTATAACCCCTGACGCTCCTTAATTAGGGAAAGCATGTCTGAGCCTAACCCCGCAGGGGTACCGTAGGGTCAGCGACGTAGGGGCGTCCTACGTCGACAACTAATCCTACTCGGACGACATACAAGCTAACGTATGTACGAAGGACCCCCTTACTATATGTAGCAGGGTCACTACATGCTAAGGGCGGGCATTAGAACCTATGCGGTTCTAATAGCCCCCTAGTATTAACCGTATTACTGCCCCTCCTCCTATGAGGATGTCCCTAGCCTTACCGAGTAATGCACGCAGAACGTATAGGGTATAGGATGTAGCACGCTTACACCGCGCAAGGGTAAATAGGTAGATAGCCTACGTAACATGTGTCATGCGCATACCTTAACACCTTCGTAGCGAGTATAGGGCAGAGGCTACTAACTCGGGCGGGTTTTAATCCGTCACATGTTAGGCGGCCTCGTAACACCTTCGCTTTACATGCGGATCGAGATATCAGGAAACCGCGAGTACGTACTTTAGTTAATCCTTGAAATTATAGGGCGAGCATGCGCGCTAGCCTTGCCAAGTAGCTTGGCTGTCCCTATTTAGTCGTGACCGTAAAGAACGTGTCGCAGAACCTTAGGGTAGTAGGAAAGTACGCGGACACTCTACGCGCGCCGCTCGAAACAGCAGGAGCGCGCTCCTAGCGCAGGCCTCGCTACATTTCCATGCTAGTAGGCTAGCACGAGTGCGGTTAGCGCACATGCGTAACGGCCGCGTTATCCGTTATTACATTATTCGGTCCCCTTGTAAGTTAACTAAAGGTAGGTACTCTGCGTATGTAGTTCAAGTCACTAGCTTAACAGTTGCGGTAGGTAACAGGGGGGCTGTCAGAGGGTATAAAAATCTCGTCGCTTCCTAAACTTTCCTGTTCTAAGACACTAACATCGACCTCCGCTCCTACTTCGCTTAGCTTGTACCTCGCTATGTCTGCGGGTCTGTACTAGAGCTTCTTCTTCTTCAATTAATCAATTAAGATTAATTAACCTGTCTTAGCTATAATGGCTCATATGCTGCAGACTAAGTTCGACACTACTCGCTCTGCCCGCGATTGTCGCTTATGTCGACAATACCTTGACAACCTTAGTAGCCAAGCTGCACATATCTCTCCTCCGCGTGTTAGTAAGGCGTCCCCTACCCGCGAGGTATGCGTGACTTGTACTAACCGAAGCGTAGCCGAGATCTACGTCAGCGGATTTAATGAGGGCAGTGTCTACCGCAATTATGTCAACTATAATAGCAAGCATCAAAAATGCCAAGACCTCCCTAAAGAGGTGTACGGCGAGTACAACTAGCTCTGCTATAACATTAATGACTTCTAGAGTACGCGCGACAAGGGGATTACTAAAGGCACTCTGACTATGAACAGGCTACAGGCTAAGTACTGCGAGGCACTCGCCTACCTGCTCGGCGCCCTCTCGTGCTTCACCGCGACTGCTAACCGTTCTCACGGCGGTGTTCGCTTTGACTCTCTGCTAACAGGCGAAAACGTTTGTCTAGGTCTAATCGCAGACTTAGTCTAGAAGATCTTGAAGGTACTAACCGTTAGGGTCGAGACCTTCGCCATAGTACGCATATAGTGCGGGTACCCTCCGAGTATGAATGCTGACTTTCTCCGCTAGGCTAACGTTAGCGTCGAGAAATATCTGACTAGCCATTAGCGTTAGCAACTCGGGGCCCTTGCCTCTATTGACGATGACTTTAAGACGCAGATGATCCGCAAGAAGGTTATCAAGCAATTCACCGCTCCTGCTGCTAAGGCCACGCCCTAGCGCCATACCGAGAGACAGCCTGCCTCTAAGCCGGTCCCGAGGACTAAGCCGTAAGTTACTTACTCGAATCCTGTCGCGTGCGTACAGCTAACACATTGTAGCGCCGCCGCCTACGCCGCCTTGACGCTACTGTCTAAGAAGAAGAAGAGGGCTAGGGCCGAAATTAAGGTTAGCGACAAGGAAGCCGAACCTTCCCTGCTTGCGACCCGTACTACGTCTGTCAAGACGCTAAGGCACAAGCCTCTAGGCTAGATCTTTGAGGATGAGGAGGATGACGACGTCTAGGATACCTTCGGTCCTAATGTGATCCCTTCGCGCTATAGTGTCACCGTACTAGTTACGCCTAAGGGAGACACTAAGTCCGATAATGTAGTCGACACTTGTGTCAAGAAGCGCAAGATGATCTCGAGGGCCGAGCGCGACAGCCGCAAGCGCGCTCGAGTCTCTTCGCCTTCTAATGCTAAGGATAAGGTAGTCGTTACGACTAGGCGTAGTAAGGATGTCGCTAGTTCTCCGGCTACTATAGGCTCTGAAGACGAGCTCCCTCGCAACCTACTAAAGAAGAAGATGCTAGCCTCTCTTCGTGGCGTTGCTACCCCCGTTACTTATAGTCGCTTTAGGGTGTTTAGTAGACCCCGTGTAGGTAGGTAGTCCCTAGCGGACCGTAACAAGAAAGACTCTCCTACTTCAGGTTCGGTCAGGAAGCCCCTAACTAGTAGTCGCTAAGCATTAGCTACGAAGCTAATCCGAGCATGTCTCTTGTTCTTCTTGGGTTTATTCTAGGTATGCCTTTAGGCATCAATGATGTATAAGTAGGGCGTTTGCTTCTCGTTATTACTTCGCGCGTTATGCGCTATATACACATGTTAAGAATTCTGCTCTAGAACCCTCATCTTCCTACGAATTGACCTTCTTAAGCCCTGCTCACGCCTCCTCCGCTCTTTGAATTCACGGATAGCTTCTAGGGCGTTCTTGCAGTCTTCGGCTAGAACCCATTATGTGTACTTAGGTAGGTATCCTTTCTACTTTACTAGATAGTGCGTTACGCCCTTACGCCGCATACTGTCATTAATACCCTTGACTTCCTACTCTTCGTTCTCTTCTGCTACTAGCATCGGGTCCGCGGGCTCTTCGCCCTCGCGCTGTACCTATAGTTCGAGTAGAGATATGTAGAAGACGTCATGCACATAATACGACGATAGTAACGATAGCTAGTATGCCTGCGAGCCTATCGCGTTACGTATCTAGAAGGGTCCGACAAACCTTAGCGTCATCTTCTTGCTTAGAAGTTTCAGCTTGAGATTCTTCGTTAATAGTAACACCTTCGTACTAACTACGTACTACATCGGTTTAGCACGGGCGTTATTATGTTTAATCTAGGATTCTGAGGCCTTTTTCTAGTGTTCTATTAGCACCAAATGTACCTCGTGCATACGCTGCGCTAATTCCGCGGCGGCCGGTACCCTCTCCTTAGAAGACTCGTCCTAAGGCGGTTCTAGGTGTATTTCCGGATTAAAGCTATAAAGAATCTGAAATGGCGACATGCGCATAGTAGCATGCACGCTATTATTAACTGTAAATTCCGCCATAGGAATTACCTCGGCCTAGGCATCCTAGTTCTTAGCGTAGTAGCACTAAAGGTACTACTTAAGAGTCTAGTTCATATGTTTAGTCTAACTATTAGTCTGTAGATAGAATGCTATACTTAGGCGGTACTTGACACGCGCCTCAAACACAAATTCTTGCTAGTATTTACTAGTAAAGACAGAACCTCGATCTGATAGGATACTTCAGGGGACACTAAAGCGCTATATAACTTCGTCGCGAAGTAGTTGCGCAAGCTCGCCGCTTGTGCACTTTTTCGTACATAGGATGAAGACATTCATCTTCGAGTATTAGTCGACTACTACAAGGACAGCATCAACTACATCGCCTTTCTACTTTGCTAGCAGCAGATTAGTAATGAAATCTATAGTCAAGTCTTGCCATGGTCTCTCTAGTAGTAGGAGCGCCTAAGCATTACCGTAGGGGCGATAGCGCCGAGATTTGCTAATCTGGCACGTCTAGCAGGATTTGACATAGTTAGAGACATCCTGTTCTAGCGTAGGCTACTAGTATTTACGTCCGAGAATTGCGTTCGTCTTCTCTGCGCCAAAATGGCCCGCGAGTTTATCGTCATGATGAATACAGAGGAGCTGCGAATAGAGTGCGTAGTTAGCAGGTACGTAGAGCCTATTGTCAAAGTACTACAAGTCGCCTAACTTGGTCTAGTACTTCAGGCTACCTGCAGTGTCCTAGAGGGCTACACCCTTATTAATTAACTCCGGTTCTCGCTCTTGCAACCGCTGAATAAGTCTCGAGACTTCTTTAAATGGTTCTTTAGACATCGCATACTTACTACATGTGAGCTAGTTAACTACCGCACGGATCGAGCTAGACATAGTCGCCACAACTGCCAGATAGGAGGGTTCGTTACTAGCAGAGGCCGTGAGGCCCTATTAGACCTGTAGTCGACCTATAAGAGGAGCTAACAACAGATCGCCGCCCTAAACTACAAGCTTCGTTTGCAGCGTAGGGAGAAGCTGTCAGTTACCCTCCTCCCTAGTGTCGTAGTCCGGTCGTCGCGAAGGACTGTTGGCTAGATTCGTCTTTCTAGAACGATGCTAGATAACGAAGTCAAAGCTAGCGAGGAAAGTCGCCTACCTTGCTTGCTAACTACTTAGCTACTTTACGCCTATGAAGCCGCGAAGGTTGTTATAGTTAGTAAGCACCTTAATAGGGTACGCTACGCCTTCGAGGTAGTGTCGGTACTCCTTGAAGCTGTTAACAATAGCTAAAAGCTCTTGATTGTAAGTCTTATAGTTAAGCTTAGCGCCCTGCATCTTCCGTAACTAGAAGGCAATCAGGTACTATCGCGTACTGCCTTCGTGCGACTAGAGCTGCGATATAATTACGGCTATTACGAATTTTGAAGCATTAGTCTCTATCTGGATCTTCGTAGCAGGGTCAAAGTACCGAAGTATAGGCGTAGTTTAAAAAGCTGCTTTAAGTTTAGAGAAGGCCTTGCTCTAAGCCTCCTCCTAAGGCACTTTCCCTGGCTTTTTTCCTCGAACCGCGCCCTTTGCGAGGGCCGTGAGGGGAGCCACGATCTTTGAGTAAGATCGTATGAATCTGCGATAGAAGTTAGTAAATCCTAGGAACACCTGCACTTCTCGGAGGGTAGTTAGCTGTAGCTACTCCGCGATTGTAGACACCCTTTAGTCATCTATGATAACTCCTTCCGTAGAGACGATGTATCTGAGAAACTCAATCCTATCCGTCAGGAATAAGCACTTCTTTAGGTTCGCGTACAGAGCGAACTTACGGAGCCGTTTAAGCACTATCCTTAGATGCCGAATGTGCTCCTCCTTCGAGTCGGAGTAGACTAGTATATCGTCTAAATATACTACGTAGCAGGTGTCAACGAGGCCGGCTAGGGCCTAGTTAATATACGCTTAGAACGTTGCTAGTGTGTTAGTCAAGCTAAATGGCATCACTGTATACTCGAAGTGTCTATACTACGTTTAGAAGGTAGTCTTCTACTCGTCGCCCTTTCGGATTAGTATCCGATAGTAGGCGTCCTTCAAGTCAATAGACAAGAAGATGGCGGCGCGACTAAGGCGGTCAAGCGTCTCGCTAATAAGTAGTAGGGGGCAGCGGTTCTTCTAGGTCACTACGTTAAGGCCCCTATAGTTAACGCATAGGCGGAGCATGTTGTCCTTCTTCAGGACGAACATAACTAGCGCTCTAGCCTCGCTGTCGCTTCGTCGGATCCACGCGTTCCTTTGCGCCTTGTAGAGGTAGTCTCAAAGTGTTTCGAGCTACAATTCCGACATAGGGTACAGAGGTTAATACGGAGGATTGTAACCCTCCTTAATGTTAATCGCATGTTCTGTGTCTAGGGCCCGGGCATAGGCCGCAGCCTCTGCGTCGAAAATATCGGCGTATTCCTCTAACTTAGGCAGAAGGGTAACGTCCTCCTTAACGTTCTGTATGCGGACCGCATACACGCATTAGACCTTCTTCATGTCCTTGTAGAAGCTGTGTGCGTCACGTATCCGCACTGCAGGAACTTCGCCTATAGAGCCGTAGAACTAGTTGTTAGTAGCTCTATTAACAACGACTCCCTGCTTGTAGCGCTAAGGGCGGCCGAGTAGGAGCTCCTTATTAGGAACGTCGTTAGCGTAGAAGACTTCATTAGTCTTACGTACTTCTCCTAAGGAGTCCGCGAGTTAGAGGCGCACGTTGTATGTACCTCGAGCCGCTACGCCTTCGCCCTAAAAGGACTTCATGGTAGGCAGCAGGGCTCCTAGGATCGGCTTCAAACCGAGCTGTACGATTACCCTCTAGGGTATCACGTTGACCTCCGCAAGGTCATCTAACATATAGTCTACTAGCTTAAGCGAGCTATTAACTCGGACCGTACTAGATAGGCGCTAGGCAGGCCACGAGTCTACACTATCGGTAACAGACAGCTTAGATACCTACGGTAGCCATTCGGTTGTCTCGGGCTTGTCCTTCTTTCGCCTCCCCTCTAGGGAGGTTTCGGACACCTTGCTTACCTTCTTCCTATTACTTCGTTTAGGATAGCGAGCTGCCTAGTAGTCCCTCGCTCTACAGATGTGGCAGCTACTTAGCGGCTTCTCGCTACTGTCTTTTAGCTTAGAGGGCTTGCTCCTCTAGAATGAACTACCGCGTTAGACGTAGCCCCTAGGGCGCTTGTAATAGCGGCCCTTTAGTAGGTCCTCGGGACTTAGACGCTTATTGTCCTTACCGCCCGATTTTCTATTTCGCTTCAAGGTGATTTCCATACGTGTCGCAAGGGACACAAGGTCTTGCCGAGTTGTCGGAAGTTCATGAAAAGTCATGATTATGTTCTGAAGATCGTCATCAAGTTTGACGAGTAAGTGCCGCACGCGTTGCGTCTTAGTATAGGGTAGCATCTGTCCCTCGAGCGTGGCGAGATAGGTAGCGAAGCTAGAGGTTGTTTGTCCCTTCCCCTGCTTAGCCCTCTCATACTCGACAGACACAGTAAGGGCGCGATTCCCTGGATCCTCGACCTAGTTAACACAGAACTAGCGAAAGTCCGCCTATGTATACGTTCTGTCATAGACCCGCATAAGGTCATACCGCTCATGCTAATTGTTACGAGGTTCCTTATCCTCTTTAAGCTACATCACACTAAAGGTGACTCGTTCGCCCTCCATAGAATATCCGCGTAGGTTAAGCACGAAAACTGCCTCACACGCCTGCAAGAAAGTTCGAGCCTCCTTTAAGGTGTCTCCCTTAAACGGCTTTAGGTTGCGTGCGTTACGACTGCCTCCTAGTTAGCCTACTATGGCCCCGAATTTAGGCACCAGGTTTGCGGGCACACGCGGAGGGTCTGCACCTCCTAGTAAGTTGTCTTCGCGGGTCCCTAGCGTGAAATCTCGCTAGATTTCTTCGTCTGCTAGTTCATTAGTACTACTCATGGCGACGTCTTCGTCGTC
The DNA here is from genome assembly GCA_021401465.1 of Teratosphaeria epicoccoides. Lineage (NCBI taxonomy): Eukaryota > Fungi > Ascomycota > Dothideomycetes > Mycosphaerellales > Teratosphaeriaceae > Teratosphaeria > Teratosphaeria epicoccoides. The sequence goes on along the minus strand of JADDMT010000024.1, from coordinate 358,622 downwards.
CTCGCCATTGTCGCTACTAGGAGTAGTGCGGCTCTAGCTTTAGTTTGCAAGGCAGTTCGCGACCTAATCGACAATCATGGCTACAAGGGCTAGGTCGATAGTCGGGGTTAGCTGCGGTCCCTATGCGGGGGGTCTATTACCTTGTCCGCCGCGTAATTAGCCTCTAGCGGAACTGTCGCTCGATGCAGTGTCGCTTGCAGGGGGTACTTCTACGGGCTAGTTACTCAGGCTAGCTTCGCTATCGCGTGTGCTCGGGATGGCGCTCGCTACGCATTAGTTGCGAGTTCGTAGTGCTCTAGACATATCGTAGTATTCTCTGCTAGACTGCAAAGTAGGGGGGAGAAAGTAGAACTAATATAGATGTATATGCTATATGATATGAAAATATCTCGTAGTGTGACAGAGTAATCCGACCTTTTAGTAGGTACAAGACAGCGCTGCTTTCTGCTTATTGCAGAGGTAGCGCTAAGGGTGCTTATAACCCCTGACGCTCCTTAATTAGGGAAAGCATGTCCGAGCCTAACCCCGCAGGGGTACCGTAGGGTCAGCGACGTGGGGGCGTCCTACGTCGACAACTGATCCTACTTAGACGACATACGAGCCAACGTATATACGAAGGACCCCCTTGCTATATGTAGCAGGGTCACTACATGCCGAGGGCGGGCATTAGAACCCATGCGGTTCTAATGGCCCCCTAGTATTAACCGTATCACCGCTACTAATCAGTTCTTCGATAGAATCATGGTAGTAGTCAACTAATTCACTAAGTTCAGGAAGTTTATCCTATACCGCGAAGACTTTAAGACCGAAGATATCGCACATGTCTTCATTAAATAGGTAGTAGCATTCTATAGTATGCTACAAGACCTAGTAATAGATCGAGGATCCATGTTTACCTCTAACTTCTAGAAAGCCCTGATGAGACAATTCTAGGTCAAACATCGACTAAGTACTTCCTTCTACACTTAAATGGATAGACAGACAGAACGTCTAAATTAGACGCTAGAATAGTACCTTCGATCCTATGTGAATAGGGACTAGAACAACTAGGTAGAGTTGTTACTAATAGCGTAGCTCGCATATAATAGTATACTAGCAGAGTCGACAGGACTCTCGCTATTTCAGATGGCATATAGATTAGCTATAGAAGACGTTCTAGATGTCTTAGCTAGTAATCTAAACCTAGTAGCACTTAGGCGAGTAGAACACCTCTACTAACTACAAACAGAAGTACAATTTGACCTGTAGTTCTATTAACAGAACATAGCATAGTACGTAAATCGCAAGAGAATTAAGGGACTAATTCTAAAGGAGGGGGACAAGGTGTATCTCCTCTGCTATCATATCAAATTAGACAAGCCAAGTAAAAAACTAGACGCTATAAAACTAGGACCATTCTGGATCAAGGCTAAGAAAGGACTAGTTAATTTTGAATTATAGCTACCTAAGCAGATAAGAATACACCCTATGTTCTATGTCTCTCTGCTAGAACAAGTAGCGCTAGACGCTACACTACAAACGGAACCCTTACTACTCGACCCTAAGGTCGAAGAACTAGAGTACACTGTCAAGAAGATTGTTGACACTTGTAGGGTAGACAGACAGTAAGAGTACTTAGTTAATAGAGAAGGTATGCTAACCTTTTACTACTACCCTACATAGCTAAAAGGCTTAGTAATTAGTCCTGTAACAGGGCTGATTATAGTTGGCTACATATGCACACACATTGTAACCCGAGAAATATCCGCGAGGTCACGTGATGCCAAGCCTGTAGCTAGCACCTGTATGTCTAGCATCTTAAATATCCGCAAGGTTACATGACGCCAAGCCTGCGGCTTGAGCCTATACGTCTGGCATATCATTAGTAAAATAGGAAGGATACAGGAGTACTAAAAACACCTAGGAACCCCTAAAACACCTACGAAACTATTAGCAGAAGATACAGACTTTTAAGTAGAGAACAAACCTAGGAAGAAGATTATAAGCTATAATTAGGCTCCTGCAGGACGCTACTAATAGGCTCGGCTACCACGCTATCTAGGAAACCCTAATACGATGCGTGAGTAAAACCTTCTATTACGCTCTATGTCGTAGGACTAAGCGCAAGACCTGCTAAGGGATCTAGGTTAACAAGGAACCTAGTCTGCTAAAGAGCCTGCTCTTTAGCCTTGTCCTCCCTAATCTCACGCTCCTTAAGAGCGCGACTATCCTCGACCTCATAGTTAACCGCATCTAACTGTTTCTGAAGATGCATCTCCTTTATATGCGCCTCTATTATCTTCTGCGAAGCCTTAGCTAGCGCTACCTTTACATAGTCAAGATTAGTAATTAGTCTTTTCTGCTAATTACCTAACCTCTTCTATTTAACCTCTGTTACCTTCGCGTCGTAACTTCGATAGTTACTAAAGTAACAGTGTAAACATTTCCCTAAGGAAATGTGTACTTAACAAACAAGCTTTAACTCTTAACACTAAGTATAAGACTTCATGCTTTCCTTGCCCTAACAATAGATTTAATTTGCATGGTGTTTACGTTTCTGCGTTAAAGGGGCGTTAGTGTCTAGAATGACACAAGGCAGTAATATAGAAAGAGAAGACATTACTACACAAAGGAAATAGTAAAAGAAACCCCGCACTAATAAGTAGCTTAGGGACAAGCTAGGCTAATAGGGGGACAGTGTCATGAAGGTCATAAGTCACGAGCACTATAGCATGAGTCATAACACATGCAGGGAAGAAAGGATCTGTTACGTGAGGATAGACACCTAGATCTATAGGGTTAGTCTACAGATCTACAGACATAGGTCTAACAGGTCTGTTAACAGATCTAGCAGAACTGCCTTATCTCTCTAGTATATAGGGATAGCTTTAGGACAGGCAGTTAGGAGCTTTGTGCTTAATTTAATTCCCTTTCCCTAGGGGATAGTTAGTTACAAGGTTAATTGCTATTGTTAATATTCTTTACTACTCTATAAGTCTAACACCTAATCCCCTTCCTACTATTAGCACCTACCCTTATGACACTATTATTAATATTCTTTACTACTCTTTAAGTGATACGGTTAATACTAGGGGGCTATTAGAGCCGCATAGGTTCTAATGCCTGCCCTTAGCATGTAGTAACCCTGCTATACATAGCAAGGGGGTCCTTCGTATATACATTAGCTCGTATGTCGTCTAAGTAGGATTAATGGTCGACGTAGGACATCCCTACGTCGCTAACCCTATAGTACCCCTGCGGGGTTAGGCTTAGACATGCTTTCCCTAATTAAGGGGCGTTAGGGGTTATAAGCACCCTTAGCGCTACCTCTGTAATAAGCAGAAAGCAGTACTATCTTATACCTATTAAAAGGTCAGATTACTCTGTTACACTACGAGATATTTTTATATCATATAGCATATATATCGATATTAGTTCTGCTTTCTCCCCCCCTGCTTTGTAGTCTAGTAGAGAATACTACAATATGTCTATAGTACTACGTACTTGTAACTAACGCGTAGTAAGTACTATCCTAAGTGCCTATGACAGCAAAGCTAGCCTAAGTAACTAGCCTGTAGAAGCACCCCCTACAAGCGACACCGCATTAAACGACGGTTCTACTAGAGGCTAATTACATAGTAGGCAAGGTAATAGGCCCCCTACATAGGGACTACAGCTAACCCTAACTATCGACCTAGCCCTTGTAGCCATGATTGTCGATTAGGTCGTGAACTGCCTTGCGAACTAGAGCTAGAGCCGTACTACTTCTAGTAGCGACAATAGTAAGGACGACAAAGACGTCGCTATAAGCGGTACTAATAAACTAGCGGACGAAGAAATCTAGCGAGATTTTACGCTAGGGACCTACAAAGACAATGTACTAGCAGGTGCAGACTCTCTGCGTGTGCCTGCAAATCTAGTGCCTGAATTCGGGGCCATAGTAGGCTAACTAGGAGGTAGTTATAACGCACGCAACCTAAAGCTATTTAAGGGAGATACCTTAAAGGAGGCTCGAACTTTCTTGCAGGCGTGTAAGGTAGTTTTCATGCTTAACCTACGTGGATATTCTATAGAGGGCAAACGAGTCACCTTTAGTGCAATGTAGCTCGAAGAGGATAAGGAACCTCGTAATAATTAGCATAAGCAGTATGACCTTATACAGGTCTATAACAGAACGTATACGTAGGCAGACTTTCGCTAGTTCTATGTCAACTAGGTCGAGGATCCGGGGAACTACGCCCTTACTATGTCTGTCAAGTATAAGAAGGCTAAGTAGGGGAAGGGACAAATAACCTCTAGCTTCGCTACCTATCTCGCTACGCTTAAGAGACAGATGCTACCCTATACTAAGACATAACGCATGTAGCACCTACTCGTCAAACTTAATAATGATCTTCAGAATATAATCATGACTTTTTATGAACTTCCGACAACTTAGGAAGACCTCGTGTCCCTTACGACACGTGTAGAGATCACCTTAAAGCGAAATAGAAAATCGGGCGGCAAGGATAATAAGCGTCTAAGCCCTAAGGACCTACCGAAGGGCCGCTATTACAAGCGCCCTAAGGGTCACGTCTAATGCGGTAATTCCTTCTAGAGAGGCAAGCCCTCTAAGCCTAAGGATAGTAGCGAGAAGCCTCCGAGCAGCTGCTACATCTATGGAGCGAGGGACTACTAGGCGGCTTGCTATCCTAAACGAAGTAATAGGAAGAAGGTAAGCAAGTTGTCCGAAACCTCCCTAGAGGGGAGGCGAAAGAAGGATAGGCCTAAGACAACCGAATGGCTACTACGGGTATCTAAGCTGTCTGTTACTAATAGTGTAGACTTGTAGCCTGCCTAGCGCCTATCCGGTACGGTCCGAGTTAATAGCTCGCTTAAGCTAGTAGACTATATATTAGACGACCTTGCAGAGGTTAACGTGATACCCTAGCAGGTAATCGTACAGCTCGGTTTAAAGCTAATCCTAGGAGCCCTACTACCTACTATGAAGTCCTTTTAGGGCGAAGGCGTAGCGGCTCGAGGCGCGTATAACGTGCGCCTCTAACTCGCGGACTCCTTAGGAGAAGTACGCGAGACTAACGAAGTCTTCTATACTAAAGACGTTCCTAATAAGGAGCTCCTACTCGGCCGCCCTTAGCGCTACAAGCAGGGAGTCGTTGTTAATAGAGCTACTAATAATTAGTTCTATAGCTCTATAGGCGAAGTTCCTGTAGTAAGGATACATGACGCACATAGCTTCTATAAGGACATAAAGAAGGTCTAATGTGTATATGTAGTCCGCATACAGAACGTCAAGGAAGACGTTACCCTTCTGCCTAAGTTAAAGGAATACGCCGATATTTTTGACGTAGAGGCTACGGCCTATGCCTAGGCCCTAGACGCGGAACATGCGATTAACCTTAAGGAGGGTTATAATCCTCCGCATTAACCTCTGTACCCTATGTTAGAATTGTAGCTCGAAACACTTCGAGACTATCTCTACAAGGCGCAAAGAAACGCGTGGATCCGACGAAGCGACAGCGAGGCTAGAGCGCTAGTTATGTTCGTCCTAAAGAAGAATAACACGCTCCGCCTATACGTTAACTATAGGGGCCTTAACGCAGTAACTTAGAAGAACTGCTACCCCCTACTACTTATTAGCGAGACACTTGACCGCCTTAGTTGCGCCGCTATCTTCTTGTCTATCGACTTGAAGGACGCCTACTACTAGATACTAATCCGAAAGGGTAACAAGTAGAAGACTACATTCTAAACGTAGTATAGACACTTCGAGTATATAGTGATGCTATTTAGCTTAACTAACGTACTAGCAACGTTCTAAGCGTATATTAACTAAGCCCTAGCTAGCCTTGTTAACACCTACTATGTAGTATATTTAGACGATATACTAGTCTACTCCGACTCGAAGGGAAAGTATATTCGGCATCTAAGGATAGTGCTTAAATGGCTCTATAAGTTCGCTCTATATGCAAACCTAAAGAAGTACTTATTCCTAACAGATAGGATTAAGTTTCTAGGATACATCGTCTCTACGGAAGGAGTCATCATAGATGACTAAAGGGTGTCCGTAATCGCGGAGTAGCTATAGCTAACTACTCTCCGAGAAGTACAGGTGTTCCTAGGGTTTACTAACTTCTATCGCAGATTCATACAATCCTACTCGAAGATTATGGCTCCCCTTACGGCCCTTATAAGGGGCGCGATTCGAGGAAAAAAGCTAGGAATAGTGCCTTAGGAGGAGGCTTAGAGCAAGGCTTTCTCTAAACTTAAAGTAGCTTTTCAAACTACGCCTATACTTTAGCACTTTGACCCTGCTACAAAGATCTGAATAGAGACTAATGCTTCAAAATTCGTAATAGCCGTAATTATATCGTAGCTCTAATTACACGAAGGTAGTACGTAATAGTACCTAATTGCCTTCTAGTTGCAGAAGATGTAGGGCGCTAAGCTCAACTACGAGACTTACGACTAAGAGCTTTTAGCTATTATTAGCAGCTTCAAGGAGTACTGACACTACCTTGAAGGCGCAGCGTACCCTATTAAGGTACTTACTAACTATAACAACCTTCGCGGCTTCATAGGCGTAAAGTAGCTAAGTAGTCGGCAAGTAAGGTAGGCGACTTTCCTTACTAGCTTTAACTTCGTTATCTAGCATCGTTCTAGAAAGACGAATCTAGCTAACAGTCCTTCGTAACGACTAGACTATAACACTAGGGAGTAGGGTGACTAACAGCTTCTCCTTACGCTGCAAACGAAGCTTGTAGTTTAGGGTAGCGACCTGTCGTTAGCTCCTCTTGTAGGTCGACTGCAGCTCTAATGGGGCCTCACAGCCTCTACTAGCGACAAACCCTCCTACCTAGCGATTGTGGCGACTATGTCTAGCTCGATCTATGCGGTAGTTAACTAGCTTACATGTAGTAAGTATGCGATATCTAAAGAACCCTTTAAAGAAGTCTCGAGACTTATTCAGCAGTTGCAAGAGTAAGAACTAGAGTTAATTAATGAGGGTATAGCCCTCTAGGACACCGCAGACAGTCTAAAGTACTAGACCAAGTCAGGCGACTTGTAGTACTTTGATAATAGGCTCTACGTACCTGCTAACTACGTACTCTATTTGCAGCTCCTCTGTATTCATCATGACAATGAACTTGCGGGCCATTTCGGCGTAGAGAAGACAAACGCGCTTCTTAGACGTAAATACTAGTAGCTAACGCTAGAACAGGATGTCTCTAACTATGTCAAATCCTGCCAGACATGCTAGATTAGCAAATCTCGGCGCTATCGCCCCTATAGCGATACTTAGGCGCTCCTACTACTAGAGAGACTATAGCAAGATTTAACCATGGATTTCATTACTAATTTGCTGCTAGCAAAGTAGAGAGGCAATGTAGTTAATGCTGTCCTTATAGTAGTCGACTAATACTCGAAGATAAATGTCTTCATCCTATGTACGAAAAAGTGCACAAGTAGCGAGCTTACACGACTACTTTACGACAAAGTCATATGGCGCTTTAGTGTCCCCCGAAGTATCCTATTAGATCGAGGTTCTGTCTTTACTAGTAAATACTAGCAAGAATTTATGTTTAAGGCGCGTGTTAAGTACCGCCTAAGTACAGCATTCTATCTACAGACTAATAGTCATACTAAATGTATGAACTAGACTCTTAAGTAGTACCTTCGGTGCTACTACGCTAAGAACTAGGATGCCTAGGCCGACGTAATTCCTATGGCGGAATTTGTAGTTAATAATAGCGTGTATACTACTATGTACATGTTACTATTTTAGATTCTTTATAGCTTTAATCTAGAAATACACCTAGAACCGCCTCAGGACAAGTCTTCTAAGGAGAGGGTACTAGCTGCCGCGGAATTAGCGCGGCGTATACGCAAGGTTCATTTAGTGCTAATAGAATACTAGAAAAAGGCCTTAGAATCCTAGATTAAACATAATAATGCCTGTGCTAAACCGATGTAGTATGCGGTTAGCATGAAGGTATTACTATTAACGAAGAATCTTAAGCTGAAACTTCTAAGTAAGAAGATGACGCTAAGGTTCGTCAGACCCTTCCGGATATGTGACGCGATAGGCTCGTAGGCGTACTAGCTATTATTGCTATTGTCGTATCATATGCACGACATCTTCTATGTGTCTCTACTCGAACTATAGGTATAGCGCGAGGGCAAAGAGCCTGCGGACCCGATGCTAGTAGCAGAAGAGAACGAAGAGTAGGAAGTCGAGGGTATAAAGGATAGTATATAGCGCAAAGGCGTAACGTACTATCTAGTGAAGTAGAAAGGATACCTACCTAAGTATACATAATAGGTTCTAGCTAAAGACTACAAGAACGCTCTAGAAGCTATTCGTGAATTCGAAGAGTAGAGGAGGCGTAAGCAGGGCTTAAGAAGGTTAATTCGTAGGAAGATAAGGGTTTTAGAGCAGAATTCTTAATATGTGTATATAGCGCATAACGTACGAAGTAATAACGAGAAGCAAACGCCCTACTTATATATTATTGATGCCTAAGAGCATACCTAGAAAAAACCCAAGGAGAATAAGAGACATGCTTAGATTAGCTTCGTAGCTAATGCTTAGCGACTACTAGTCGAGGGCTTCCTGACTAAACCCGAAGCAGAAGAGTCTTTCTTGTTATAGTCCGCTAGGGACTGCCTACTCGCACGGGGTCTACTAAACACCCTGAAGCGACTATGAGTAACAGGAGTAGTAACGCTACAAAGAGAGGCTAGCATCTTCTTCTTTAGTAGGTTGCGAGAGAGCTTGTCTTTAGAGCCTATAGTAGCTAGAGAGCTAGCGACATCCTTACTACGCCTAGTTACGACAACTACCTTATCCTTAGTATTAGAAGGCGAAGAGACTTAGGCGCGCTTGCGGCTGTCGCGCTTGGCCCTTGAGATGATCTTGCGCTTCTTAACACGAGTGTTAATTACATCATTAGACTTAGTGTCTCCCTTAGGCGTAACCGGTATAGTAGCACTATAGCGCGAAGGGATCACGTTAGGACTAAAGGTATCCTAGACGTTATCATCCTCCTCATCCTTAAAGATCTAGCCTAGAGGCTTGTACCTTAGCGTCTTAGCAGACGCGGTGCGGATCGCAAGCAGGGAAGGTTTAGCTTCCTTGTTACTAACCTTAATTTTGGCCCTAGCCTTCTTCTTCTTCTTCTTAGATAGTATCGTCAAGGTAGCGTAAGTAGCAGCGCTACAATGTGTTAGCTATACGCACGCGACAGGATTTAAGTAAGTAACTTACGGCTTAGTCCTTAGGACTAGCTTAGAGGCAGGCTGCCTCTTAGTATAGCGCTAGGGCGTAGCCTTAGCAGCAGGAACAGTGAATTGCTTGATAACCTTCTTGCGGATTATCCGCGTCTTAAAGTCATTGTTAATAGAGGTAAGGGCCCTAAGTTGCTAACACTAGCAGCTAGTTAGATATTTCTCGACGCTAATGTTAGCCTAGTAGAGAAAGTCAGCATTCATACTTAGAGGGTACCTGCACTATATACGTACTATGGCAAAGGTCTCGACCCTAACAGTTAGCACCTTTAAGATCTTCTAGACTAAGTCTGCAATTAGACCTAGATAAATGTTTTCGCCTGTTAGTAGAGAGTTAAAGCGAACACTACTATAAGAATAGTTAGCAGTCGCAGTAAAGTATAAGAGGGCGCTAAGCAGGTAGGTAAGTACCTTGTAGTACTTAGCCTGTAGCCTGTTTATAGTTAGAGTACCTTTAGTAACCCCCTTGTCACGTGTACTCTAGAAGTCATCGATGTTACAGCAGAGCTAGTTATACTCGCTATACACCTCTTTAGGGAGGTCTTAGCATTTTTAATGCTTGCTATTACAGTTAACATAATTGTAGTAGATACTACTCTCATTAAATCCGCTAACATAGATCTTAGCTACGCTTTAGTTAGTATAAGCTACGCATACCTCGCGGGTAGGGGACGCCTTACTAACACGTAGAGGAGAGATGTGTGTAGCTTAGCTGCTAAGGTTATTAAGGCATTGTCGACACAAGTGACAATCGCGGGTAAAGCAAGTAGTATTAAACTTAGTCTGTAGTATATAAGCTATTATTACTAAGATGAGTTAATTGATCTTAATTAATTAATTGAAGAAGAAGAAGCTCTAGTTTAGACCTGCAGACATAGCGAGGCGCAAGCTAAGTAAAATGGAAGTAGAGGTCGATGTTAGTATTTTAGAACAGGAAGTTTAGGAAAGCAATAAGGTTTTTATACTCTCTAACAGCCCCCCTGTTACCTACTACAACTATTAAGCTAGTAACTTAAACTACATGCGCAGAGTACCTGCCTTTAGTTAACTTATAAGGTAACTGAATAATATAAGAACAGATAACGCGGCTATTATGCATGTGTGCTAACTATACTTGTACTAGTCTACTAGCATGAAAATGTAGCGAGACCTACGCTAGGAGTATACTCCTACTATTTTAAGTAGTATGCGTAGAGTGTCTATATACATTCCTACTACCCTGAGGTTCTATAACACGTTCTTTGTAGTCATGACTAAATAGGGATAGCTAAGCTACTTAGTAAGGCTAGCGCGTATGCTTGCCCTACTATTTTAAAGATTAACTAAAGTATGTACTTATAGTTTCCTAATATCTTGATCTACATGTAAAGCAAAGGTATTATGAAGCTGCCTAACATGTAACAGATTAAAACCTGCCTAAGTTAGTAGCCTCTACCTTGTACTTACTACAAAGGTGTTAAGGTATATACATGACATATATTATGTAGGCTATCTACTTATTTACTCTTACGTAGTATAAGTATACTATATCCTATACCCTATATGTTCTACGTGTATTACTTAGTAAGGCTAGGGACATCCTTATAGGAGGAGGGGTAGTAATATAGTTAATACTAGGGGGCTATTAGAGCCGCATAGGTTCTAATGCCTACCCTTAGTATGTAGTAACCCTACTACATATAGTAAGGGGGTCCTTTATACATATGTTAGCTTATATGTTGTCTAAGTAGGATTAATAGTTGACATAGGACGCCCCTATGTCACTAACCCTATAGTACCCCTGCAGGGCTAGGCTTAGACATGCTTTCCCTAATTAAGGGGCATTAGGGGTTATAGGTACCCTTAGTACTACCTCTACAAGAAGCAGAAAGCAGCGCTATCTTGTACCTATTAAAAGGTCAGATTACTCTGTCATACTACGAGATATTTTCATATTATATAGCATATATATTAATATCATTAAGTCTAATACCTAATCCCCTTCCTGCTATTAGTATCTACCCTTATAACATAAAGCATAAAGAAGTATACTACTAGTTCCTTACTAGTTAAGCCTGTAGCTAAGAAGCAACACATGAAGAATAGCACTAGAGATAATATAGAGGCTAAGAGTGTAAATAATGAGTTAATTAATAAGATAAAGGAGATTATAAATACTAGTTTTTAGCGTGTAGTAGAGGATGTAGTAAGAACTTTAAAGCACTAAAGGGGCTCTTACTTAAAGTAAGCTTCAGAGGTTGATCTCTGAGGGGGTGTGTTGTTTAGTGAGCCCTACTAGTCGCGAGGCAAGGTGTCCGATACGAGACGAGGCTGTATCACTAGAACACCGTAGTAGCGTGTGTTGTAACTGCAAGCCTCTGCAGAAGATTATAGATAGGAGTGATAGCGCTCATCCGAAATACCATGCATTTGGAACACCACGAAACGGCGCTATATTTTCAATAGATACCTAATCAAACCCCAACCTCCCTTCCATCGCCCGATCAGAAAAACAGCACAAACGGCACCGCCAACACCACCAGAGAACTCAAACCCCCCAACAGCGATGAAGCACCGCCGGTATACGTGGTATAGCTGACCGCAACCGTGTTGGTCGCATTCTTCGGCGCAACAGGCGTTGTCACGTTGCTAGACGCAGCAGGGGCCGCAAAGCCGCTGGCGACGGAGACATGATTCGTGACGTTCGTCGGACTCTGGATCTGCCCATCGCCAATCTGCGTTACCATGCCCGCCGGGGCGGCAGCAGCGGTGTTCGCGCGGACTGCGGCTTCGGCAGCGGTATTGATAGACGGGGCAGAGGTCGAAGTGCCAACGCGGATGGTGACCGGGACGCCGGCTTGAGAGCAGAGGACTTCGATGGCGGAGACAGCTTCTGTTCGCATCGTACGTCAGGACAGCAGGAAGCTTCCAAAGGTCACGGCTTGTACGTACGCTGCAGGTCTGAGGCGCTGCACGCCGCCTGGACCTGGCTGTAAAGACTGCTCGCAAAGTCCTGCTTGCCACACATGCAGGCGTAATCGGTGGTTGAGCAGCCGGTCTGGCCGACAGCTGCGATGGCCGGTGAGAGCTACGCGGGGATCAGTATCGAGCCATGCTGGCAGCATCTGGCAGGGGTTGCTTACAGCGCATGGGGGAATGGCGCTGATCTGGCTGTAGGCGCCGATCGCAAATGCGATGACGAGTGCTACCCGCTGCATGTTGTGCGATAGGGGAGCTCTTGGCAAAACGATCGAGTTCAATTAGACTGAGTGCGCTGGGCGTCAGTACTTCAATTCTGATCAAGAATGTATCAAGTGCTGCAAGAGAAGATGACAGTGGACTTCTTTGCGCTACAAATATTGACTGTGTTGTAGTCTCCGCTGCGAACGGTAGCGACTGGAATGCAGCGGTTGCTTGGCCCGCATACCGCACGTTACTGCTCGCGGGCTTTCGCTAGAGTGCCGGATGTGGACAACCTTTGCCGTCATGGACGCCTACATGCTCTTGTTTCACTTCCGCTCCCAGCGTTGACATCTCGAAAAGTCATGAAACAAGCAGTCAAAGCAGGCCAAGCAGTCACTCGTCCAGTGACCGATGTAATCCAAGTCTCCTCCCCGTGTTGACAATCACTTTTGACGTTACCGAGCGTCAACATTCTATCACTGGTCTTCTCCCCCGAGCACCTGCACCCTCCTCGTGAAGCGTGCGTTCACCAACGGATTATGCAGCTCCCCAACCGTACTCATACAAGCCGCCGCCGGATCGCCCGAGCCCGCCAGACTACCAGACCAGTACTCGTTCCCCGGGAACGCATTGCCGTCCCACGCGTACGACAGCACCAGCAGAAACTCGCCAGCCGACTTGCCACCCTCGGTCCCGCTCCTCACACTGTCGTCAAGCGCCGGAAGCCTAGCAGCAGGATTCCGTCTGCTGAACACAATCTCGATCTGAGCGTTCCTCGCCTTCGTTGCTGCACGCACCCGCTCCTGACAAGCATCGGACACCTCGATGTACGCGAACTCCACCACCTTGACATGCGGTAAGGGAAGCGTCTGAATAGCCGCCGCGAACGCATCGACGTAGTCCTCCAGCTGCTTCGGATGCCCGTGGTACTGCCATACTCCCAATCCGAGGCCCACGACATACGTCCACGCCATCGCACCAGCGTCCTTGGCCCTGGCATTAGCTTCCAGAAGCAGGACATCCGCCGTGATTCTAATCCGCTCGCGGTACATATCCGGATCGAACGTCACGTGCTCATGTTTCTTCACTCCAAAGAACTCTCCCTGAATGATCCCGCTCAGCTCCGGATGCTGCCTCGGCTTTGCGCCAGAGTTGAGGATATGCACGCCATCCATGTGCTCCAGCCTCTCAAACCTAGCACCGACGAGCCCGACGATGATGCCACGCTCCTCGTACGTGCCATTGGGGCCGATTTGGCCACGATTGTAGCGATCGCCATCATTGATGAAGTGACTCGGACCAGAAATACCAATCAGCGATCCCAGCATAATCTCGTCGTAGCTCAGATAGTCGTCCAAAGTAAGCGTGTGATTCAGGACCTGTTGTCCCGTACCATTCCGGTCCCACTCGTTTGCAGGATTGGAGAGATGTTTGCCATCACGCAGGATAGTGAAGTCGCCCGGACCCATGAAGACATAGGGGCGCTTTTCGATGAGGCGTGCCACTTCATCCTGCCAAGTAAAGGTCGCTGGCGTGCCGTACAGCGCTTTCTCGTATTGCGAACCATATCTGCGTTTATGCACCAGGAATGAGTCGACGAGTGCTGGGAAGCGGTGATGTACGACGATTCTCGTACTCTCTGCGTCACGACGGATGATCTTGGGGTCGAAGTTGCGTACAGAATTCGTAGTGATCGGTGGTTTGATCTTTGGCCTGTCAAGGGTAAGGAACGCAAATTGATCAGCGTCCATAGCTGCCATTGCAGTCTGGTAGTTTTGCAGGCCGGTACTCTGTTCGGGCCTTTTCTCTTGCAAATTCGGTATTTTCTTCGAGGAATTCTGGTTTGGAAATGTGCAAATGCTGGTGCCAGGCAGCACTTGAGACACCGTCACGCTTGTGAGTCATGGGAATTCACATCGTTCGATGCCCTGACCAGTGTCAGCTGAAAAAGTGGATTGTGCTGCGAATGGTCGCCAGCATGAAAGGCAGAGTCGAGAAAGGAAGGAACGAGCCAGTGCCAAGGACTGTCCCTCCGCAGTGACCCCGTCAGTCAAAAGCAGCCAGATGGATGGTCAGATCAATTGACTGCCTGCTGATAAGATCGAATATTGCCCGGTGCAAATGATTGTCTGTCAACACGGGTGAATGCTCGTTGACATGCTTGATCAACTGATGAAGCGCTTGATTTCTCCTGCAGGATGACCGATGGTATCACGGTCCCTCAGCTGCAGCCTCTTCCTGACTCGTCCATGGCGATTATTTGCTCATCTCTATACGCTTGCTCTATCGCCCGCACCTTCCGTACTCTCATTCCCTCTAAGCCGAAGCACCATGCACGAACAACCTCTTCTCGACCGGCTGCTGCTCCTTCGCCGCCAAACCCTCCCTCACACCTTCGGGGACCCCGCCAAACACCAGCTGAGCCTTCAAGCTCCACTCAAGCGGAAGCTTCCACTCCGCCGCCGCCTTCTGATCCGGCAGCGGGTTATAATGCTGCAGATTGGCGCCGAAGCCCTCCGACTCCAGGGCAGTCCAGCAGGCATACTGGTGCATGGCAGAGGTATGCTCAGACCAAGCCGGGAACTTGTCGGCGTAGATGGCGAACTTGGTCTGGAGAGCCTTGACAGGCTCCGGGTCCTCGTAGAAAAGGATCTGAACGACAGCATCATCAGCACCCGTCACTCCTCGTGCTCTACCATGTGCCTGATACTCACCGTCCCATACCCGCCCTTGAAGCCTGTCAGCCTCTTCAAAGTATGCTCCCACTGCTCGCTCGGCACAATCTGCTTCAGAGCCTCCTCCACAAAGCTCCAAAACTTATCATGGTGCTCCTTCAACAACACCACCAACCTCGTCGACTGGCTGTTGAACGAGCTCGGTACATGCAAGATAGCGGCATTCACAATCTCCTCGATGCGCTTGTCTGGGATCGGCGACGTTTTCGTGAGCTGGTAGATAGACCGACGGGTCTGAATGGCTTCGAGGAGGGGAGTCTTGTCGTAGCCCATTGTGGTGGGCGTCGAAGTGCTGAAATTGTTGCTCTTGGTAAAGATTGGAGGGGATGATGCTGTGGAAAACAAAGAGGAAACAGTGGCAGGGAAAGCTGTACGAGCGGAGGATAATAAAGTACTCGATCGCGGGACAAATTTGGCAGTCAGGAGTGGGGCTGCCATGTTATCGTAGAGGGGAGCAAACAGAGCTAAATACAGGTACGCGAGGAATAGTCCAGCGGCGGCCATCAACAATTGCTTCACGACCGCCGATTAGCTGGTTTTGATGAAATGTCGATTATTGACGAGCGGATCATGCAATCACGCCACCAGCTTTCGCCATTGCCCACATCCAGCCTGAAATTGTGCCAAATGATACCGCGTTGCTTATTATTATTATTATTATTAGACAAGCGATGGGAAATCCCATCGGCAACAGTCTCAACAGAGCAAAGACCACATGTTAACCGGCCATTTCGAGCTGGCCTATCGAAGACGCATCTGAGCGTGTCTCGCCGGCGCAATGCCAGGACAGAATCATACGGCTCGAGCGGTCAAGGGATCCAACGTCTGCTGATTCAACCAGGCGGCGGCAGCTTCTGCAGGACTATCTATTCAGAATGCGAAACAAAATCATGCAAACACTCTCCTGGCCGTCTCCCCAATCCCTGCGTAGCGTGCGAGCATCTCCTCCTGTCACCGCCGTCCTATACAATTCATAACAATATCTCATAATTCGCTGATCACAAACACTCAGACGAAAACAGGCGTGCTCTCTCTGCTACTCGGATCGACACTCTTCCTCCGCTCCAGCCACTCGCTTGCCATTCTCTGCGCGGGACTCCCTCCAGTGCCTCTTTCACCAGCAGTACTACCAACTCTCTTCGGAGGCGAAGCACGGATGTGATCGTGACGGCTCATGGACCGATCTCTGTGTCTGAATGCAGGATGGACAGCAACGGTGATGGGCTTCTTCGCCTTGTTTGGTCCAGCAGCAAGCCATTCGGAGCTGCTGAGCTGTGGAAGACCGCTCTCGGCTGCGCCCGCATCGTAAGCAGGCGTAGGAGGCAGTGGTATTTCGTTCTCCTTGTTGCCGGTTTGCACAGCCGAGGCAGCCCTGGTCGAGGGCGCAGAGGCATATGGTCCAGCAGATATGTTCATGATAGTGCTGTCGTCGAGCAAATCGTCTTTGGTGGCTTTCCTCTTGCTGGTATCACCAACAGCTTTGCGACGTATCTGGATCGGCGTCGAGCGGCCGCCGTTGTTGTAACTTGCTCTGAGCTCGAAAGCAGACTTATGCCTGGACGTAGCATTGAGCATAGGCCTCTTCTGAGGACACGGGTCCGCTTCTTTTGGTGCTGAAATGGATCCTCTGACAGCGTGAGCTTCGGCAAACGGCATGTCATCACCCATGACCGGCTTCGTGGCGAGATTCGTGGGACTTGATGGACTCTTGGTCCTGCTAGTGGCAATTTCAAGATGAGCCGCGGATCGCCTACCAATCACGGTACGTGGACGAGACAAGCCGCTCCTGGAGGTGCTCGTCTTTGTCAGGCTGTCTTCTGTCGTCATTCTGTCTGTGCTTGGCCTGCAGGTACTGGCTGTCCTGTCACCAGCGCGGGACGAGAGTCGACTTTTGGCGCGCATGCCGTCTCGACTTGAGCTACGACTCTCAATCATTGGATATCGCTCGTTCATGTAGCTGGAGCGTCGACTGCTCGGGCCCTTAGGACGAGAGTGCGTGACCGTCGAGGACGGCGGTCTGGTAGTTGCGGTTGGTGAGGCAGAAACTGGGCGAGCATCATTTTTATCTTGAGTAGATGCCTTGCGGGAGTTGGGTTGAGATTCGATGACACCGCGGTTCAAGAACGCTTCAGTGATCGTGAAATCCTCCTGCGATTCTTTGAAAGCACGGGCCTCATTTGACAACCACCTCCTCCATTGGCCGCTAAAATGATCGCCATCCTGCGCTGCATCCACCCGTTGTTTGGCTGGTGAGATAGAGTAGCTACGCACGTCGCGTCCTGTGATGGTTACCACCATGCCACCCTGGTCATGTGGAGTTTCTGGCCGTGGAGAGGCGCCATCAGTGGCTCTCGAGTACAGACTCGGTGACAACATGTCTGCTCTGACGCGCAGATCCTGCTGCGCTACTTTGGCGTGGTGAGGCAAATCACTGAGCTCAGGAGGTTGTTTGTGCGATGTGCTCAACGATCGTAGCTCATATGGATTATCGTCTACATGCGCACGATGAGGATGCGGCGACAGCTCGTCCAACGGCGACTGCCATCGATTCTTCGACCTCTCCATTCGTCGTGAGAGTTGCTCTTGGGAAACTGGCTGGGCGGTCTTTGCGTGGTGGGGTTGCGGCCTGAGGTCAGAGGCTGGCTGTCCGACGTCGATCGGAGTGTTCTCCGTGCTGAGCGCTTCCAGCACTGGCGAGCAGATCCCCTGCTTGTGAGCCAACGGATCGGGCGTGACCGATCGCACAGTTGGCGTGCTGTATCGTTTGACGCTCGATGTGCTGGTTGTAGAGTATTGTTGCCGTGAAGGCAATGTGGACAATGCTGAGCTCTGTTTGAGGCGCAAAGCTGTGGCGTCTGCAGTAGATTCCTCAGGTGTAGGCGTCCGCTTGGATGGGTTGATGCGCTCCTGCAATGCCGAATATAAGCCCTGACTCTCTTCTGAGCCGACAAGATGTGCTTTACTAGGCTTCCTCAGCTTGTTGACTACTGGTCCAGCAAGGAAGGAACTGGCTTTCTTCCTCAAGATCGCGTGACTCGCGCTACGTGACAATCCACTCGCTTTGGTGAGTGTTTCCGTGGCTGCATGAGACCTCAGAGTACCAGCGGCGGTAGAATTTGTCCAACTCGTGACTCGAGACTGGCCTTCCCCGCTGTGCCCAGCGGTTGTCCTGCTGTTCGTACTGCCTTTTCGGTCGTCACAAGGTACTGCATGACACTCCTTATGCACAAAACGTCCGGCGCCGTCAGGCGGTTCCGGCGACATCGTGCGCTGGGCGGGATAGTGACAGTGCTGTGCCTCGACATGTTGTGGTGGCAACTCAGTAGGTACACCCGGCGCTCTCGAGGTTTTGCGGAATACATTTCTGATGCGGCTTTTCACGAAAGTGAAGTTGCGCTTCTTGCCTATCTGCAGTGGTGGCAGCGGCGCGGCACGTGTTGGCTTCAAGGCAGGTTCCACCAAAGAGACATCCACATCGTCTGCGTAGTTGAACGGCGGCAACGTTGTATCGTAGCTGCAATCATGCTCTTTTTGCGACTCTGCCGGTTTCTGGTACGAAACGAAGAACATGCTTCGACGTTGCTTCGCCTTCTTCTGTTGCTGAAAGTCTTGGAGACACTTGTCTCGCGCCATGTTTAGAATATCCTCGTCTGTCTGGTTTTCCCGGATGGACGGCCGTTGCGGCGTCTTCGCATGCGTAGTTGGCAAGTGGCTGCCAAAATCGGAGAGCTGATCAAGATTGCCTCCGTGCCCGTCTTCATCCGCGTTCTGAGCTGTGACGCTCAGCTGCAGCGTGGAAGATCTGCGCTCTGAGGGGAATGGATGTCTAGGCTTGGGACTGCCATCAGTGTACACAGACTGGGTCTTCCGCGGACGGTAAGCAGCAGGCGCTGGCGCACTCAGGTGATCGGAACAGGCTGATCTGGCATTCGATGAACTCGGCGGTATGACAGAGCGCTTCCGCGTGATGATCCTCTCAACGCCCGCGCTGCTATTGTCAGCAACTGAGTCGGTAGGCTGCCTCGCGCGAAGATGCTGTGCGCCTCCCGCTTCGGTTCTCGTCGTTCTCGATCGTCGCCGGCCGAGCCTTGCATCTGCCAGGTGGCTGCCCTCACTCCTGCCAGCTGTGCGACTCCGCTTGCGCTGTAACTTGGCTGGGACGGGCTGTTGGGTTTGCAAAGTCGGATCCTCCTGGTCTTTTGATCGGGCGTATGCCTCCAGGGCCGCGGCTTCGGCTTGTCGTCTCGTGACGAACGGATCAACCGCTGTCGCACTCCGGTGGTGACCAGAAGAGCTGGTGTGGTGTGACGTGGTCGACTTCGCGCGGCGCAAGTCGCCAGCATTACTGTTGGATCTCGAAAGCATGCTAGATTTCGCAGTGTCTCTCGATCAGAGCCCCAAACGGCATGCCGATGCAGTCTCGATGTAAGATGCGGATGTATGAGCTGTTGAGGAGTCCAAGAGTGAATGGAAGACACGCAGAAGGGCGATCGTCGCGTTGAAGAATCCATGACTGCATTGTGGCAGGAGCTCGGAGCCTGCTGTGTACTTGTAAAATTGTTACAGGTGACACGGAAGGTGTTGCCGCCGATGAGATAAGCGCTGTCGACAGTGCTGTGGTGTCGGAGCTGGCAGTCGCCTGAGCTGGGTAATTTGAGGTGGTGAGAACAGCACGTGGATGCGCTTGCGTTTCTACATGTATGAAGTGGCCGTTTCATGCTCCGTCGCTGTTGCCGATTACGCGTGAGCCGATGCAAAGGGTTGACCAATTGGCACTTTGACTGACCGTTGACACATTGACTACGTGGTGGTTCTTTCGACTGCTCAATGATGTCGTGACTGCTTGGTAGGATTGTTGACCGCTTATTACCGGTCGCCCAACTGCGTCACGAGGAAGCTCACCTTGCGCACCATTTAGTTGATTGATGAAAAGGCCAGAAGGCTCACGTCCGGGCCTGTTGCAGGTGCGATCCAGCGGCTAGCCAGTGTTGCAGGAGTCATGTGTGCGGGTGGGTGCCTTCAAGTGTTTGCTTGATGTCAGGCTTCACTTTAGACATCATTGTATTGCGCTACGAGTAGAAGAATCTGCACTGGGCACATGAGGGCAAGGATGTGCGCTCCAACACCATCGCCCCATCAACCCAAGGAAACATCAGTTGAGCCTCGCCACCGTCCTTCGGCGTGTGCAATACGACACCAATGCAATGCGTTACCACCCGTCCTTTTCAAGACTCACGCTTCTCGTTCATGAATTCAGCCCCTCAAGAAGAGTGTCAATCCGCTAAGAGCCCGCGCGCGAGAGCATGTCGTGTGTTCAACTTCAATCAGAAGTATCGTCCCTTGCTCTTACTCGTCCCGTAGTTGGCGGAAGAAGTCCTTGAGCTCTTCAGCAACCTCATCTTCGATATGATGCGAAATGCTCTTCACCTTGTCGGCAAGCTTTTTCGTGTCAACCGTGATCTCTTCTTCGATCTTGCCGAAGTCAACATTAATAGTCTTCTCGGTCTTGACGGCGTAACCGCCCTGGTCGATGATGGAGCTGTAGTTGCTGACACCACCACCGTTCCACGCCAAGATATTGGCGGTGTTGCTTGGCACGTCAGTCAGAGCGCCAGTGGTACCAATCCCGATTAGATTCGACTTCAGCTTCTTGGGGGTGATGTCCGCAACTGCATAGGCAGAGTCCTTGGATGGCTGGAGCGAGAGCAGGTAGGCAAGAAGTCCAGCAATGTGGGGCGAAGCCATTGATGTACCAGAGATGGTGTTAACAGCGTACTTCGAGCCAATCCAGGTAGAGAGGATCGAGAGACCTGGAGCAAAAATGTCGTTGCACTTGCCGTAGTTTGAGAAATATGCACGCTCGTCAGCCAGAGTAGACGCACCAACGGTCACAGCCTTCTCAGCAGCAGCAGGTGAGTAGTTGCATGAGTCCGCGTTGTCGTTGCCAGCAGCCACGGCGAAGTGGATACCTGCATCGACAGCAGCATTCACAGCTTGATCGAGGATCGAAGACTTGCCACCACCCAGGGACATGTTCGCGGTCGAGCCTTTGAAGCCCTTCCTCTTGCCCTTCTTGGCGTCCTCGACAGCCTGCAGGTGCGACTCAGCGGCGTATTCGACACCCTTGACGACGTCAGACATGGAGCCTGAGCCGTTTGACCTCAGGACCTTGACAGCCTTGACGTGCGCCTTCTTGGCAACGCCGTACTTCTTGCCCGCAACGGTGCCGGAGCAGTGGGTGCCGTGGCCATTGCCGTCCTCGTCGGCGTCACCCTGTGGAATAGTCTTGCCCCATGATGCACGACCTTCGAAGTCAACGTGCTCGATGTTGGTGCCAGTGTCAATCACGTAGACGTCAACGCCCTCGCCGCCCTCGGCAGTGTACAGGTACTTGTTGAAGGTACCGAAACTGAGAGCGTCCCGGTGAGAGATACGGGCAAGACCCCATGGAGCGTTTTTCTCCAGCTCAGGCTCCTCGAGAACGTGGACCTCCTGATCCTTCTCGATGTATTCGACCTGCGATGAACGTAAGCACGTTGAGTGATGCAAGCAGCATGTTGCGACCTGGCACTTACATCCGGGTTCCTCCGGATCTGCTCGATCACATCCTCATCGAAGTGGCCAGAGTAGCCCAGCAGGTTACCGGCGATGTTGTAGGTGTGCTTGAGACCGCCGAAAACATCAAGGATCGGCTCTTGTGAACCAAGAGATCTCTTCTTAAGCTCCGTCTTGGCCTGTTCCGTGCCGAAGTGGATGTCCTGCACCCAGTTGTGGTGATCGGCGGCGTGCTTCTCAGTCACATGCTTCTTGAACACAACGATGTAGTTGTCGGGGATCTCGTGTGCATTGGACGCCGATAGAAGCGGAGCTGCGTCCTTGTGGACAGACTGGTCAAGGAGCACCGGCGAGGCGGCAGCCAGCGATGCCAGCGCGGCAATGCCGAAGGCTTTCATGTTCGCTGTTGATGACTACGATTCTATGACAACAGCGAACGTGAGTCTGATACAAGAAGTTGATGAAAGGAACGAGGAGGTGGATTCCAGAGGAGGCTGGTCGTGTGAGTCGACGGCGGCACACGCTGATAAGAGCTCCAAGGCCGCTGCTTCCAATTGCATCCGCCGCGGTTGCCTCGTGAGCCAATCTCGTCATCTGAGCTGGTTAGCGCGTCACGGCACGGATCAGGTCTGTGCGGTCTGGAGCTTAGCCAGAAGTGGATCAACGAGGCTTGGGACACGTGCGGCGCCTTCCCAATTATTCTTGCCTCCAAGCCACACGCCAACTGACGCCTGCACAATAATGTCGGGTATATGTAAGATGCATGTCTCAAAATCGTTACTGATAACCAGGAAATCGGTGCGCGACTAATCCATGCTGCGAGGTTGCGGGGCACATTTGCGACCAGGCACCCGAACCGACGGCGGCACTGCTTTCGGTCTGCACTGACCTCTGACTCGGTCAGACTGGCCGCAGCATTTGACACTCCCGCCCCACCCTCTCCGCCATCAGGTTCTTCGCCGTGAGTTCAAGGCCCGCCGGCGACGTTCACATGTGCCTGTCGCCACCGATGATCCGGCCTTGATGGACCGATATTGGGCCACCTTGCAGTCCAAAGCGGGATGATTGAGCAACGCGAAGTTCAACCCGGCAGGACTGAGACTGAGAGAGGATGGCCATGAGTGCTGCTCACATAGGGCGGCATAGGTCAGCATCAAGAGGGCTCAATGCCGATGAGAAGGCATCAGAGACAGCCAACCTAATTCGGGAATTCAAATTTCGAAACGATATTGCCCGTGTGGCCGAATTGAAACGCCTACTGAATGTCAACGAACAACTCCGTACAGCTCTTTCTCGTGATGAAGGCGCGAAAGATACCTTCCGCCACGGTCTTGGCTTTCAGAGCATATTGGAGCTTCTGGCTACATTGCATGGTGCTGTCGCCGAAGATCCAACGTTGAGCAGCCAAGTCCTGGCTCTTTTGGACAGCTGTCTGTCACTCCTTGCAGCTTCTCTAGCTGAGCACGGAGGCAATCAGCGCTACTTCCGGGAATATTCCCGCGGCTGGGAAGCGTTACAACGATCGCTCGAGGCGCTGCGGGACGCCCTCACAGAGCATTGTCAGAGCATCAGCCTCAGCAACTTATTGGAGGCCACCATGGCATTGGCCGTAGGGTATAGCAATAGACATGGTGATGGCATATGCCGTGCATCTATTCGCGTACCACAAGCTGCAAATATTGCAATGATCCTCGCTGCGAATTCAGATTCAGCTCATGGCGGAAGCGAAGCTGCGGGTGAGAGGATCCTCAATTCGTCCGTGACAACCATCGAGCGCCTCACGAGCCTAGCGGAGTTCAGTGAGCGCAACGCAGTGGCTATGTGGAAAACAGGTGTCGCAAGCCAGAGCTTGGCTCTAGCGCTGCAAGAAGGCGCCAGTGATAGTCTGCGGTTGGCGGCTCGCAGACTCAGCCTGTCACTCGCCACGTATGGCCTCGACTCGCTCGACGATGTTGCAATGCTCTTTAACAAGGCTTGCGGGGCAGATGATGCACGGCAGCTTCTGCTCTCGCTGCTGCAAAGCTCCAAAGGACCACCGTTCGTGCAATTCGACATGGCTATATATGGCTATTCATCCATTGAGCTGCCAAGTCTACCACGTACCTTTCCTCCGTCTACTGGCTATAGCATTAGTGCATGGCTGCGCATTGACCAGTATGATTCAGCCTGCCATACCACGCTTTTCGGCGCCTTCGACTCTACACAGTCTTGCTTCGTGCTCATCTACTTGGAAAAGGACAGCCATCAATTGATCTTGCAGACATCGGTACGGTCATCAAGACCGAGTGTACGATTCAAGAGCACCCGCTTCGTGGCCGGCTCATGGTACCATGTAGCTCTTGTGCACCGCAAGAATGGCACGGACACTACCCAAAGTCCTGCTATGCTTTTTATCAATGGTGAGTTCGCAGAGCAGCTCAAGTGTTCGTATCCAGATGCGCCTCCTGAGCATGAAGACAGGCAGGCAGAAACGCCTCCAGGCAGATTGGCCGCGCGTCGGCAGAAGCCTGTTCAGGCATTCTTTGGAACACCACACGATCTGGCCTACCGCATTGGGTCGAACGCTGTCAAGTCAAAGTGGTCGCTGGCTAGTGCCTACACGTTCGCGATGCCGCTCACTGATGAGATTGTTGCCGTTCAATACCGCCTCGGGCAACGATATCATGGGAACATGCAGGATTCTCTTGGCCCGATGTTGACATATTCAGCATCAGCGGAACTCAATCGATACAACGAGTTACTGCATCCAGAGAAGTCAGATAGGTCAGACATTACAACGGTCACAGAGTCCCGCGGCAGCGATGTGGTACCCGAAAGCCGCTTGCTGATAAGTCTGAGCCCGTGGGGTGTCATCTACTTGGACGATACCGTAGGTGAAGCTGGCCTTCAGCTCGATAATAAATTGCAAGCTCGGCTCAAGCTGCTGGCGCAACGCACAAGAGCAATCGTGCTAAACACTGCGGTTCCGTCGACGAATGAAGCAATCAGTCGATCCTATGGAGCCGGCGTGCTGGCTGGAGACCCGACTGTTGCCATGCCGAAGTCATTGGACGTCGCCACATGGTGTCTGGCTGGCAGTGTTCCATTACTGATTCGTCTGCTTGGATCCGCTCACACAACAGCCAGCTTCCTGCAGGCTGTCGCTACATACATTGAGTGTGTCAAGGATAATTGGCGGATCAGTGAAGCAATGGAGGAGGACAATGGCTACGGCATGTTGGCAGTGACCATACGTGACAAACTCGGCTTCGAACCTATTTTGCCTGCCAGTCTCGCAACCAAGCGGCCGCCCTCTATGCTTGGCCGCGAAGATCGCAAAAGCACGCCAATGCCTTTGCTGGAGCAAATTCTCGACTTCGTGGGATACAACAAATCGAGACCGGAGGACTCCATGATCGTCAATCCAATGGCTTACCGCGTGCTGCTTCTCGATTTCGACACTTGGCGGCGATGCGATGTGGCGACGCAAAAGCTTTACTATCAACAATTTGTTCATTTTGCAACGCACAACAGGCACCAAGCGTGGAACCATGTGCGTCTGAACAGAATGCGCGCTGTGAAGAAGCTCATTGATGCACTAAAGTCAGAAGAGATTGGCACAGAGGTCGCCGACTCCAACATTGAGGCGATCACAGCGCTTATTGACAGTCACCAGGCAAAGGTATATTACAAGGACCTAGCCATGTTCATTACGTTCGGTTTGCAAGACGAGCGAGCCGTTGCAGCTCGGCCTATACGCAAATTCTCCAGCACGGTCCACATCAGGCAGAGAGCGGCATCGTGGGCTCAAGGTGCGCGGAGGTCTCGACCGTCCGCCCCAGGCGGCGCAAGTGCGCATCTGCAGCAACCTTCAGTTGGGCTATCGCGCCATGAGCTGGCTGTTCGTGTCCTACAAATGCTTACAAAGATCCTGTGCGAAGACGGACGCAGCGCCTCAGCTATCAGGCGCTTCAATAAGGTCGTACCCAATCGTTGGTTGATATATCTGCTAGCAGAGCAAGATCCACGTGTCGTAAGCTTGACATTGCGCATCATCAGCCGTTCATTAGCAGTGCTTGGACCAGACTTCAAGACATCCTTCGGAGACAAAAACAGTGGGTTCGTGATACTGCGGCACCGATTGAAAGTATACTGGAAATTAACGTCAACCTGGCTGTCATCCTTCGCTATCTGTTTCGGCAAAGATACACCTTCAATTTCTGATTCAGCTGGCCTCGCGACATTCGAGATGGTTCAAGCCTTCGCAGTCGACGATAACCTCAAGATCTACAACCCAGAAATCCTGCCCACCCTAATGGCTATGCTGGAGGCGGGCCTTAGGAGCGTTATCAAGGATTCCCAGCCTGTTGCTGCTGAAGCCAGAATCCTGAAGGCAGTAATCCACTTTCTTGGCGAGCTGTATACCCGCAGTGCCGCATTCCAGCAATTTGCCGTCCAGTCGAGATACATTCAACACCTGCTTTTCGTGCTTTTCCCCGTATTGGTGGGCTCCGACAGACTGTCCGCAGAGACTGAGCTGCAGGCCGACAAGCACTCGCTTTCTTTTCGCGGCGAAGAGGTCAAGCTGCGACCACATTCTAACTCGCTTGGCGACAGACCCCCGTCAGTCCGTAGCTTGAATCTGGAGCATGATCCTACAAAGCGAAGTCCTTCGCCTCGAGTCTCGAAGAAGGTTGATGGGCCGCGCAGACTGTCATCGTTTGTCATGATCAACTCAAATGTCAAAGCAACCGCCAAACCTGCCCAGTTCAATACCACACTTGCTCCGGTGAAGCCTGAGCCTGTCAAAATTAACGTAGCAAACTCACTGGTGGAGTCATTACTTGAAACCACGTTGAACCTTTTCACCGATCTTGTCTGTACTCGAGACAAATTCACCGGCATCGGTCTCTTCCTGAAGGTACCGCCCGGCTTCAGGGAGCATCAGGCGTATTTTGAGAGCTATGTGCTGGTGCACGCACTCTCGCAGCTGTGGAATCATCTCAAGCTGAATCAAAATCTTTTCCTGCAGACTCGAGTATTGACCAACCTCGCACGATACAGTGAGCACATGGCCGAGGCCGTATTTGAGGGCTGGTTCATCGATGGCGCGCAGCCAGTCTTAGAGTTCACCGGGCAAGTCCTGGAGTACCTGCAGCAACCAGACATCGCACAAAACAAGACTGTCAGATTGTGCAGCCAGTATACTAGCTGTATTCGAGTCATATTCTTACGGGTAACCTTGTGGCGCCTGTCGGAGCTGGACGATGTTGGCGAAGAGGGCGAAGCTGTTGAATTCCTCGATAAGATGAACTACTGGCAGACCATTCTGTTCTCATCCGAGAACAACGAGCGGCTGTTCACCAAGCTGATCTGCTTCATGCTCTACTTGAAACTGGTATCTGAAGTGCACCCTGTACGTTTGGCAGCAGCTCGGCTATGGCGGACTATCATGGCCCAAAAGCCTAGCGAGTGCGCTACATTGATCACTGAGTCTGTTGGCGCGGAGCAGCGCCATCTGTCGACTGGATTTATGAGATTGGTCTCAATGGAGGATGAGGAATTTATCACGTGGGTGGACGAGAACCGCGCAGCACTCGATCCAGCATTCCTGAACTTCCTCAGTGAGCCTTGGGATAGATTTGTGACAGATGAGAACAGGCGCAATGAGTCGAACGCTGCTGCTAGGCTTGCCAAACGCCGCGATAAGTTGCAGATGTGGCATAGCGAGAAAACCAAGGACGACGACACCATTCACATGTTCGAAGTGTCGGCCAAGAATTGGACATCTAATATCCACGCACAGGAACGAGTGAAGCTGCAAACGACAATGCAGGATCACCACGAAGCCGTCAATCATCTCTGCACGGTGTTTACGATGACGGAACAGCTCATGAAGCAGCCCTGCGGCATTGAGCCTTCAACCGAGATTCCTAAGTGGCGGCTGGACGAGACGGAGGCGCTCAATCGTATGCGGTGTCGACTTCTACCCGACAATGAGGAGCATAGAGAGATGTATCGGCCTAAACGCAAGACCTCTGTGCGTGAGAGAGCGAACAGCAATCTCAACCTGACACCAAACAGTGGAGCTTTGCATCCAGGTGACGACATCACGTCAGCCTTCCCAGTCAGTCCGACGGTTACAAACGCGACTGTCATAGATGGCGCGGTGGATCAATCGCAGGACTCTGTCTCCAACTCTGAGCTGCTGGAGGGCGGCTTTGAGATGGTGGATGATCCGAATCGGGACACCGAAGGCACGCCTGAAGACAAGAATCGCAAGGTGATGACACGGTTGCAACGAGGCGATGGCGTTGTCACTCTGTTCAACATCTCCCGCATCGTTGGTTTGGAGGCACTGGAGGGTCTGTTGGTGGTAGGCAAGAAGTGCCTTTATTTGCAAGATGACTTCTTCCAAAGGTCGGATGGTGAAATTGTGAGTGCCTCGCGAGCGCCCGAGGATGAGCGCGATCCATACGTCAACTTGATATCCGGCAAGGACACCAGCTCCACCAAAGCGAACCACACTACTGGGGACCAGGAGATACGGCATTGGACGTGGGCTGAGGTCCTCAGCATCTCGAAACGCCGCTTCCTGTCCCGAGATGTTGCAGTGGAGATTTTCTTCACAGATGGTAGAAGCTACTTGATGACCTGCATCTCACCGAAGATCCGCGATGGTTTGCACAAAGCCATCGTTAATGGTGCGCCTCAAATAATGCGTAGCGCATCCTTGATGGCTCCTGAAGATGCTTGGCGCCTCGACACTCTTCGCAATCCGGAGGAAGAACCACAATCTCTCGGTACGCGCTTTGCCGGCGTTTTCAACAACACGCCGTCGTATGGCGCAACTAAGAAGTGGCTGAAGGGCGAGATGTCAAACTTTCAATATCTGATGTTGATCAACACTATGGCCGGTCGGACCTTTAATGACCTCACACAGTATCCTGTCTTTCCGTGGGTTCTGGCTGATTATACAAGTGAAGAGCTGGACCTGGACAATCCTAAGACCTTCCGCAATCTCTCGAAACCTATGGGCTGTCAGACTTCCAGTCGAGAAGCGGAGTTCAAGGACCGATACCAGCAGTTCGCCGAGATGATGGACGAGAGAGAGCCACCCTTCCATTATGGCACGCATTACTCTTCAGCCATGATTGTCTCATCGTATTTGATTCGGCTGCAGCCTTACGTTCAGTCCTACCTGATCCTGCAAGGTGGCAGTTTCGATCACGCCGACAGACTGTTCGATTCTATTGGCAAAGCATGGCTGTCAGCATCCAGAGATAACATGAGCGATGTTCGTGAACTGACGCCGGAGTTCTTTTACCTGCCTGAGTTTCTCACGAACATCAACCAGTACGATTTTGGAGTCAAACAAAGCGATGAAGGAGTTGTGAATGACGTCGAGCTTCCCCCGTGGGCAAAGGGTGACCCGCAGATCTTCATCGAGAAACACCGGAAGGCGCTGGAGAGTCCATACGTCAGCGAGCATTTGCACGAATGGATAGACTTAGTCTTCGGTTTCAAGCAGCGCGGCGAGGCGGCACTGGAAGCTACAAATGTGTTTGGGCATTTGTCATACCCGGGCGCTACCGATCTGGAAGCTATCGAGGATCGAGTGCAATTGCTCTCTACGATCTGGATTATCCACTCGTTCGGGCAAACGCCGCATCAGGTGTTTTCAAAGGCGCACCCTGCGCGTGAGTCAGTTCGCAGCGGGACGGCTAAGCTGGACACGCTTGCTGAGTCTTTAATACGGTTGCCTGATCCACTCTTCGAGAGCGACGAAAAGGTCGCCGGTCTGACGTTTTCGACAAGTGTTGGACGGCTTCTTTGTGACTCGCCATGCAGGTTGAATCTTCTGCCAAACTGCGACCGTTTCATGCAGTGGGGCTTTGCAGATCATAGCATTCGATTCTTCTCGTCAAACACAAAGCGGCCTCTTGGACTGTACGAAGGTGCACATGTCGGCGCAATAACGGCAAACGTATTCTCTGACAGCAAGACACTGATCACTGCTGGGGCTGACTGCACGATCGCGATCTGGTCTGTGACGGCCTCTAAGGACTTAATCGAGATCCACCCCAAGACTTACTTGTTTGGTCATCGCAAGCCTGTAACGCTCCTGGCTGCTAGTCGCGTGTTCAGCACGCTGCTATCGATATCTGCAGATGCGCAGGTCATTATATGGGGCCTGAACAGGTTGAATTGTATCAGAGTTCTGCTCGATGCCGGCGGCAAGACCATACAAGCAGCCAAGATCAGCAACATTTCTGGTCACATGGCGCTGTGCCAAGGTCCGAACCTGCTTATCTACACGCTCAATGGTCATCTACTCGTGCGACAAAAGGTATGCGATGCGGAAGATGACACGATGACTTGCTGCGCCTTTTACGAGGGTGCTGGGAATGAGTGGTTAGAGCGGGAGCTGATATTCACTGGGCACGCGCACGGCGTTGCAAACGCTTGGGCTTTGGTGACGTTGTCGGATGGGACGTGGCATCTGCAGTTGGTGAAAAGGCTAAATCATGCGGATCTCAGCCGGGGGGATGGAGGCAATACTTCTGCTGCTGTGACGGCGATACTGCCTGTGCCTAATGCGGTGTACACAGGTGATGAGAATGGGAAGGTGTGGGAATGGGACTGTATTGCGAGGTCCGCAAGCATTAGTACTCGTGGTAGATGAGCGCAGTACTTCACTGATGGAGGCTTTGAAAAGGCAGAGTTATAAGACACAGAGTGCAAGCCCCTTTGGTGGACACAATGCTGATGATTGTACTGATATACATCATTTCCGAATATTCTTGCGTTTCACCTCGGTCACAAGACCTTTATACGAGAGCGACCGACTTGATATGCGCGGAATGATATGCGCGAAATAGTGATTAGTCATTATTTGACTGCAGATCCTGCGAACTCCTGTCGAGTCGCCGTCATCCCCAATCACTAACAAGACTCCATCAGTCGAACAATATTCCGGCGATGCAGACAGTCCATCCGCGTCTGCTATCGACCGCCCCAATCCAGCAGCCAAGCGCGTCAAGCATCTGCCCGGCAGCCGGTGACCTCATTTAGCCACAGCTCCAATGACTTGACTGACCACCTAATCGACTAATGAAACTCATGGCCAACAACGAGCGCCAACTCCAAGTCCCCCCTTGCGCCCGCATATGCAGAATGTGTCAAAACAGCAACGAGCATCCGCATGTACTCATCTCGTGCAGGGTGCACAAGCCATCATCACACTGTCTCTTTCGGCGGAGTATCTTGCACCGTCTCCTTGCTCGGTCCCTTCTTGGGCGTGTTCTCCTCCGCCTCTGCGGCAGCCCTCGCCGCCTCCTCGTCTTGTATCGCGTCTTGCCTATCGGAGGAAGATCGAGTCAGTCAATGTCTCGATGCCACGCTGAGTATCAAACATACCCTGGGTTTGCAAATTCATATTCGAGCATTTTGATGAACTTGTAGAAGCCGACACAGATGATTGCACCTGCGCCTGGACCGACCTGCAAGGCGAAGGAGATAAAGTCAGCCATCTCTCAGCCGCAGTAGACTCGCGTTCTGGGCAAACATACCCAATAGATCCAGTGGTCTGAATCGAAAACGCCGGTGACAACGCAAGGACCGAATGAGCGGGCTGGGTTAAGCGACTACACATTCAAGTCAGTTTGGCGCACCATGAATCATCGTGTACTGAGCTAGAACTTACACCACCAGTATAAAAGACGCCGACTAGCTCTGCCACGAATAACGCGAGCCCGATACCAACAGGTGCCATGAACGTGGCTCTGTGCTTCTCCTTTGCAAGCATGAAGATCGTGAAGATCAGTTCACCGGTAAGAATCGCTTCGATAAAGACACCTTGGACTACAGATGTTTGTGCCGACAGGGTCGTTCGGACGTTGAATGGAACTGGGAAGAGGACTTTGACGATGTACGAGGCGAATATGGAGCCGGTGAGTTGTGCGATCGTGAGCAGGACGGCGCGAACGACGCCAATCGTTTGTGTCATCAGCATTGCCAAAGTGACGGCCTGTGTGGTGTTAGCAGAGTCAAACGAAGGGTCTGCAAGGTGCACGAGTTATATCTCGACTACTCACTGGGTTGAAGAGGCCTCCAGATATGCGGAAAAAGATCCAGACATTGACCATCAAGCTGAACCCGAAAGACAGCGCCGTGTACTCGAGCACCATCGGACTGAATCCCGTTGCCTGATTTGTAGCTGTGTTCGCGGTGTTGTTCTGCGTTCCAGAATTTGCGACCTGAGTGCCAGCAAACGCGAAGAACAGGAACATCGTCGTGCCGACAAACTCGCTGATGAAGGCTACAAAGTGCATCTTACCAGTACCTATTGATCGTCAGCAAGTGACAAGTTTTAGCGGTATGAGGCTCGACACACTGTTCATCCACCAGATGAAAGGAAGCCCCACAGCATCAGTTGCGCTCGGAGGGCGATTACCACCGCCTCCACCATTCCCGTTGACAGCGTGGCTTTGCCGCTGACTAACCATCTGCGGCGTAGGCGGCTCATACTCGTCACCCTCCCACGGATCATCAGCCCACCTCATCGGACGCCTTGGCGGTCCCATGGGCGGCTGAGCGGTGCGGGGAGGCTCTCGTATCGATTGGTATGTATTCCGCCTCCTGTAGGGTCGATTGTAATATGGTTGGTCGTAACGCTCATACCAGTCCATCTGTGAAAACGGAGGAGGCGGTGCCATCCCACGAGCGGTGAACTCATCATGGAAAGAATCTCGGGTGAACGGGCGTGGCCGGCTTCGAAGGTCATCGAAGTCGTATTCGCTCATTGGAGGATCCCACCTAGTCAGCTGTTGTTGACGAGACGGTGTTCGTTGCGGCACCGCAGATAGTGGAGGTGGCTCGCGACCGTTGTGTTGCGTAGGTCCGTACTCCATTTGAGCCATGTACGGATCTGGTGTCATCGCAGTGCCATATTGCGGTTCCGAGGTCTTCGGAATTTGCTTCAACAGGCCCTTGGTGCTATCATCGGAAGGTCCACGCATGCCACCCGCATCCTCGCTGATACGAGGCGGCCTACTCTCTATGCCGGCTGGGTGCGTAGCAGTCGGGTCCAGCGCCATTTTGATTGGGTCCAGCGCCATTTTGATCTCTTTGGACCAATGCTCGAGATTATTCGCGGAGCCAAAGATTCTCTTGGTCGATCTGTCCACCATGGGCTTGCCGCGATTATTGTACGACGAGAAACAAAGCTTTGGCGATGCCGGTTGGAGGGCCTTGTGTAGACTTTGCTTAGGATCAAAGAGGGGGTTAGGCTTGACTTTGCATAATGGGAGGGTAGGCTATCATCATATGCAGGGCAGAGTCCCGTATTCGGACAATGACATGTGCCGCCCTGATGCAATCTAATTGCAGCCGCATGATGAAAATGGATGCACGCATCCTACCGCATGTAGGCTCTGGGCACTGCGAGGCCCTGCGGCATCGATCTTGGACGACTTCCAGCGATCGAGCGGAGGATTCCGTAGGCGTCCCATGTGATGATGCCAGAGAAAGGCTGAAGTGGATACCGTATGTCCACTTTTAGGATGATCCTGCAACCGCGCGGCAGTGGGAAGAATCTTGGATTGGGTGTTTCACACGCGACCGTTCAAGGGTGACGTTCGATTGCTGCGAACCAGCAGCTTTTCGCAGCAGGCTCGTCTGTACGTACATGCATGCAGTACCTCAGGCACCCTCCGCGATGAGGTTACAGCCGATTGTCTTTCCGTGCAACAAGCCGTCATGCTGGATGTGGAATTGAGACCTGGTTTCCGATCAAAACATCACCGTTCGACGTCTCTATTGATGAGGGAGTTGACACATGGTGGGTCGCCGGGTTGAATGACATGGAGGGTTCGCATCGCGATGTTCTGGGTCACGAAACGTTCCATGACGACTTAGAATTGCGATAGGGGCTTCAAGTGCGTGTCGACGTTGGTTTCGTGTTCCAGTCCGTCAGGGATGTTGCGATTGCAATGTCGACATGCGACATATTGAGTCAGCCCGAGGCCTGGTTACTTCACATCGACTGCAGGGATCATCCTCTGAGTCAGCAACCATAAATGATGATTGATCGGAGAAGTGTAGCTCCACTTCCGGGTTATCAGCCATTCGCAACCACCGTCAATTGGCTTATTCTCCGAGTCTGACGTTGACAGCATCGATGGAAAGGCCGTGAAGCCAAGTTATGGGCGCGCCGAAAGCAGCAGCTATCGAGGTGCCCAAAATGCCGGCAATGATCTACGGGACCGCATGGAAGAAGGATCGCTCGCAAGATCTCGTCCGCCAGGCAATCCTCGCTGGCTTCCGGGCGTCGATACCGCTGCCCAGCCGAAGCATTATCAAGAAGCTCTTGTCGGCCGCGGCCTGCGAGACGGCGTGCGAGAGGCAGGACTTTAACGAGCCGAAGTCTATTTGCAGACTAGATTCACTTCTGTGCATGGTCAGAACCCGACCAGCATGCCGTATGACTCCAGGAGCAGTCTGACAGAACAGGTGAACACGTCGGTGGCGTCTTTGCTTCGGAATTCAGGTGGATTGTCAGATGGAAGTCCGGCGGAGCCTTATGTTGATCGTCTTATGTTGCACTATCCCTTCCCTGAAGCGAAGCGGACCGGGGAGGCATGGAGAGCCATGGAGGCTCATGCACCAACTTCGATACGAAGTCTTGGAATTTCAAACATTCATCATCTGCCTGCATTGCGATGGCTGTATGACTTTGCGAAAGTCAAGCCGGTTGTGGTACTAAATCGCTCCTGCCGCGACAATGGGTATGACTTTGACATACGGGCATTTTGCCTCGAAGAGGACGTCAAGTATCAGGCCTTCTGGACATTGACCGCAGATCCGCAGCTGTTGGAATCAGGGCCCGCCATGCGCGTGACCAAGGCTTGCAACGTAGACCCAGCCGTGCCACTCTATGCACTCGTCCTCGGCAAAGACAATGTCAGCATACTCAATAATGGCACTATCAACGCTCAACATATGGTAGGGGACCTTGAGGTCATTCGCAAGGTTACAGTCTGGGCGTGCTTGCATAAAAATAACTGGAAGTCTCTGCAAAACAGGTTCATCGAGATTTTGGAGGTCTGAGGCTGATTATAGTGCATATTCTGCTTCGCTGGCTGACAGCAATGCCGTTGAGGCTACGGGCTTATCTGTGAGGCGCGACCCCCAGCCAGCCGGTCGCCCGTCCAACCCTCCGCGACGCAGCTCGCAGTTAGTGGCATAAGCTATGCGAACGGGCTGTCCGTTTACTTGGCAAGAGCAACGCATAGCTGCGTTGTAAATGCATCGCGTATGGATACCTGAAAGAGGTGGAAGACATGCTTGGCTGCGCCTAGCTTTTACCTGATGACCCGCGCACTTCACTAGACTCACTGCTCGACCTGCCAATGAAGCAAGCCTAGATAGGACGACTATCCGTTGTCAGGATCATGAGAGTGGATATTGAATGACTCCAAGATCTCGTCATATGCGGTTGTGCGGTCGGACCTGTTCATGACAATTTTGTCTTTGATCAGCTCAACATGGAGGTTTCAGCTTCACAAGCAATGCATGTCAGCGAGACTCAACGGCTGCCCGGTCGGAAGCTGGACAGCCTGTAGATAGGCATGAGTCCCGGCTGACGATGAATTACGCAACAGCGACGGACTACCGGAAGCGTTGCGAATGTTACTGGCGTTGAGTTGGTACTGGCGTCCCACCCTTGGCGATCTCAAACACATTCAACCATTGCAACCGAATCAAGCCCTGCCTGTCCAACACTACTGTGTCGACGTCAATCGTGATCGACGTGGCGAGTAGAGATCAGAGACTCAGCTCGCACGATCGAACCGCGTGTGCTCGTCTACCCCCTCCTCGGTTCTCGCAGTCGGGCAGACGATGTCCTGATCCTTGAAATGCTGCCCATCATCCTGTCGCCATGCAAGCTCGCTTGTGTTCGAACTCCACCCTTTTCGTACCAACGTCAGTCGTGTTGAAGATCGATGCAGCTTCAACCAAATAGCAGTATGCGCATCAAGTAATTGCCAGAACGATGATAGCCTGGTTTCGAGGGACTCCTGCCGCAGGCCATGATGCGGCTGATCGGGTCTCTTGCGATCTGCCTTCTCTGGCCTTGCAGACTTGCGATGTCCTGGCCAAGACGCACGGCCGCATGTACAAGCTGTGGTGACGGATGAGTGGTCAGGAGTCGCACTGCCTAGTATCTGGCAGGTACCGTCATTGTAATGAACCGTGCTGCTATGAGATGAGATTGCATGGCTCCCGCACGTGGAGTCGAGATGTCCAAAGCGTTCTCCTGCGATGTCATCGATTCCTTCGCTATTATCTTGTGAATGTTCATACTCAAACGTCTCGAGCTCTCAACTGACAACGCATCAGCAGCAATCTTTTCACCTGGCTAAGTCGGCATGAGCACCAAGCCCAGCACTACTCGCTCTTACGGTATACCACAGAAGCTTACTATGAGTGATATGTTTATGTCCTGTTATTCTGGCGCCTGATTTGATCACATCAACGGGACTCAGGGGGCCTAAATACAAGAACTACACCGGAACATCGTCAAGCAAATCAAAACTTGAACAGATGACGACCATATCGACCAAGGCGACCTGCGGGTCTGTAGCGCCTTACGCAGGACCACACTCCACTCGTCCCAGACGACAGTCAAGTCCTCAGAGATACTTGCCAGACGACTCTAGAGTGACTCAACGACCCGCCGCACCGTCAACAAAAGGCCCTCCATCCGCGTACAGCAAACCTGCACCTCTACCGCGAACTATGCCTAGCGGTCCGCCGCCTGCGATGCAACCCGCTCCATTGTCGCATCCTCTCGCTGCAATGGGATCGCCTCAGGCGCCCAGCGGCCGTCTCGTACACGGGGCGACACGACCGTCCGCGTCTCGATTCGAGCACAGTGATGTCAAGCGGCACTCTTACGCTTCAGCTTGCAGTCGCAATGCGCACAACAGAGCCTCGTCAAGGACAGAATCGCACCGATGCTCTCGAAGCAACTACACCAAGAAGGCATCGAGCGACTGCAGATCCCAGGCAGAGAGGCGAAGGGAGCGCCGGGAGCGTCGAGCTACCATGGAAAAGCAGCTCCGACACAAGGCACCCACTTTTGGCGATACTATTGTAAAGATCTTTCACGAATTGAAATCTTTGTTGGGTTGAGAGAGACTTCTTGTGGACGGGGTGGGAGGCGTTGGAGTATTGCACAGGCAGACAGCGTTGATCTGGCCCGGCTGGCAGGCAGATACTTCGTCACCCGCGTCGAAAACAGTCAGGTGCGACGATCAAGATTGAAGACGTCGATCGATCTAGTACTTGAAAGAATGAGGGTGTCGGTGGGGCTGGAAGAGTCGTCGGAATCGTTTTGATAGGATTCTCCCACGATGATCGAAACAGTAAACACTCATTGAAGAGATTGCCTTGAACATTTGAGATCATACCCCTTCTCAAGATGCGGTTCGTCAACGGCGTTCGAGATGCAGCAAGCTTTTGGCTTCCTTTCGAGATCAGATTTGCAGAATATAAACCTCAAAATGCGCGGCTTCGCCAATCACAGCTCGACTCAGGCGAGCGTGTTCCCCCCAGGGACCTGTGGCGCAGTGGTAGCGTATCTGATTCCAGTCTTTCCTCGAGAGGTGGAATTGGAATCTCCAGATGGTCATCCGTTCAAATCGGGTCAGGTTCACTTGCGAATGAAGCTGGTTCTCCATCCTCAAGCTCCGCTCTACCTTTTTCTTTCCCACGACATTTCTTGAGCAGGGCGCGACTTCTTTTGCCTCATTTCACAGAACATGTGGTGCTTCACTCATCGTCTGCTTCTTTACGCACGTTAAAGCAAAACAACAATACAAAAAAAATTTCCATGTTCCGATGCTATATGCAATTTACTCCCAGTCCATACAATTATCTACACCTTCACCCTCCCCCCCTCACTCCCTTCACTCTGCTCAAAATCCCCCCCTACCCTCCTCCCCAACGCCCTCCTCAAAATCCACGCCTTCGCCGTGATGCTCTCCTCCTCAACAACCCCATCCTTCCTCAATTCCTCCTGGATAATCCCACTCCCCCGCAACGCCTTCATCGCCACCCCGTCCCCTGGCCTCGCAAAATACACCACGCTCGTCCTCGTCCCCGACCCCTGCGCTCCGGGCGGCGCAATAACGCGATGCAAATTCGACCGCAAAATCCCCGCAGTGAATGCGACCATTGCATCACCGAGATTCACGACGCAGTGGTGTTTGAGGGGTCGAACATAGTGCCATTCGTCGGAGCTGGGAGGGAGGATTTGGAGGCCGCCGAGGCGATTGAAGAGGAGAGTTATGGAGCCGAAATCTGTGTGCTCGCCGAGAGATTTCTGGGTTCTTGCCTCTGCTTCTTTTCCCGCCTGGGATGACGGCTGCGGAGGGGAGCGGATGAGGCGGATCTGGTCGCCGGAGTGCGTGGTGAAAGTGTGCAGGGTCTCGAGTGTGGAGGGTGGGAGGGCGAGGCGGGAGTGGAGGTGGGAGAGGAGGAGGAGGACGACGGAGTGGCTGAGTCGCATGTGCTGGTGCAAAAGGGCTCTGTTGGATTCGTCCTGGAGGAGCTCTGGAGCCGGGAGTCTCACGCCGGAGAGACCGAGGAGATCGTCCTTGGAGACGTTGTACCATTCTACTCGATCTCTGGTGCCGTGTCTGTCGACGACGCCGGCGCCGGCGGCTTTGTAGCCGAAGTAGCTGCCTTGTGGCTGGAGGTCGTAGATCTGCTTTTCTTCGTCTGGGAGTGCGAAGAGGGACTCGCTGAGGCTGAAGAGCTGATCTGCGTGGCGGAGGAGGGCATCGCCATCGACGTGGTCCTCGTTTGGAGAGAGGCTGTGCCGTTTGTTCGGATGACCGTCGCGGAGGTCGAGGTAGAAGAAGCCTACGTCGCAGCATGCTCGCCAGAGTCGTTCCTGCTCTGCTTCGTCGCCGTTGACCAGCTTCCTCAAGCTCAGGCGGAGTAGAGGAGCGGTAGGCACGTCGTCTGGGAAGGGTGGCAAATTATGAAATGTCAGGTCATCTTTCTCGTCAAGGCCGTTCGTATGTCCGTTGGCACCATTCGTTTGTTCAGTGTGCGTCATGACGTGGGAACTGACTGGTGGCTGCAGACCAGTGTCCTTGGGGGTCCCCCAAGAAGGAATCGTGATATTGGTTGAAGGCCGAACCAAAAATCGTGGAATGCAATACCCTACGAGCACGTCAAGTATACCTCTCGATGCCCGAGGGCCGATTCGCCACTTTGAAGGTGCTTGTCGTTAAGTAGCTTCATGTGCCTGACAATAATGTCTTTCTGGGTAACACTCCCATCGACCCCGCTTAAGCCGCTGAGCGCCTCCTCCAGTCCTCCTCCTCCTGCCCGGTGCACGACCCGAGCTCTCAGGGTCTTCATGCGAATCAACGTATGTCATGACAAGCAATACATTGATATTTCCAAGAAATGTGTGAGGGAGTTCGGAAGCTCAAATCAAAGTCGACGGCCGTTGCAAGTCGGTACATAAGACATCCCGCTCAACGCCACAACGAATGCCGTAGACAGTTCCGCATGATCCCACGCTGCAACATAACCATGAAAAGCCCATCATAAATATGAAGCAAATCTGATCACCCCCGTGCAGTGAACGCTTGTGCTTGCTTGCTCTTGATGCCCCATGCGCCCCATGAAACATACCATCCTCGAAGCACAACTTCAGCAGTCCTCACCGTCCTCATTCATCACCCTCGCCGTTCTCAATACTGCGGTGCTGGCGGCGGCATATACCCCTGCGGCTGCCCGGGATAGTGCTGCTGGGCGTATATCTGCTCCTCCGGCCGTCTGCCTAGCCCACCACTCATATATTGCCTCTCCCTCTCACCCTCTCTCTGCTCCCTCCGATCCTTCGCTTCCCTCACGAAATCTGCATTCCCGCCCGCATCATAGGTCGACGCCGACGCACCCGGGGTAGCCGGTGCCTCAAGCATCTTCGGCGCCCGCTCCGCGTACTCATCCCCGCTGTCATCCGAGTACTCATCACGCTCCCTGCGATCCTTGTTGCGTTCGCGACGGCGGAGAGCTTTGCGTTCAGTACGTTCCTCCTCGTAGCGGTCATCTATGAAATCAGAAGGGTGAGTTAGTGAATGCTCTCGACAAGATGCGGTTCGCGGTTGTGTTTGTGGTGGTGAGTGCGCAGTGACATGTCGGAACAAATCCCTGAGGTCCCCGCCACGGTGAAATGTCCACAGCCTCTTGTTCTTTCTCGCCACCTCCCTCTTTTTCTGAGCACATTGGTGGCGCTGCTGAGTGTATCTTGTAGGAGACTCAAGCACATCGTCCGCGGACTGCTAGCCCGACGTGGCTTCCGTGGCTCTCTCACGCACGCTCGTTTGATTCAAATGCTCACGCCGCTCATCTCCCATCTCCCCACTGTCCATGTTGGCAAAAGCAGAAGGATTGCGCGTACCTCTAATCTTTCGCGTGCGGTCCGCGAGCTTTTGAATTTCTTCTTTTGTGAGGACACGCAAAACGATGACGCAATCCAGTCGTTCCTCGAATCGCTCATTTGCTTCAACAAGCGCCTCGGGGTTGACAAGTCGTCGATCGATTTTGGTCCAGCGTGCGCCCGGCGGAATGCCTTTCTTTGTTGCCTGCTCCTCGTCAGTCCCACCCTTCTTCTCTCCACCTGACGAAGCATTCTTGATATTCTTGATTCTTACATCCTTCAGCGGAGCTACGCCTTCCCTCACCGCATTGGGATCCTCAGGAAACTTGTCCGTTGGCTTCTTCAAGATTCCCTTGGGCCGTTTTTCCTCCTCTTCAGTAGGTGGGTCTACTATCCTCACCCTGTTCTCGCGCTTGTCCGAGAAGCTGTTGTCGATGATTTGTGCCGTAGGCTCCGCAGACATGGGACCATCAAGGATACTCGGCTTCCTCTTCAGATCACCAGTGGCGCTAGGCGCCGTGGACTGCGACACCTCGTCGAACTCCCTCTTGAGCTGCGGCGGTGGTGCGGTGGTGTTGAAGCTTGCAAGCCCGACGCCCGCATCCAGCTTAGGCTCACGGACCTCGCGGTCGCGGGTTCGTGCCTCGCGTTCACGCCTCCGCCTCTCACGGTCGGCGTCAGATCCAGATCCATTGCCATCACGTTCATCTTGCGAGCTACGTCCGAGTTCTCTCTGGACTTGCTCCATCCGCCTTCGATAGTCCTCATCCGGATCGACAGCAGGCTTGTGCATTTCGACGTTACCCGGCTTCTCGAAGCCATCATCGAACTCACGATCCGAGAAACGTTCTTTCTCATGCTCCTTCCTCTCAGATTGCGAAGACTGACCAGACTTCAGTGGTAGCTGCTTCTCGAATGCGAAGCCCAAGCCTTGATCCTGGTCTGCGTGTGGGTCGCGATGCGGACGATCTTGAGGAGCCGAGTCATCGCTGTACGACATCTGATCCCGCGCGCGGCGCTCAAGGTCACGATCAGCTGCTCGAGGTGGTTCATCATATCGGTCACGCTCTCGATCACGGTTCCGTTCTCGCTCCCTTTCTCTTTCACGGTCGCGTTCTCGCTCTCTTTCCTTGTCTCTCGTCCTCTCACGATCTCGTTCCCTCCCTCTCTCGCGCTCTTTGTTCTCCTTGTCAGAGTCGCGGTCACGATCCTTGTCCTTGTCGTTATTCCCAAAAATCTTGTTCAGACCGAAAGCAGCAGCCGCGCCAGCCAAGCCGCCCGTAGCAACCTTAGCTACGCCCGAGCTGGGCCCATCGCCGTTCTCCTTGCGATAGTCTTTCTCCTTGTCCGCTGTCTCGCGCCTATGGTGATGTCTATGCTCCCTATCCGGCTCCCGCTCCATCATCCTCTGACGCTCACGCTCTCGGTCGGTCGGGCGGTCATCGTACTTGTGATCTCGTTCTCTTGCCCGTTCATGCTCACGAGGCCGCTCGCGCTCATAGCTGCTGTCGTAGCCCCGATCGGTCTGCTGCGTTCGGTCTCGGTCCTTCCGTTCCTGTTCGAGGCGACTGTAGTCTTGATGTGACAGCTCAGGCGCTGGGTCCCGGCGGAGGGGCTCGGCGTATGCGGAGTCTCGAGGATATGTCTTTGGCGCAGCAAAGTTCTCCTCGCTGGCTCTCCCGTAGCCATCACGGCTTGAGCTCCGTATGCCGAAGCCACGTCTTTCAATACTCTGGTCGTTCCTTCGATTGACACTCGGTCGTCGCTCCCGCCTCGAATCGCGGGAGTGGTCGTAGTCGTCATACCCAGATCTTTCAACTGGCCGATCCTGGTGTAGAGCCAGTGGACGGCTGTCTCTTGAGTTCGCTCTGGGCCGACCATCCCTCGAAACAGCACGCGGTGGAACGTAGTACGGGTCTCGTGGGTCCAAGAAGCCAGTCCGCGTGGGCGACTGAGCAACACGAGTGCTTCTGCTCCGACCCAGATCGGGAATCTTATCCCAGCCTCTCGTGCTTGGTGGAGGTCCACTGACATCCTTGACCGACGACCGTGGGTCGGCGTATGCGCCAAGACCGGCACCTAGCGCCCCCACCTCGACCATCATGCTGGCAGGTCGCTCTCTGCTTGCACCGCCACGGTCCATGCTGCCTCGCCGGGGCCTCGTCTCCCGCCATCTCGGCTCCGTGTCCCGATACATGCCTGCGGCATCAGTGTATGAATACGCGTCCTCATCATCGATGTCCTTGTCCCTGGCCTTTGGTCCATTCGCATGGTAGCTCCTTCTTTCCCGACCTCGCTCGCGATCGGCTGAGACACCTCCGTAGCCACCACCGATGCTCCGATTCTGCCCGATTCTCTCGACGCTCTCTCGTCGCCTCTGATGTCGCGAAGTATCCGCGCCAGCTGACATGTCCACGTCCGCAACCAGTTTCGCACCGCCGTCATCGACTGCATAGAGCTTCTTATGCTCCACTTTGGTCCGCGGCTGCTCTTTTGGTGTGGTCGCGGCAGGCGTGACGTAGTATTCCGTCCTGGTCGTGTTCTTCACTGGGCTGGACGGCCTCGCATAGTCGTTGTTTTGCACCACGGTCGGTCGAGTGCCGCGGCTGCCTATATTCGTCACGGTTGATGAGCCTCGGTTGGTGTCCACCAGACTCGATCTCCTTGGCCTGCCGCTGTACGAATCGACGAGCGGTTTGCCGGTGTACGAGTCATATCTCTGCTCCGATCGGTAGGGAGCACTCGCTGGCTGTCCGCCGCCGACCGTCACGAAAGTCTGCGTGCTGATGGGGACGACTCCTGCACTCGCTCTCGGATTTGGGTATGAGTTGAGTCGTGCTGACGTCGGATTGTATGAGGAGTATGAGTCAGCGAACGAGTCCGACACTCTCGCTGGATTCTGGAGGCGCCGTGAGCCCGGCGAGACAGGGCGGTGGTAGGTCATCTTGGTGACTTTGGTCGCACCCGGGGTCGTCGGTAAGGTGACGGGGGCCTTTTTGATGAGGAGATAGGTCGGGGCGTTGCCAACTTGGCTGGTAGCCCGCTGTCGCTTTGGTCGAGGCTGCTCGAGCATCGTTGAGTCAGTCTCTGTCAGCTTTGGGGAGCGGAACGCCGTTTAACAGGACGGTGCGCCCAGCAATCAGCAGGCGCAGGTGTAGGTGCAGGTGTAGGTGCAGGTGCAGGTGCAGTCGGTCTGCAGCTTGCAGGTTGCAGGTGCGAATGCAGGCGATCGCTCTCAACAGCAGCAGACTGCGTTACATAATACAGCAACAGCGAGTGGTGGTGGTTGTCGAGATGCCAGGTCATGAGTGCAGTCACAGTATCGCTGTACCGCCAACAAATCCACACCCTGGGCCCCTCCTGTTCGCAGGTGGACGGTCATGGGCGGCCATGGGCGTCCACTCAATTTCGTCCAGGAAATCTCACCGCGCAGAAGTCAAGAGATGCGTGGGGCTTACCTGTTCTAGCGCCTGAGATGATACCTGACTCTGACTGGGAAGCCCTGGTCGCACATATCACGCCCGGCCAAGCAAGCAATCCACTCGCTCCGCGCGCTTTCCCTGATCCAACGTGC
This sequence comes from Teratosphaeria epicoccoides, assembly GCA_021401465.1. Lineage (NCBI taxonomy): Eukaryota > Fungi > Ascomycota > Dothideomycetes > Mycosphaerellales > Teratosphaeriaceae > Teratosphaeria > Teratosphaeria epicoccoides. The sequence goes on along the minus strand of JADDMT010000024.1, from coordinate 314,884 downwards.
TGTGATTTGTTTCGGGCAGCAGCGGCGATGGCGTCGCCGTCGGAGGTGTGAATGTGATCTGGCTTTCGGCGATGTTCAATCGTCGGGGTATCTGATCGACGCGGAAGAATGGCGGCTGCAGGGTTGTGCCTGTGATGTCGAACTGTGGACCGTGGTGCTCGAAGCCGGTGGTGGTTTGGTTGTTGCGCTGTGCCGAGTGAGGCGGGTCAGCAGTCACGGTGCTCGTCGCTGATCCCGAGTCAGGGCTGCGCCGATGCTATGGGGGTTGGGTGGGGAGGTATGCTTGCTATTTCCTCCACCGGCGCCTCGTATCGACCGTGGTTGTGGCTGTCGCGGCTGGCGGCTTTGCCAAAGTGACAGGCCGCCAACGACGATCGACCTTGTTCCTCGGAATCTTCTCCAGCAGCAGCAACCGCCGCAACCTTGGACCTGCCGGCCGCGCGCGGCACCTCGAGCAAGGTTGCCCACGTACCTCCTACTGCAGCCTTTTCGCGCTATGTGCTACGCATACCAACTCCGTCCTTCGCTCTACCTAGTGGGCAGGAACACAATAATGCGATACTGCGAACTGCCTTCACTTCACCATCATCTGTTCCTTCGCATGAGACCTGACACCGGTCCGAACGTTCATGTATTGACTCGTCGAGTTCAGCGTGGGAAAGTAATCTAAAGCTTCTACTGATGAATCGTGCCGCATGCGACAGGTGAAAGCTGCCAGGCCAACATGGTCATCTGGCTAGCCGCTCCTTACATGGACAGCCCTGCGAGTCGACGCTTGCATGTACCGTGACGTGTATGCTCAGGGGTCTATCTGCTGCAACCCAATTGGTGGAAGCTGATCGAGTTTCGCATAGCACGTGATGCGCAGTGGCGGAAGAACTCCTGCTGGACGTTCCACGCTCCTTCCTGGAGGTCTGTTGCCAGTTAGTTGGTATGACGACGGTGGAGGGGCGATGCGTTTCATATCATGATCGGCAAATCTGTAACGTCCACGACGAGACGGGCATCACGGCACACGTTGAAATTTGACCGACGTAGCGACGTAGCGACTTGGCAGCGGCAGGTCCAACTGTCAATAATGAATGGCAATACAGATGCACTGGATCAACTCTAGAGATTTCACCAGGCAGCCAATCAACGTGATAGATAGACGAAAGTCCTCTCCTGATCCAGGCTCTCCCGCGCTCCGTCGACTTGACAGTAGTACTACTCTCGGGCGACTTGTAGTGCTAGCGCGGGAGGTGGAACTCGTTACTCGTACCTTGGTGACTTGGTCCTTATATTCTCACGAACGCGGGACCAAGATACCGAGCTCGGCCGACCTCCGGCCCGAGCCTCAGCGCTGGATCTGCTTGGCGCCTCTGGGGGATTTCTACGGGAATTGGGCTGACAGCATCACACAATAGAACGAGATGCTGATGTCGCCGGCGAAATCTGGTGGGAGGTGCAGACGTATTTTACTCGGGACGTCCCCACGTCGAGAGTCTGCGGATCCATCGAGCCACATACAGGCCCATCCTTCACACCTCTGCTGCAAGCGACTGACTGGATGGGTAACTCCTTCCGAGCAATCGTGTAGCAGGCATGCATGTCTTGTCTCTGTTGGCAAATCCTTCGACTGTCACTGCTGCTGCCGGTCAGGGGCCAACCGAAGCACACAACGAATACGACCCAACATGAAACCCGTCGCACCTGCCCCAATTGCTGCCGTCGCAGATATCACTCGGCCAAATGTGACTGACCCCGAGAGGTTACACTGAAACCACAAGACGTCGCGGAATTGGCGTCTGTGGTTGAAATGGTCCGTGTCGGCATCCAGATGCAGGGGCTCCGTGCCGCGACACGTGCTCCTGTTCGCCTGTTCGAAGACGCAGTCAGTACTGCACTACTACTGAGCACTGCGACGTCCACAGTTCGCTGATTCATGCGATGCGGCCCCGGCAGTGCAGCACATGTCTTCCTCCATGACATCGGCTTTGTTGAGCGGTAGCCGTAGCATCACCGTCGCTGACTTCGCTGCGGGACACTTTGCAGCATTGCCTGGATCAGTGTCGTGATGGGAAGGAAACCGAGCTATCAATCAGGTTTGTCGATTTGGCAAGCAGCGCGCTGTTCCATACATGGTCAACATACCAACCAGGGGCCCAAGACCAGTCCCTGTAAGTGGCAGCTTCCGGTCCGTCACACCAGACTTTCTTTCCCATCGCATCCAGCTCCGTCTTCTGAGGAGTATAACCTCAGAAGATCAATCACAGCTGCATGGGGTACATTGACACAAACTCATTTACACTCCACGAGCTCAAAGTGTCAGCACCCGCCCTTGGTTCTACCCAAACAGCTCAGGATCCGCTCAAATCGGCGATCATCGCAAAATTGAGCATTGATGATCGCATCAGCATCACCCGTGTACAGCCGGACACCGCAGGCCCAGTCTTCGCGAAGATGGACTGTCCTGCCATGCTGCGACACTCAAAGTCTACACCGGCCCTGGACGTCCATCCGATCCAGACAACTTCCACAAGACAGTCGTCAGCACAGAAAAGAGCGGAAGGTCGCAGGCGCGGTGCATATCAAAACCTGGTCTCCTCAGGTATAGTTTTGATGCAGCCCACGTCTCAGTTGTAGGAACATTGTTTGCGCCCTGCTGACTGACAACGACAGTAAGTTCCTCTCGTCGAAACGAGGCAGTGTGTCATCAAATGATGGCGTTCCAGACCAAACTGCATTCCATGGCTTGCACTTGGTGACAGGCTTCGCTCGAACTCTGCACACTCGGGAATGCGAGCTTTTCGTTGCAGAGGTTTCATTTCACAAGCTGGTCTTCAAAGCCCAGTCTGTTACGAGTGTGTTCCGAGTTTCATGCAAGACTTCATTGCAGGCAACACATCCTTGTCGATCGCAGCCGTTGCACGGCTGACAAGAGCGTCAATGCTGGGCGTCAGGATCAAAGTCCTTTGTGACATGGGCTCGGCTAATAGATGCATTTCTGGCAGTTCTTCGTTCACTGCAGGTCAATTGTTCGCGAAGCCGCTCGGGCCTTGGCACACCAGACCATTGTGCAGCACTACTCGTTCGCGGGCATCAGTCTACAGGCTCCACATCCTCCGTGCATCAATATCGTTACCATCAACTCAGCACAATTTGTACCTGCAGAGCTCTGCCTGATCGAGCCTGGTCAGCCTCTCTCCGGTCCATTGAGCCCAGCGATCCAAAGCGAGCTGTTGACGCTCAAGGGTTCTGGAGATGTGGCGGGAAATGAGGGTCAGCTTCACGGCGGGAACGGCCAGACTAGTCATATTCCAGCAACGCCAGTGTGCAGACTCAAGCCAAATTTGGCCATATCGACAGCACTAAAGCCATCAGCGAATGTCGAGGATCGATTCAAGGTTGTATTTGTCGGACCCGGATCAGAGATCGCTGGAATGCTTATTTCAAGACTTCACGACTGACCTCGCAACGAAAGTCATCACCTACAAGGTTGGGAATGTGGAACGAGACAACGCGATTCTGCAGCACCTCGGAGAAGCCAAGTCTTCAAGACTTTGGCAACACAAACTTGCTCGTCATGCATCCGATACAGATGGCCTTCAGGTGTCTTTGTCATCGGCCATGGTGACGACGCCTAGGAGTCTGCTACGGAGAAAGCGCTCAAGAAGATCTGCGATCAGCACCTTAGAACACAGTATTTGGTCGTTGCTGTGTCACAAGCCCCCGGAGCGCCTGCCCGGCAAACGACCACGGTCCGTGACTCACTTCGCCGGTCAGCAGCTAAGCAGAATCCCTGCTTGCAATTCGGAAGACGGTAGCTCTGATAATCTGAGTCTCGCGCTCCACATCACTCCACTGAGCAGTACTCAATCTGGCGATAGGGCGGCTCGGTCTGGAGCTGAGTCCTGGTACTTGGGGGCCTTCATCGCACAAGCTTCCGAAGCCTCACATGACTATTACCACGGCGTGAGCCTGCACAAGACCATTGCCCGTGGTGCATTGAAATTTGATCTATTGTCTGAGAAGTTCATGCGGCAGATCATGGAAAAGCGCAGCGAATTTGTGAGCAGGATCACTCTCTTTCGGTCTGATGCCATGGTGCTGCTGTTGTCTTCCTCGCAGGAGTCCCAGCTAGCAGCCGCGGTATCAAGAGGTATTTTGCCACCTCTCGACCCACTTCTGCGCGGAGCGGACTTTTTGACCATGCCGAGAGGCTTGTGGATATGGAGTCGGATTGTCGGGATGAAAATATCCCGACTGCGCCGTGCAAACTTTGAATTGAACGAGCCGCATGAGAAGTTGCGCGACACACTCTACTTCAGTTTTAGCACTGACGAATCTAGCAGCACAGGTGTTTCCGCTGTTGCACTCTGAACAGCTTGGCAGTCTTTACAGTAACCGCGATTGTTTCCGGAGAAGTCCTCACAGCGGCTGGATGACAGAGCAAGGGAGGCAGGCCCGGCCTTCTCATGTCCATCTCTCCGTAAGGACCTCTGGCATTTGCGGTATGTATTTCAGGGGTGGCATAGTCTAGTGAGGGTGAGTGACCTTTGTATCGCCGACCATTTGATCCGTACATTAGGATGAAGCACAGATACCTGAGGACGATGGATGACTGCCTAAGTCCGTTCAAGAATCTCATCCATCCCTTTCCTAAAGCAAATCCTACCCCTATCACACGATCTCCTCACGACTTCTGATGCCTCCCATCATCTCCGCCCTGATACGGCCCCCCACTTTCCTTCACCAGTCCCTTCTTCTCATTAAACTCCTTACCCTGCTGGCTCCACTCCGGCGCCTCATCCTCCCCATGGTCCTCCTCCTCGTCACCCTCCTCCTTCGTCTCATGGAAAGTCCTCGGGTCGTGCTCCGCAGGACTGTAGATCGTCACGAGCTCCAGCGGCTGCGTCTTGGAAGTGTTGACGAACTGGTGTTGAGTGCCAGCAGGGACCACGACGACGTCGCTGGCTTTGACATCCTGCTTTGATGTCAGCACGTTGGAATTGTGAAGAGGCTGGGGGAGGGGGGGGGGGCGGTACCTGGTCCTTGCCAGCGACTGTGGCTTTGCCCTCTCCGCTGGTGAAGATGAGCACTTGGTCGACGGCGTGGACTTCATCGCCGATGTCGCCGCCGATGGGGATCTCCATGGTTACGACTTGGCTGTAGAGGCCTGTGTGCATCACGGTTCGGAATTGCTTGAACGATCGCACTTTGGAGGTCAAGCCGGGGAAATAGACCATCTCATGCTTGGGCGGCTGGTCGGAGAGCTTGCTGTCTTTGCCCATGGTGATTGCTGTTGCTGTGAATGCACGAGAAATAGGTTGGTTGCAGGCCGTGATCCTGGATACGGGGAGGAGTGAACGGCGGGCTGCACTGATGATGGGGCGGACGAAGGACATGGGGAGGGTGGGGAGTGGTACATGTATTTGATGGATGACCTTCTGCATGTGGTTCTATTTAGGGCCTTCTTTTGGGCTCATGTCGTGAGCTCGTTACTGCTTCAGGTATGATGGCATCCAAGTATCGCATGTAGTCGACGTCACCATAAAGCCATGCACACCGGCATTGCGTTATCGATAAGCGCCAACGTTGATCCAGGAGGGCTTGAATGCATGTGTTCATTCAATTTGCTACTCTACCGTGTTGCTGACCCTATGGTAGCCCGACTCCTTTAGTCACATACACCCAAAGTAAGGTAGGCTAGTGCAAGGAGAGCTGTCGGTGCACAGATGGCATAAGACTAGCTGTCCCCATCTCACTGTCTGCAAAGACGTAAAACTCCACTGTCTACAAGGACGTGAAAGTCCGAACTCTGGAGAATAGGCGGAGGAACATCAACGATACCTGTTCTCTCCGATGTCACGCTGTTGCTCGATTGCTAGCGGGAGTGCTTTCTGTAGCCGGCTGATATGTCGATGGCTGGCTTCGCAGCTGCTGAATGATAGGCATACCATTGCTCTAAGTGCTGTTAGAAGAAATAATCGCGACCCTCAAGCTCATCAATTCCGCTGTAGTAACATCCCAGACACTTGGAAGCCAGCAGAGGTATGACAGAAGGACGCAGTTGGACGTTCCAGCGTCGTGGGACTGGCACTTATCGTTGCAACTGTGTTCCGGCGGCTCCTTTCTAGGTGCTCCTTTCCAGGCTTAAGAAAGGCTTGCCTTTGCCCTTATAGAGGACCCTACTTCTCTTGTACTCAGCGTGCTACTCTATGTTGTCGTTGATTTGTCGTATTGTATGTGATCGCTCTGGTCCCAATAGGTTCCTGTGCTTAGCGCACTGAGTGGCTGAAAATACCGGAGTTGGCGAATCCTAGGTCGTAGAGAGGACATCCCGCGCTGTACTGCCCTTTAAGGAGTGCCTTTCGAGGTGTCTGTAATCTCTGAGCTCTCCTGTGAAGCAGGAGGTTTGTAGCTAGCACCACGTACAGGTGGACTCCCTTGCCAGCCTTCATTCAATTTCATCGCCCGTATCGGCTATGGCAATTCCCGTGAACTTGTTGTACACGTGCATGTGCTATCGCTTATGCCAAGTCGGTCTATGTCAGAGCGACTCGAGGGATCAAAATAGGCTGTTGGTCGACCGTGATCGCGCCCAGTCAGCGTGCCGACACTGCCCAGACATATGCCTTTCGCATACCTTAGATACAGGACGGTGTTCTGCTTCATCACCCCTCTCACGTACAAGGCACTTGCAATGTAAAAGCTGTCGCTTTAGCCTGAGTGTGATGATCACACATCAACCGAGAAACCGACCTCGCCGCCTCGATGGTCACTGTAGCGGATCACGACGCTAAGTTTGATGATTGTCGTACCCAGACGCAGGTATGCCAAAATCTAGAACACAAAAGTCTTGGACATTGCGAATAAAAAGATCTCATTCGAAGTCACTGCCGCTCACGTCATTTATTTAGTGCCCACGACGTCAACGCCATCGCGAGACACTTATGCTGGAGGTTTCATGGGTCGAGCTTTAGCTTGCGTCGTTGCTTCATGCGTTGTTGCTTCATTGCCAAACAACTGATGCTGGAGGTTTCATTGGTTGCGCTTGAGCTCGTGTCGTTGCTTCGTTGCCCATGTCGCCGAGAGAAGTGATGCTGGAGGTATACGTCAGTCGAGCTTGAGATGTGCGATAGTACTTCACTATAAAGGTCCGGTGCTTTCCCTCTTAAAGGTCCGGTGCTCTCCCTCTCAAAGGGTCCGGTGCTCTCCCTCTATCTCGTCTATGAATGATTGTATGCAACCTTCTTTTTGCCGCCGAAATCCAGTTTTCTCGAACTCGACAAGAGCCATGAAGTCGGGCATGATCTTGACCACCGTCGCGTTCCTACTTGATAGTGCGTTGGCTTGGGTAAGCATCTGATCATCATTTACAAGATGCGCCATCTAAGATAGGCTTTGTACTGACATCTCAACGCAGAACTGCAAACAGATAACCCGAACGCAGGAGATATCGGTAGGGGGAGGGACGTGCCAGCCGAACGAGGAACAGAAAGCCGCCGGTGGCAAGGCGCAGTGGTGCCATTTGGTATGGGGCAGCTCATCTTATCGATCCAGTCATGGATATCCAAAGGGAAGCGCATTTGCTGAATCAAGCTTTTTTGAAGGCATTCCCTTGCAAGGAACAAGACAACGGGTGCTACCCAAACGCGCAGCCAAACGTGAACGCCCGGCCGTGGGAAGATGCGTGGTTGGCGAACTGTAGTTAGGCAAGCCGCTCGGGCAAGCCACTGGCAAGCCATGTTTGATTGACGTTACGGGACTCGAGTGTTGTGAGAGCTTTTTGGGCGACATATATTGGCAACTGCTTGCTTCCTCAGGCTGCAGAACAAGGTTGGCACAATCTTCTGGTCTCCAGCAGTCGTTCAAGCTCGGAGCAGATAGTGAAGGACCGGCCTTCAACACGAGATTGTAGTTTGTCGAAAACAATTTTGCCACGGTGTCGAAGTCGTCACTATGCTAAGCCCTACATTTTAGAGGGGGGGAACTTCGAAGGCATGATTCTATACTTAGCATTCTATCTTTCGAAAAAGTAAAAAGTGCATTCCGAAGCTAACGGTTAAAGGAATCTGTTTCGCGGATCTTGCTCTCATAAACTGTTGATTTGTTTAAGATCAACTAGTACCTGAAAGCGCCCATGTCTGCGGTGCTAAGACTGTTCATTGCAAGAAGCTAATAGCAAGCAGCTCACAGCCATTGGCAATTTGATCTCGATGTTCATTGACCAGATGTATTGCGTGCTTGGGGAGGTGGATCGGCAAGAGGTGGATCAGGAGCTGTTCGGGCTCGGGGAGACCATCAGAAGTTGAGCTCGCCGGCCATGGTAACGGGGTGAAACACTCGGATCATGGTGTTGGTGGACTAAAAGCCGTGGCCTAGCGCCAGTTTCAAAACTCCGCCTTCGCCTCGCGCGTTTGTTCCTGCCTTCCGAGGATCGATGCGTTTGTCTGAAGCGTTTAACATCGATCAGTGTCGTCATCACGGAGCAGTCCAGCATTTGCCAAGATGGCCAAGAGGCGAATCAGCCCTTGCCGAGCCGTTCACTTCTCCAAGCTCTCGGCCGAGATCAGAAATCGCATCTGTCACGTCGCGCGGGCTGAGACTCTGTCCATGGCTCACACAGTCCTCGGTCATGCTGGTATCGGCGAGCGTCGCTTGTTGTTTATGCGCGACGCTATCATCAAACACACATCGGCGTTGTTGGCTGTCAACCGCCTGGCCCGCTCGGATGTCTTGCCAATCTGGCTTCACAACAGCGTCCTGAGATTTGAGTGGCGCTGCCAGGACGGGCTTCGCTTTAGATCGGAATGAAAGACGTCTTTGAGGCTTGAGCGCGCTACGTCAGACGCATGCAACTCGCCGTTGTCGGGGTGCCGGAGGCTCCTGCGCATCAACGCAGAGCCTCATCAAGCTGACCTTTGGGTGCACGACCGCCGGCGCTATCGAGGTGAAGGAGACACTGCTCACTCCGCGGCAAGGTTGGGACTTTCTTGGCACCGACGCCATGCACGAGCCTGTCACGGGGAGAGCACTTGCTATGCAAAGCAAGACAAGGCGGCTTGCGACAGGCAGCAAGACCTCAACTCGCGCCTGGAGGCATGCTTGAACGGGACCTCTTTGCAATCGGCAAATGCTCACCAAGTGGCTGCCATCGGCAAGATCATGGCTCGATTCATCGACAAGCACTTTTGCTCGCCTCAAAAGTGCATCAAGCACAAGGAAAAGAGGGTCGAGAAGAGCGAGAACAGTGTTGACAGCTCCCATCTCAAGCGTTTCCCTGCGATTTGATGAGCGGCAGAAGTCTGAATGGGGCTTCGAAAAGCTTCATGCGGCGCAATGCGCTTTTCAGGAATGTCACTTGGCTGAGCTGCGACGTGTTTGAGCCGGTGCTGACAGTCCTGGCTCATACTGTGCCTGTCTGTGATCGCGGGCACTGGGACACATGGCTCTGCGCTGCGGCCGGTAAGTGCCCACGTGGGACGAGTGGATCGATCGAGAAGGCTCGGGTTAATGGCACTCTGCAGCGACGAGAATGGCTTTGCTACTACTGCTCTGGTAGGAGCTAGAATACGGTCAGGTTCCGCCTGAGCTAGCAGCCATTCGCTGACGGGTATGTAGCAGCAGATTCAGGGGGCTTTTGACTCGATGGGTTGAGAGGGTCGACTGATCGGTGATGCTCGATGATGCTTGCGAGTGAGTCGAGGTTGGTAAGTGCTTGTTAACTCGGGTGATCGCTAGCTTATGTCGTTGACCGCTTGGTAATATTGGTGACGTTGTCAACATGGGTGAGCGCATAGTAGTGCTTCAAGATGCGCGAGACTGATTAGTGATACTGGTGGTCGCGTCTTGTTTCGGGCGACTGCTGCTTGACTTTGTCGAGTCCTTCATTGATGCGAAGTTCATTGATGCGAAGGGGCTTATTGATGCGGGTGACTGCTTGTTGACGCAGTCGACTTTAGGTCATACGGTTGACTGCGGGTCGATGTGGTTGACCGCTTGTTGCGTCAATCTGTTGCTGCTACAACCGACGGCTCGCTGGTACGGCTTGACTTCTTGTCAAGTCAATCGGCTACTTCAAGGTTGCCGAGAATGTCAAGTGTCTGATGACACTGAACGTCTGCTGATACAGCTGATACAATAAATGGCTTTTTAACACAGTTGACGGGTTTCTGATGACAGTGTCTCGGTAAAGACCTCAGGCCTTCACCCCGACAGCCTCATGAACCGCACACTCCACCTCACCGATCACGTCCTTCACCCTGTCATCTCCCGACGGCATCACCTGCGTTCCGAACGCTAACGCCACACCTGCACCGCGGTCAATGATCCAGAATGGGTTCGTCATGCCTCGCCAACTCAACGTCCCTTTGTTTCTCCTCGCCCGGTTCTCCCGCCCGAGTCACTCGAGACATCCGTGTCCGTGAACAAAACTCCGCCGAACCCCCAATTGAGAGGGAGATCGCGCCGGAACTCACCGATGAAAAGACGAGTCATCGCGAGGCTTTGATGAAGTGATCCCGAGTTCTAGCAGCTGATTCGGAAAGCTGAGGCGTGAAAATCTGCTGCACTATTCCCGGCTCTAGGAGCTTGCCATCGTTGGCAAGGATGCTGCGCTGGGCTTTGATGTAGTCAGGCATCGACGTGTGGGCGCCCTTGCCACCAAAGCAATCTTTCGATTTGCATTGAAGGAATTCCAAGGACCGCCCATTTTAGCGAGCCCGCCCTCTGACGTTCGCTGACATAGCGTCGGTATTCTCTCCTTCAGACCGTTACGTTCGGGCCAAAATGTGATATTCTTGACTCAAGGGGTGTCCAGGTGTACTTTATCATCCAGTCTTCAAGGGTAGTACTGGCTGCACGTTCTAAGAGTTTCCCGGCCCAGTCTATGCTGGCACCATAGTTCCATGCTGTCCCTGGCTCGAACCGCAGTGGGTAGTCCAATCGCTGTAGGATCTTGACTCCTGTCATTGGCTCCCGGCCGAGGACTTGCTTGACGTATTTGATGAGCAGTGGATCACCACCGTCATAGACGACGCCACTCGAGTGTCACGAACTTGCCTACAGCAGTGTTGTAGCTGAAGGAGCCGTCCTTGTCCTCGCTGCAACGACCGCGTGAGGGATCTCGCTTTCCGAGACTGCTTTGGTGAGGCTTGCTTCCAACGCTTTCAGAGAGGCCATTTCGGATCCCGTGAGTGCTGGTGTCGTCTGTCTCAAGAGCATCTGCAATCGATGCCTGATAGTTGCCAACATTGTGCCAGGCCTCCGCAAGTGGAAGAGGCGGGGCACGTTTTCCTTGGCTTATCACCTCATCCCGGGTCGCCTGAGACGTCCGAAAAAGACATGGCCGCGCTCGTGCCAACGGCAATGTCATGAATCAGCATAAACAGGTATACACTCATTCTCGGCCACCTGATGTTTGGCTGCTGCCGACCCTCGGCAACCTGCCCCTAGCATCCACTTTTACTTAGTCATCCAGCCGACGTCCCTGAATTATCCGTCATCAATTCATAAATCACCGTGGACATTCGACCTCGCCGTATGAGCAAATGTTCGGCTTCAAAATGTGCGCCTACGGTCAGCCGCGGTTATGCTATCGGCAGTCATCAAGTTTCAGACTCAATTCGTTGCTCGAATGTCTCGACCCATTAAATCCAACCGGCGGGCCAAGACCACTTGAGGCTTTCAATCCCTAAGCACGCGAGAGGAGCTGCAAAGCAGCGTTCCAAAATTAGACACGAATCTGCAAACATTATCAGCGAGACCAGGAACTGCCTGCCGTGGAGGCCGCAGGACTGTTCTACTATTGAGCAGAAAGAATCTCTGAAGTGCATGCCTACAGTGCAGTGTAGCCTCCAGATGCACGCGAGAACTCCCTAACGCCATCGCTGCCCATTCGAGATCCACACATTAGGGACAACAATGAGACTGCCACATTTCATTGCACTCGCTTGCTCGCAAGCGAGAAAATTCACCACCACCTCAGCATCATCTCTTCTCTTCTCATCCCTCCTTCAACAAGTCTTCGGCTGCCTTGACAGCCTTAGGTTCTGCCGCCACGGGCCCCGCCTCAGCACCAATACTCTGCCGCTTCTCGGCCCTCTTCGCCTTCGCCTCAGCCTCTCTCTTCGCCGCACGCTCCTGCAAAATGGCCATCTTCTCCATCTTCTTCTTTTGCTTCTCTTCGTCCAGCCGTTCTTTTTCTTTCTGCTCCTCGGATTTGCCTGCTTCTTCCTACACGAATATCAGCACAACAATGAGACACCATGATGCAAATGACCGAGCGTACCTTGACAGCGTAATCCCGCCAGCGTCGCCAACCCTCAAAATCAATTAGAGCCTGCATGCAACCCCATTCTTTGACCTTCCTTTCAAGCCACACGAAGTTGACTGGCTTAGTTAGAAAGTCATTACAACCAGCTGCCAAGGCCTCGTGCCTGTCCGATTGCAAACTCGAAGCTGTGAGCGCGACAATGATGACCGGGCTTTTGAACTGCCCAGACTCCATGGGTAGCTTATCCTTCTCGCTTTTCTGCGGTGGCGAGGCGGGCCCGTTCGCTCGCTCGTCAGCGTCATCATCACCCTTGAGACCGTCTTCGGAGACAGCGCGTTTGCTGACCTTCTTTTTCTCGGCTGTAGGTGAACCAGCAGTGCTTTCAGGCTCAGAGAAGACGCCGATGCCGTTCACTCTTTCCAGCCGACGTATTTCTTTGGTAGCTTCCAGCCCATTCATCACAGGCATCTGGATGTCCATAAGGACAAGATGGTATCCACCCTTCCTCCAAGAGTCGACCGCGATCTGACCATTCATCGCCGTCGACCAGCGCACCTTCAAACGCTTCATCAGACCCTCCAGAATACGAAGGTTGATACTGTTGTCCTCAACGATCAGCACATTGATGGGCGGCACGCTACCGTCCAGCACTGAGTTGATGGCCCCCGACATGCCAAGCTTGCCATTAGCATAGGCACCCGGAGTGTTGCTATCGTCTCGATTGTGCCCACGCGACCTCGAGGCCGGCTTGTCCGGAGTCGATCTCCTAGACTTCTTCGGCCGCTGTGGCCGATGTGGCGTCGCAGACGTGTTGGGCGTCGGTGGCGCACTGCCATTTTTCTGCGGTGGTCCGTCCTGTGGCGGTGGAGTGGGCAGCGCCGGCGCGGCTGGTGCGCCATTTGGATGCGTGGGCGGATGAGCCAGATGGTCCGAAGCTATCGAGTCTGTCCTGGGCCGGGTGGAGCCTCGCTGTGCGAGCGGGTGCTGGAGGTTGGGTGGGTTGACGGCGACTGCGGCGGCGTTGACGCCAGGCAGCGGTTGATGCGGGTGGTTGGCAAGATGTGACATGATGGTAGGACTACTGGTGTGTTGCCGCTGGTATTTTGGCCGATGTTCTCTATGCCCTCTCCTTCCAGCGGCACCAGGCGAAGGCAGCGGCGGTATCTGTCCTGTGCTCAATACTGCTATACTGCGCTGCTGTTGTGGATCCAAGCTTTGCTGCTGCACAGTGGCCATAGACGGGTAGTGACCGTGACCGCTGCTTCTGCTGTCATGTGATCCTGCCGTTTGTGCAGTGCTAGGTGGTATAACAGCGGGCATCGGCGGGAAGTAGTCCGTCCCGTTCTCGAGAGGCCTATACTCTTCCACAGTCTGGTAAGCGTGATAACTTGGATGCTCGCACAAGCCTGGGCTAGGTCGCGGTGTATGTCTCTTTTTAGGTTGCGGCACATCAATCACCAATGCCTCTTCCACCGCTTGCCCGCCAGGATAGTAGGTATCAATGGTCCTGCACATCTCTTCCTCCGGACCAAGCGTCTTCTCCTTCCTTTCAGCCTCCCGTCCGGCTTCTACTCTGCTCGCGATCCGCAATGTCATGTCTGGCGAGTCGAATGTCCGGCCCAGGCTATTGGCATACTTCTTCAATATCAGATCCCGAACATCGTCCACCAGATCATCCTCCCGTATCTGCACCAGCGTAGCCGACTGGCCGGGCCGCCGCACCCATATCTTCCTGCGCCCGGATGCTGACATGTCGGGGAAGTAACTTCCGCTCTGAGCGCTTGCTGGCTCTTCGGCCCTATCCGCGGGAGCGTCGAAGAGCGTCCTCACCGTCCGCACATTGGAGCTTTCCGAAGCACTGAGCGGTCTCTGGCTGATGGGACTACTCGGCGACACGTCGCTGGAGGAGTTGTTCCCGTCTCGCGCGCCTGTGTGTTCCGCAGACTGCCTCGACGCTGACGATGAGAGAGGCACCAGCGTCACCTCACCCGAGGCAGGACGGTGTTGCGACACTGAGATGCTATAACCGCAAGAAATTGCTCGTCAGCCGAAGTACTCCCAGAAGCTCAGGCGGAGACACCTTGTCTAGCTCCATGCACGACATGGCGATCACATCAGCACTTACTCATTGACACTCGTGTCACCCAGCTGACCGACTGTCACGACCGGCAACACTGTGGGCGTCGGCTCCTCAAGGGTTACAACCGGCGGACTGCCCAGCTGGTCCTGACCCAGCTCCAAACTCAGCTCCGCCGGGCTGCTGATACTCTGCTCCAGCTGCGTGTCACTGCCCTTGAGCGTTGTGCTCCCTGCGCTGCCCTTCCTCCTCGCATCCAAGTAATGCAAAACCTTGTCTTCACACTCGCCAACACTCAGCAGACTCTCCCGCTGCTCCTCAACAGCCTCAGGCACTTCCGGTCCGCGCTCCAGGAACTTCTCCCGAAGCTTCCCCAAGCTTGCACTCCGGCCAGGCTGCACCGTCCTGTCGCCTCCGTTCGGTGATGGCGTGCCCACTGTCGTGCGCGAACTCGATCGAGTGCTCGTGTGCTTGTCGTTGGCGGGCTCGCTGGACGCCGTCGAGCGGTAGGTGTCGCTGCTTTTTGCCGTCGTCGACCTTCGGAAAAAACGCGGTCGACTCAGCGAAAAGCGTGCCATGAAATCGGCTCCATTAATCCTCCGGCAGACCGTAGCGGTATACTCTGTGCCCGTGCTCCCTTAGGTCTTCAAAGCGATGGGCCGTCGTGTGTCACTCACAGGGCAACGACAATACAGTTTGAGGGGGATAGTGTCGTTGTGAGATATCTATGTGGTAGTTGTTCGAGGCGTCGAGTTCAAGAGCAGCGCAGGCACGCGGCAGGCCCTATGCTGCCAGGTTCTTTCCTTCCTGCCCCAGCTAGAACCCGAACAAGCCACACATCTCGATGAGCGTTCAACCACCCGATCGCGATCCCACACACGCATCTCTGCCCCGCGCAACACGATTCAAGTTTTGGTTAGGAGGTATGACTGATGCAAGACTCCGGAAAATTCTCGACGCGATCTGCCGAAGCGGCTTTCGTGTCAGAGATACTTTGAGCTCACTGCTGTTTTGCCAGGACGGGTCAAACACAAGACCCATGCAAAGAGGCGCAGGAAAACTTGATCGAAAGACTTTGAGCCACAGACCTTCGCGTCTCACACGCGCTGCACGTGGCTGAAACGTGGCAGCCTCGACCAGGTTTGAGGAGAGTCAAATGTGCTCAAGCTTAGCGAGCTGGCACTCCGCACAAGACACCACCATGCTGAATGCTCGACACATTATTATTGACCTGGATGTTGTTACAGCAAGAAGACCGCGACGTCATCCGATCAAGCACCAACCTGTCGGTGGGTTGTCAGGTGGGGCTCACAGCTGATGAATTCGACTGGTGATCTGCGCAGTTCTGCAAGGCGTACAGAACGTCCTCTGGTTGCGACAAATGGTCACGTTGCCCTTCTGAGCGCTTCGTTGCTGAGACGGAGCAAAAACGCCACTGTGAATGACAGTGAGCTGGGCAACGCTGCTTTGTTGATCTTTGCACACAGCAATCGAATAATTACCTTGCGATTCCCCGGTCGACCACCTGAGGCCAAGTAAAGAGTGCGCACCATACTAAGCTGTAATCTATGCGGTGAGACTGGATTCAGGATTGTCGGCATTGTGCCATTTGGTGGGACTGGTTGTGTCGCTGCGTCGCGGCCCAGCTTGACCGTGAGCCTTGGGTTGACAGTTGTCGTAGCTGCATAGCGACGTCGCATAACTGGTTGACTATCTCACAGGTCGTTTTTGACGTGATCTGAGGGATCAAAAATGTTTGCGACAATGGAAGACATCCTCGGTTGACTGGTGGGATCACTACTGTTTGCCGACCAGCTCTCCGGAAAATCTTTCTGCTCCTGGCTTTTCTTCGCTTTCCAGGGTGACCAGCCAGGTCCAGAGGCTCTCATTCCAGACGGTTTCCCGATCTTTTCGTCTTTGATTGACTGGGTGACCAACTTGGCTGCTTTCGAGTCTCGACAACAGGGGTCCGCTATACATCACGACTCAATCACCACGGTGGCGAAGACCACTGGATCCCCGACTGCCTGGTCGAACTCCAGAGACAAAACTCCGTCAGGGTTCATGTGGCCGATTGACAGCCCGAGGATAGGTTGGTCACTTAATCGATCGAGCGGTTCTCGGCTATCCAACAGCTAGGACCCAGGGAGTCTGAATAAGCAATATCTCAGACCTCCGTGGGGTTTCAATCTCTTCAAAAACCCGCAGCGGAGTGTCACCTTATTTCTCAATGCGCTTCCTGCCAAGTCGCTCGTCCGCCGGACTCAGACTCCGGTCCGTGCCGTTGCAACACGCTCTAGCTACTAGGGACGAGCCGGCTAAGCACAGTGCAGCGCAATGCTCACGTGGATGTCTGGTCGATCAGCAAGTGCCGAGTATTGTGCCTTCGTCACTGCGTGCAGGCTCTTCCCGCCGAACGCCCCCTACTCTTGTTCACATTACGTATTGACCTGATGCGCAGATCTGAATAGCTGACGGCACAGGGACAAGGACAGACATCTTGACCACTTTATCTGAGCCAAGAAAACTGCTTACAGCGTCGACTTGCAAGTCATGATGAGGTCACACTAGCGTGCCCATCTGCTTCTGGCTTGTCTTGCCGTCATTCAAAGCCGCGGCGGTCGCCAACTAGCTCACGGTATACTGATTGACAATGGGGATCACGCAATGTGGGTGGCAGAGATGTCCACTTGGGCATCAACACATAATGTGCTCCCTTGCAAGGAGGCAATGACCACAAGATGCAAGCAGACGACTTCAATGATCGACCTGGCGATCGACACTGTCGGCCGACACCGTGGACCTGGTCCGGTGCTTTCGCTGTACCAATCAGCTCGAGTCAGTATTGCAAGTGCAGGCGCCAAACTGCGCCAAACGGTGATACACAACCGGCTACGTGGCCTCTCAGATAGCAGGATGCCCGTTGAAGAAATGCATGCATGTCGGAGGATTTGGGACCAGCAGGCCCGTCAAGCAACCGCCATTTTATTTACCCTTGCATACACAATGGTCGGGAGAGCTGTGAAGCATTGCGAAGGCCGCTCGCGTCGATAATGAGGACCATCTTGACTCGAGCAAGTCCGAACGCGGTGGTTGACTGCTCTGAATGATCTGTACGGCTTCACTGTGCAATTCTTAGGGCCGATCGCGGTCACTCACGAATTGTGTTCAGCATAGTAAAGTGGGCACTGTTGGATGATGCGGAGACCCCGCCAGCGTATCCTGCTATCGGTGAACCCGATATCACACGCAGCATTGTGGTTCACAAGGAGATCACCGCCAAGCCATACGCCAGTCGATGGCGCTGGTCTCAAACGCGCCGGTTCCATGCTGTTGGACCGAACTTGTTCTGACCGTTGTGACGCTTTGGCAGCTGTGCTGACCACCCTCATTCCTCACGTTCGCAGATCAATGGCACGACCAAGTGGCAGAATTCATACCGACGAGGTCGTGGCTTGCGGGATGTTGTGCCAATAGTAAGCAATGCTATAACCGCACGCAATCTCACAAGTCAATCTTGGTCAAGAGGTGCATTGCGGATCATACATGTGTTGCCCCAGCTTTGCGGAAAGTTCCTTCGATATCAATTATCGTTGCTGCGTGGTTTTTGAACCGTCGCTTAGACAGTAGACGATATAGGCACGATGCTGGAGGTAAAGCATGAGGCTAGCGGTTCGCATCCAGCTGACATCCCAAAAGAACTCTTGAACAGTACATTGTAGCATTGATGGCGCAGCTGCAGCTCGCGCCTTCCCGACTTTCCGCTGTGCCAATCACCATCCCTGTAAGTCCAACGCTCGACTTCATGCCCAGCATCCGCAGTGGTGTTACGAGCACAGCATACGGATTGCGACGTACGATACAGGGACCGGGCTTCAGAAAATGGCGAGACTTTATGCACATTGCAATCTACAAGCAATGCAGCATGCTGGCCGATGCTAAGAATGCTTTCTCCTGGTGTGAGCCAGGTGCAACCGGAGCACAAGGCCCCAGCAAACACCATGGACTTGGGATCACGAGAAGCCCGGGCACGCTGCATCTGTAACTAACCTAACCCCCAGCACTGCGATCGGGCTGCTTGATAGCCCCAGCAGTCGTTCGAGCAGGCTTCCCACACCTCGTCGGCTACATGCACAAGATTACACGAAGACATCGTACTCATAGCGGCCGATAATGGCCTTCATGGCTTTCGAGACCTTCGATGAGCGCTTGCCGACTCATCCCGCCGGTCAATCCCTCGGCTTTGGCAATTCACCAGTCTTGACCCGAAAGCCCGAAACCATGGGCCTGATGCTCACCTCATGTGATGCTCCTGCAGTATGCAGTAGACGTCAGACCTTTGTGCATCATGATTCCCAGACATTACGATTCGCAGCTGCGGCTATGTGCATGGTCGGAGTAGGACAATGTAACAGATTCATCGGCATCACAGGACCACGTCAGGCCGTCAGCAGGATTGTTCTCCGTGGCCCTTCCAGTCAGGGCTCAGGCGCTGCGCTGCAAGGCTGGGTAGTCCGGACTTTGTAGTGTCTCCTCCAGCCGGGCTAGCATCTATCACCAGACAAGCTGTGAGCAATACATGCCGTGTAGGCTGGAGTATTCCGGGTGTTCTTCGCGCTCGTGAATTTGGAGTGAGGACGGCTAGCCCCATGCTCGATCGATGGGCGCTGGTGCTTGTGGCGAGTGCTCTTGGACGATACAGCTGCAGCCGGCTGGATCCTGGAGCTATCATTCCGCAGATCGGGGTATCGGAGAGGTCATCATCAGGTAGACCCACTGGTAGAGAGGCGGTGATGCCTGTGCCCGGGATCAGGGTCAGTATCTCTGACATTTAGCACCGTCTGAGCGAAGCCTCCTCTACCGTGAGGATGGAAGCGATGGGGGTGCCATTGCGTGCGTGGCTACGTGGCCGACGTTCATTCACAGCCTGCGATCGTGGTAAGGTAGGTAGAGCGTGTCACAACTCAGTATATCTTGCTTCCAACCCACCAGCTTTCGCCGTTCTCCTCCAGTCTGCAGCACCGCATCGTCTTGCAGGGCCAAGAGCCGGCTGTTCGGAACTGGCCTTCTTCAATAAAGACTTATTATTCTTTCAGCTCACGAGACAGCACTGCTTCAGAACAGCAAGCAATGTCAGCTGACGAACAGAAGGCTTGGAAGCCACGGCACTCCGCCGACCAGCCCTTCTTCGGATTTGTCGAGGCTCGGCAACCTGAGCAGATGTCTCCCATGCTAGCCCACTTCGTGGCAACGACTGGCGAATTCGTCGGCACATTTGTAAGAGAATGCCCAGGCAGCCGATTTGGCCTCAACCAGCCGTCATGAGCACATAACACGAGCGACGAGCTGACTGGATGCAACCTAGATGTTCCTCTTCTTCGGCTACCTCGGGCATATGGCAGTGGGCTCCCAAGCAGGCGAGATTGGACCCAATGGTCATATCAGCGGCTCGACGATCGTCAACATCGCCCTGTGCTACAGCTTCTCACTCCTCGTCACGGTCTGGTGCTTTTTCCGCTTCTCTGGCGGGCTGTTCAACCCAGCCGTCACCCTCGGGCTCGTCTTGACTGGAGCTGTGCCTTGGATGCGTGGACTGTGCGTCTTCCCTGCACAATTGCTGGGAAGCATCTGTGCCGCGGCGGTGGCGAGCTGCATCGTACCCGAGCAGTAAGTCGAACCGATGAAATGCCTGTAACATGGTCTGACAGCGTACCTACTGCATCGCCTAGCATCAACAGTGTGCAGACGACGTTGGTATCGGGAATGAGCATAGTTCAGGGTCTTTTCCTTGAGATGCTGTTGACGGCGCTGCTCGTCTTCGCCATCCTCATGATGGCTGCTGAGAAGCACAAGGCCACTTTTGTTGCGCCCATAGGAATTGGCTTGGCCCTGTTCGTCGCGCACATTGCTGGAGTCTATTACACCGGCGCCTCGCTCAACCCAGCGAGATCATTGGGTCCCGCGGTTGCTGCTGCGAACTTCCACGGCACACATTGGATGTAAGTCGTGCCGCACACCATGAGTACACAGCGCGCCAGGCACACACTGACCTTCTACCTTGCTTGTCTAGCTACTGGGTCGGTCCAATCCTCGGCGCGCTCATCAGCGCCGGGTACTACCACTTCATCAAGTAAGCCACGCGACGATTCGAGCGCGTCATGACTAATGTTGCTGATTTGCACCAGGTTCTTCAACTACGAATTGATTAATCCCGGGCAAGACAGTGCAGCTGGTGGCTTCGAAGTTACGGTTCATGGCTACCATCCCGAGGCGCACCCGACTGTGGCGATGAAGAGAGATTCAGAGAGCTTGCACCAGGTCATGAGTGGGAGGGAGCCCTCTGGTAAGGCTCAAACTTTTAGCCCCGTGTAGGTAATTGCGCCGGTCGGTGGTGTCCGACGAGCGACGTCGTTTGGTCATTGGATATCCTGGGACTGTGGATGATGTGTGCGAGAAATGCATCAATGTTGAAGGTTTGAATATGGATCACATGGCGGCATGATTATGATGAGAAGACGGACGAATCTTTCGACTGGTTGGTGGGTTGGTGATGATCGATGGATAACACATGACGGGCATCATCGTCGTGCTCACCGATATCGCGCGCGACAAAGCTCGTGAGAGCAAGCAATGAACGGACTGTACTGTAGAATGGGGCTCGCTTTGCTGGATAGGTGATGTTAAGCACATGCAAGATTCTTGTTGATAAGTCTGCGACTACGGGCGCCGTCACGATCATGTGTACACGGACATCTTGGCTATGACACTCCGCTTATCTTACACATCACCTTCCGATTTGCCATGGCCCGAAGCTCATTGATTTTTGGGTGTCCATGCAGGTCTACAGCTGTGGATGCAGGTACTGGCGCTACTGCATCACTGCGTCGGCGCGCCATCATCTCAGACGAAAGAAATGTTGTTGACTGGCAACATTGTTGATATCGGACTTTCAAGACTGGGAAGTCCGCGCGATCGTACATTCCGACCGTGCTTGCTGGCAAGTATATCGTGTGCAACCGAGAGGGACAGTGAATGCCTTGGATCTTGCTGCAACCTCGTGTCTTGCAACAAGAAGGTTTGCTCTAAGGTCTCTTCCCGATACAGCACGCAAGCTGATGATCGGCTAGCATCCGCAAGATGCAGGGGCAGCAGGGCCTCTGGCTCGTCGAGCGCGCATTAGCTACATAATCACCACCACCTGCATTGTCACTCAGTGCTCGACCCATTGAAATACGCCGATGAGCGCCATAAGGCGTCCCTGCAGCTTCACCGCCAGGTGCTCGTCAAGCAACAGCCTCACTTTGACGTCCTGTATGCCACGTGAATGGCTGACACATAGTTCAGATAGCCATTGTGCAGTTGCTAGCGGCGGCCAGGTAAACTCAGGCATAATATCCGCAAGCCACCGTCAGCATCGTGCGTGACAGGAACCAAATGTTGCAGTTCTGGCCAACCAGAGTCCCAACCCTTGCTAGGTGTGGCGATCGGAGTAGCATACATTAAGAGCCTGGGACCGCCATTTCCTATGGATTTGCCCTTGGTAAGAAAAATAGGTTCCCTGGTCTGGCCAATCCGTGACATTCGGTCTGAACGATCACAAGCAAAGCATAGGTCCGCATCGACACAGCTATCATGGCCCGCGAACAGCAGAAAGATTTGGCTCAAAAGTTCATTGACGCCCAAAGCAAAGGCGACGTCGATGCTTTGAACTCCATTCTTGCACCCGATGCAAAGCACGATCTCCTCCCGGCCTCGCTTGGGGTCGGCCAGCATGACAACGAGAAGAAGCTTGACATCATCAAGAAGGCTGCTGGTGCCCTCGGTAGCAAGGAGATCAAGGTGCGTGACAGCAGCATGCGACTTGAGGGAGATTGTGGAACTATTGCTAACGTCGACGGTGCGAGCAGGTCCTTCAAACGATTCAAGACGTCGAGCAGCGCAAGACTGCCCTTTTCATAGAGAAGCAGTACGACTTTGGTCCGATCCAGAGCTTCTTTGTGCTCAACTTCAACGCGGACAGCAGCAAAATCACGCATACTATTGAGTTTGTCAATGGAGAGGCATGGAAGAAGCTGTCTGCTAGGGTGCAATAGATGATGAGGTCCGCGATGAGGTCGGAGCGTCTCACACTTGGTTGCATGGAATTCACTGATGGTTGAGAGCGGGAGATCTAGAGATCGGGCATGCAATATCGCAGGTTTCTGCCGGTCCAAGGGTACGGAAGCAATGCGGACACATGCTTGTTGATGTTCAAAACGCTGGAGCCTTCCGCTCAGCAGCGTACCGCCTCAGCCGCCCTCATGTGAGATGGATGGTTTGCTCAAAATTGCCATATTACGATACATTCACTACTGGCATCCGTTCCGCTCTTCGACTCTCGACGATCAAGATCGACGCGATTATTAAGACATCAGGCATGACCGACGCAAAGCTCCACTCTCATGCAGCCTGTCTGCTCTTGCTGAGTGTACATTGGCAAAAGAGTTCTTTGCGTTCATGGCTACTCCTTCACTACAGAATAGACCTGTGCCCACTCATTCAACGTACATCTGGCACTGCCTGAAAGCCAGTGCGGATGTCAGTGCTGATGAAAATACTGTTGCGGCGTGATTTGAGAAAAAGCGGTTTTCCTGGGCCTGAAAGGAAACGCCAAGGGTTGATCTCGGTGCCTTCATCAGCGCTTTCGTTTGTTTTGGCTGTTGGCGCCGCGGGATGACCATGTGCACATTCCCAGATGCGATCTTGAGCCTGGCAGTGACATCGAGAGTGAGACTAACAGAGGCCATTGTGGAGTTCTTTACGGCAAACAAGGCATGACAGACAATCATCATCGCGAGACTACAGAGCGAAAATGATCGTGCCCTCGCACTGTCTTCATGGAGTGCTTCGCACGCGCTCGGAATATCACCCATGGAGCTTGGACCGGCAATGCTTGATCCTGGTCCACCCACAGCAGCCTTGGACACCTAGGAGTGTACAACCAGTCTTGCCGTCTGCATGTCGCTTCTGGACCTCTGCAAGTGATCGGTACATGGGCCGTTGAACGTCTCGAACGGTGCGAAGATCCCGGTGATCACATTGAATCGCAGCCGACTGGTGCATGGAATTTCGAAGGGTTCGAAATAGAGGTATGCAGCCGTGATGTTCAGATTAGATATTCAAACATTGGCTTCGAAAGCACAAGCAGAATGACTGGGTGTAGCAAGATACTCACGCTTCAGCCTCGAGAAAGTGTTGCCGTGTGTACTTGAAACATAGCATGACAGATTTCTCGAAATCGCTTTCGACGTCTCACGCAAGCACGACCAAAGGGCATCTCCGAGGACTACCGCTGTGGCGATGGTGAATTGGACAAAATGGCCTTGCGTTAGCTGTCGCATGATGCATCGCTCCAGGTCTCCGTCCAGGAAGACACTACGGTGATCTCCACCAAGCACACAATACGAGTAGAACGGCCTTAACGCATCTTTCATGCTAGACGAACGAAGCAAAGCTCCTGCCGATGCCTCATCTTCAATACTCCTTGCGGGGTAAGATTGGTTTGTGCGAGCCGCACCTGAGCCTCTCTGCTTCGACCCAATGAAGTCATCCAGGCTGGTGCTCGTGTGCCTCGAGATCTGGCAAGCCTTGTTGCAAGGTATTGAAGCCGGACCGGTTGAACGAAAAAGACTTCTGCTTAAGCATCAGCCATAGATCATGAGGTAAGGAGGGCGCCCCATTTTAAGCCCGTGATGTAACCCAGTAATGCAGAGGTGAAGCCTCATATAGTATGTCAACAGACAATACGTCACGCACAGAGTGTGGCCGCCATCTGCGCCTGAAAGTTAGATGCACGGAGGGCTTCCGGGGCGCGCGGAAAGGTGTTCCGATAAGGTAGAAGTCCAGGAGCAATGCGAGAGATGGCGCATGCCGTGCCTCCTGCATCATTCTAGCCATTCTCTGCCGGATTGGGATGGTTTCGCAGTGGTGGCCTGGCGCCGTTCCGCATTGAAGCACAGCTGTTGCCACTTTCCGCCTCACAGAGTATGCTTTGGATCCTTTTGCTATGACGGAAAGGCAGCGAATGGTACGAACAACTGTATCTGCATGGCGACTGACTCGGTCGAATATGGCGGCTCTTCTTGCGTGATGCTGGTAGCGCCACAGTCGGGATGCGCTCTCTCACCGTTCTCGTCATAGCTGGTTGCACAGCCGACGCAGGTTGGCCAGACTATTTGCATCTTGACAGTCCCAGGAGCATTAGACGGTGCCGCTCGAGCAGTGCCGTCCAGATTCGATCTGCCAGCACGCTTCCTGTGAGAGGCGCTTTCCAGACGACGATAGAGTTCAGGCGGTTCATTGAAGAATGGCAGTAAACGCTTTTCTCGGCAACATGGTCGTAGCCTTTGACGACTCTGCCGTGTAGATGCTGGTGTCTACGTGAGGGGTCAAAATGTGACGAGTAGCAGTACGGCTTTTTATGTCATAATCGAAGCTACATCAGCACATCAAACATCCAAGCACCCAGTTTCACCATCGAAGTCTACAAGGAAAAGATAGCCCAGTCGTGTCACAGCACGAGGCTCTGCGTTTCGACCTGCGATCGATCTGGAAGTATGCAATTTCTAGATCAAGCAAGGCTAATTTTGACGCCCAATCGAACCTGGAATCATCGTACAGACAAGGATGTTGAGGCTTAGTGTTCCTGTCAATCGTGGTTCGTGAGGTCGAGACGGACATCGAGCGGGAGATCGCGTGGCGGAGACTGTGGCAGAGCTGTTTGGTCGCCCTATTTCAAATGCATCCATGTCAAATTCCAGGGACATGGCTTTGGCACCGGAGATCTTCGGCCTGCCGAGAGCCGAGTAGAGTAGTTCGACTCTGAACATCTGTCAAAATACCGAAAACCCGCATCCTACTGTCAAGAGCGGCACAGCGCTGGGCTTCAGCCAGATGGGGCCTGGCCAGAAGGGCCGGAACACTGCCGAGCTCGCCGCATGCGTCCAGAACGATATTCCTTATTGGCAAGAAGCAATGTTAGGTGAGCATACACTCAGTGAGACTACGGCGCTGTAGACAAGTCATGGAACGCATTGACGAGTGCATATGGTTCCTATAATTTCAGCGCCCGACCCGGTGGTTACAGTCGCGTGCCAAAGTGACTTCCCGGGTCGATAGATCTTGGATCTCTGCGGCAGACCGACGAGGTACCCATGAGTTGCATGCAGCGAAGCGTTCGCCTACTGTAAAGCCATGGCGTAAGCCATGTGCCTTCCACAGCTCACTCATCTGCCCCTGATGCGGATGGTGGTTGCGCAGGGCCGTCATCGTTCTCGCCAGTCGAGCTGAGGCCTGGAGACAAGCCGGTCTGTTGCGCAAATCACTCGCTATTGCACTCAGCGGGCTCTGCAGCCCCCACCGTATCCGGCACTTGAGCGGACAACAAGACGAGGCGCTGGCTTTCGGATGCGTTTCCCGTCCGACGCAAGTATCAAAGATCATGCAAGACACGTCCTGAAGAAGTCATTGCCGCCCTACGCAAAGCACTAATGTTGCCAGGCCGGCCAATATAATAGACCAGAGGCACAGCGCTTATAGGTCCATCACTGTTTCCCTTCAACCCAACCAAGCCGCGAACGAACATATAGGTGTCCTGCGATACCATCAACATTTGCTCTTGCGTTTCAGACCATTCCGCCAACGATCTCCTCCGTCCAGCCGTGGGGCAGACAGAAATCCAGCAGGAACCAGCCACATCGATCTTCTTGTCTCTGCGCGTTGTCCACCCAGTTAGATCACCATCGTGGGGTTGAGACGTGGTGTGGTCATACGAAGAATCATTCAGCCGACCATCCTTTAAACTTTGGACTTGCAAAAACCGTTTCGTTTCAAGCCAACCCTATTCAGACCTCACGCGACACCACTTGCACAACGCCAACGACAGCAGCAGCCTACCGCGATGGCTGACAGAACGTATCTCCGTGATCCCGGTCCACGAGCAGTCGATGCTGCCTCCTCAAGCCGCAAGGATAGCAGTCGACGTCACCGGGACGGCGGTGACAAAGAACACAGCAGATCAAAACGAGACTCTCGAGACCCGAGGTCGCCCAAGAAGGAGAGCAGTCACCGAAGGAGGCATTCACCTTCACGAGGAGAAGACAGCAGCGCGCAACGAGCGCGTTTCGAGCTCGACGTCTTGAGCCAGCCTCCCAGCGCCCTTGCGCTTGGAACGCCAATAGAGACTTCGGTGATGCTAAGTTTGCGCTTGCCTTCTTCGGATCGATCAATATCAGCAGCAATCGATACATCGAGGTATTTCGCCGTTTCGTCACTCGTTGCGGACAGCCGAAGTGGCGACAGAGTTCCCCTGGAGCCTGGCATCATGACGGGCCAGAAGATGTTTGACTCGGTGCATTCGATACCTGAAGATTGCGCCGAGCGTCTCGTCAGCAACGAACCGTTCCTGGTGCCTTTGGGCTGTTTCTCTTTCCCAGGCTTGCTCATTCGACAATCGGGTACATATCGTATCCGCACCACGCTCATCAAAATGAGTTCTTCCGGCAGCGGGGGTGGCACCAGTATTGCGTCCGTAGACAGCGAGTCGATCAGGGTTGAGCGCCGAATTGCTGCTATACCAAGAAGACAGCAACGTGCTTAATCAAATATCGGGATATCGACAGACTATTCTAATGTAATAGACGATTGTGCATGATTCGTAGGCATGGCTTGGAATGGGTGATTTTGATCGGCTTGGCGTTCGAAAAGGCTCACGGCGATCTTCGAGGAGCGCGAGCATATTAGGCAGCGCGTGTGTAGTAATCGTCCAGCAGGACTTGTGTCACCCGACTGTTTAATACATGCTTACAAAATAACCTCAATGATCCTCTCCTCGGCGTCGAACGCTACGTGATCAACGTCGCAGATCCTAACTTACCCACATGTACCTACCAGTCGTGCTTCTGAGGAAGTACGATCTCTATCAAAGACGTCAACTTGATCAGTTAATGGTTATTCGAACATTTGACAGGATGCTCAGCACTCGACGATAACACCAACATTTTGAGTTAGGCAAAGCGGTAGAATCCAATGAAAATGTTTGCACAAGCTGTCTTGCACGTCAATAAACGAAGATTGCCCTTAGTGAGCGATCGAATAGCTCCACTCACAGGTGAAGGCATGGCACCGTTGCTTATGTAAACAGCTGGGCGGAGCAGAGTTGTTCCGAGCACCCGCACTTGCTCCCAGGTTCATGTTTCCGCTCGATCATGACGGCCATGTTCAAGCTTTCGTTGAGATCCATCGAAGGCTGCCTGATTGTCAAGTATCTAAGGCGAGTTCAAGCAGTTCTTCACCCGCAATGACAGCACACGACACCCCGGCAGCCACGCGGCCCACGCCTCTTCAGCCCAAGCCCGTAGCCATAGCACCAGCCTCGACCAATACCAAGCCCATGCCGCCAAGCGACACAAACCCTGCCCCGACAATGAGCTTTTCTTGCGTGATCTGCGCGCGACGCAAAGTCAAGTGTCCTAAGAATGGGCCGCCTTGTTCCACGTGTAAGAAAAGTCGACTAGACTGCCGTTACGAGGCGCCAGCCCCCAGGAAACGAAAGCGAAAGCAAGCTGAAGATATGCATGCAAGGCTCGAGCAGTACGAACGCATACTGCGTGAGCATGGCTTATTAGACCAAGGTCAAGTCGACTCGCCACCCGAGGCTGTGTCGCATCATCACCAGGTGTATACGCCCGCCGCAGCTGAGGGCCGTACCGGCAAGCTGTTGTCTGGCCGCGGCAAGTCTCGTTACATCGACAGTACTCTCTGGAAGGACCTAGGGGAAGATGACTTGAATCCGTCTTCAGATGAAGAGGAGCATGTCGATGACGCCGAACGAACACTGGCCGAGGCAGCTGCTGCCAGCGATCCAGTGTCATCATATTTTTTGAGCGGCGGTGCTTCAGCATACCGATCTCTGCTGGACTACCACCCAGCATATGATGTAGCGATGAAGCTTTGGAATACATACGTATCGCATGTTGAGCCGATTGCCAAGGTCGTGCATGTGCCGAGTGGCCGGGCCCTGGTTGCTCGAGCCGCGGCCAACCCAAGCATAGCTTCCAAGGCTAGTGAATGCTTGCTGTTTGCGATATACCACTTTGCGGTGGTAGCAATGAGTGACCAAGAATGCCAAGAAAAGCTTGGTCAGTTCCGATCAATTCTGCAATCCAGATTCTATGAAGCCCTCCGTCAAGCTATGGTCAATGTCAACTTCCTGCGCACAAGCGAACTCATGGTGCTTCAGGCTTATATTTTGTTTCTACTCTCAGTGAGAAGCACTTATGATCCACATACATTTTGGATCCTGACCGGCGTCGCTGTCAGAATCGCCCAGCGCATGGGTTTGCATCGTGATGGTGAGGCTCTTGGACTCAATCCATTTGACGTCGAGGTGCATAGGAGGGTTTTCTGGCAGCTGCTTCCCCTGGACGGGATGTCGGCCCATGTCAGCGGGACAGGCATAGCTGTTACTTACGACAGTTGGGATACTCGGCAAGCGTTGAACTTGAATGATGAAGACATCTGGCCAGACATGGCTGGAAAGCCAAAGGAGCGTACCGGAGCGACTGACAGTAAGTTCGACAATGCGCGTATACTCTTCCCGAGATCCCATTGACCACTGTTTTTACCCGTCAAGGCCGGGTCTGGTCGTGACGTTCGTCGTAGAGTTCGATCTGTGCTTGATAGCATTTCAACAGGCATCTGCTGACCATCATATCTCGTCTCAGTGATGTTCTGCATGTGCCGCGCCGAAATTGGAAAGTTCCATCAGAGGAGTAGGCCATGGCTCGGTATACGCGACCACTTGTTCGAGGACGATGATCGCGACGCAATTTCTTCGATCGAGAAAGATCTTGACGAGCTCGAAAACACTCTTGAAAGCAAGTTCTTCCGCTATTGCGACATCGTTGAGCCCTTGCATTGTCTTACCTTGGCAATGGGCCGGGGTGCCATGTCCATGGCTCGATTACGCCTCAGACTGCCTAGAATGAAAAAGGAGGCACATACCAACCTAGAAGAGAGAAAGGCAGTTTATGCAATTGCACTGCGAGTCATGGACTACTGCACATCTGTGCTATCGAACCCCATCCTCTCGCGCTACTCATGGCATCTCCAATCATTCCTGCAATTCGATCCACTCATATGGCTGTTGGACGAGGTCCGAAGAGGCTCACCGGCCGTCACTGATCCAGGTGAAGTGTGGTCTAAAGTCGAGAAGATTTTTGAGTTACACCCGCAATTCATGACTCAGAAGCGAGCACTCAACCTCGCGATCTGCAAGCTTACCTTGCGAAGTTGGGACACACAGCCTGCGCATGGAAGATTGGAACCAGAGCCAGGCCTCATCACACAGTTGCGACGGTTTTTGGTGAAGAGGGAAGTCGCCAGTACGGCCATGGACAGTACGCCGAGTGATTCAAATCCCAGGTCCTGGAGCTCTTTTGATACCTTTGCTGGTTCGTCCAAACCGGAGACCACAATCCAAAGTGCCAGCAATGACGCCACGGATTCAATTGGGCTGATGTTGGACAACTTCAACAACGAGAATTTTGATTGGCAATACTGGGATCAACTGATTCGAGATCCGGCTGCCTTTCCAGACGCATTTCCAATCATATGACTAGTCCTTCGTCTGTATGCATACCGTGGACGGATGCTGCACATGAATGGGCGGGACTGTAGCGGAACAATTCCTCCACTGATGACAGATTCACCGATAAAGCCGCTGTCGGGTCCGACTCCTCACTGATCTTTGGATCAATCTGCCATTTGCCCTACCTTCTGCAGGTCGTGCAATGTCTCCGCGGACTAGCTGAGCCAAGCACGGTCGCGGCGATAGTCACCGAAGAGTAGATTCGAGGCGTTGTCATCTATGCGACAACAGGTCAAGTATCGAGACAGTAGCGAGTCAGCATCCATCAGTCGCACAACAGCTTTGACCTTCTCTCGTTCAACTAGAGATTGCGGCACGGGAGGGAGAGGAGTGCTAGAGGGCGGGAGTTTATTCTTCTGTCAAGATCCTTTTCCTGAGAAACTCACCTACGAAGGACAGCGCCCAGGCAGACCAAATCGCAACGTGTTGACACCAGAAATGGAGACGACAATTCCAGTCTTGCTGCTCACAGCTTTTGCGAGCTTCGGCGCGGCGAGGACCAAGTTGGCACAGCGGTCAAGTACGTGCCAGCCTGGTTCTATATTCATTCAGACTAGGCTCGGGTCCTGATTGCTGACCAAGGAGCAGGAAATCCCATGCTCATGCGGCACTCTTCATGACTACGGTACGATATTTATGGCGATTGCACGCAGGTGAGTTGTCAATATGTTGTTTTTTCTGCGTGGGAAGGCAAGGGAGGAGGATGAGGTTAGAGTGAGGACCTGTTGGATGATGAGATAGAAGAACTAGTAACGCGCTCTCGGCGCAAGGTCAGACTCTAGAATGCAGCAGCGAGATTGGCCGCTCCTGAGGGTTCAGGGTCGCTCAGAGGTTCGAATGGATTGGAGCTATAGGGTGTCTGCAATATTCGTGAGCCGTGTGGGCTAGCTCACTGGCGTGTGTCAAGCAAAGTCGTGACCATAGATCGACACCAATATTAGTACAACCCTGCGGTCATGCCTAGATTGCTCTTGATCTGGCATCGAGCGATGCGCAGGCACAGCAAATTTCAAGCCCGTCCTCTGACTAACCTGATCTTTTCACTGCGCTTTATGCTGTGAATGCGGCCAATGTGAGGCGCGTGTCTGCAGTGCTATTCAAGCGCCACGATGTAGCAGGCCGTGCTCCGTGCAGTGCACGTACTCAAAGCAGGAATCCAGATCCTGATTATTAGCAAATAGTACTGCTGCATCTCGAGGGCACAATGGTCCCGACATGTCACACTTATCTCGCTTGTACAGCCCCTATGTAGTCGGCCTCGGAGGCGAAGGCTTACACTTTCTCTCCAAAGGATACGTTGCTGAGACGTTCATCGGCCAGACAACGAATTTTTGCCGCAGCTCTCGATCGTCCATACCCAACAGAAAAGCTCCTGTGAGCTTGTGCAATTACAGTCGCGAGAGCTCGTGCCCCTAGCCTCACATAGCCGAGTGCTGTCGCATACACCTATGCCGCATGATGTGTATTCACGGATCACCGCATAGATAGCAGAAGCTCTGGCAGCAAGAACGATATTGGTGGCCGCACCATGCGCGACGCCACGAAGGCAACTCACAGTAGCAACTTTCACAAAGAGCGCCATTGTTCGTGGCCTCCTCCAGTTGTACCTTCTCGGCGCCTGCATCGAGCACGCCATAGTTCTTGCAAAGCAGCGAGTACATCAGATCTGGCTCGGATTTGACAAAAGTCTTGACCTCGACCTTGGATAAGAGAGCCGAGCGCTGGTCGATGGTATCGATGACGACTGCGCGCAAGGCCGCCACGTCCTCTGGCGTTGTGGTAAAGACGATGCGTGCTGCTTCGGCGAAAGAATGGTGATCCCAGTTTGCGCTGACCGCGGCATTGAACCTGCGCAATGTCAATCATACATAACACAGGAACTACTCCGACTGGTATGTCGAACGTACTTGTCTGAGGCGACATTCTCGAGAGCAGGCACACGATACTTGCAAGCGGCCGCGAAGACCTGGGCGTGCATGATCATATTGCCGTCCGTATCCGGCACTGGTGGGCGATGCTTCGTCGCCGACTTGTAGGAGACGTGACGGGGCGGTTGTGCCAATACCGATGCCGCGCTCGGGGCGTCAAACACGTTTTTGGCGCGGTAGTCGTGGTGGTAGAAGAATTGGACCATGTGTTTGATGGCCTCCGGATCGTCGCACGAGTCATCTCCATCAGCGCTCCCGGTGGCTTTGAGGTCAATCTTGTTGTTCGCGCCTTCCTGTCACGGGCATCAGCTACTGTTACTCAGTCCATCTTTCAATAGTGTGAGGCCGCTCGTTTGATGCCGTTCACAGGACCAAGCGTTGACTGCTTGATTTGTGGCAACTTTGAGCGTGATATCCAGTACCCACAACGAAGTTTGGCAAGGCAGCGAAGTACTGAGACTGCGAGCAGATAACTGCTTTGTGTACGCCAAATGTGTATGGACCGCAGGTGATCGTGAAGTCGATCAATTTCTTCTCTTCGAAGAGCCTGTTTCAGTGTCAGTGGCATTTCAGAGCGTCGAGATACTGTAGCATCGAAAAGTATTATACTTGATCAGGCCCTGTTTCATGGCCTCCATGTTGGCGGTGTCGATCTCCGAAGTGGAAGGAGGAATGTTGGTGTGGGTAGCAAGGTGCGAAAAAGTGGGAAGCTGCCGTTTGTCATGTCGAGCTAGGCTTGGCATATCACATGCAACCGCCCGGATCCCCATCACACTCGAAACACCGAGCAGTAAGCACAACAACATTGGCACCCGTCGCATTCGGCGGTACTGCATCCCACCGGTCAAGGAGTCAGAAGCGTTACTGGTTGATGGGGCCGAATAAGCGGGCCAGGACGTTCTCTTTGCCAGACAATTGACAGAGAGACACGGCCTTGATTACTCGACTCGGCCGGCGTGCTCGCTCGTGGTTCTATGCCTGCCGTTTTTGAAGGAGTTCTTGATCCGTCAAATGTCATGGACAGACCGTTGTACTTCAAGTGGCTGTGCAACAAGTGGAAAAGCCGCCAGTTTCAATACCATGATGTACACATGCCTTGATGGTAGTTGCCGGCTTCTAGTATGACATGCGCGCTCCGGCCTACTTCAACCGCCCTATATGCTCAACCGCTTCTTGTGAAATCTAGTACCAGGTCTTCTTGCCAAGGACCATGCGGCACATCATGTACATGGTGGCTACACGTATTGTCAATTCCTGCTTTGACGGCCCTGGAGACATGTCGAACCCGTGTCGTTGACTTACCGCCAAGAGTGCTCCAGAGCAGGACGTGGTATGCTGGGAGGAGTTTGGCAGCATATGGGCCCTGTGTACGCAGATTCTCAGCGAATGTCCGCCAAATCTGCCTCCCATGTGCTATTCCGCGTCATTCCGATTCTACCGCGCCTTCCCAAGTCCACCGCTCACGAATATGAGTACAGCTAATCGCATCGCTCCTGCCGGGTCTCTTCAGATCCTCATCCACCTCGGTGCAACGTACCCTTTGCCATTGCCTTAGGCCATCGTGCGACTGGTGCACCCTCTGCCAGTGCGGCACATTGTTCTTGCGATAGAGACCCGGGAATGGCGGCATGCTGTGCGCTCCAAGTTAGTTACCGCTCACACTTCCTTATCCGGCGCTCGCTATTGCTCAGTCGTGACGTTGGAGGAGCGGCAGCGTACCCGGCGCGTCTGATCATCGTCGGCCTCATCTTGACAGACTTGGAGGTGTTTGTGGTGGGCAGGAATTGTTCGCAATGGGCTGGTGGGTAGAGTGACGGACGAGTGTCAGACTCAAGCCTAGTCGGGGTGAAGCTGCGGGAGATGCCGGGAAAGAGGCTTGGCATAACATTTGTTGGGCATCTCACGCGACGCGCAGCTGAGCTCTCTGAAAAGACATTGGACCATGATGATCTGAAGACAGTGACATTGCAGGGTCGCTGTGGGACTTACACAAGATCAATGCAATGGCGCCTGATCGAGGAAGAAACTCCAGTCGCGCCGTGCCGCGATGGGTACACCGTTTGGGCGATGGCTAGGAAGACCATCCTCGCTGCATTTCCTGAGGCAGCTCGTCGCGCCCGAAGATGCATATTATAGAGCTGGCGCTTACGGTGACTGGGTTGGACGTAGATGGGTTGCCACTGTGACAGCAGAGACACAAGACGAGAACGAGCGCGAGGATGGACGAAAAGCTGTTCACCAGCAGGCGCGATCGAGGCCAAGCAGTGCCTTCGTTTTCAAATGGATGAACGAGCCTGGTCTGGCTAGTGAATCGGATGACACCAAGTCGTTGGACCTGAAGCGTGCAAAGCACCTTTCAGAGACGAACGTCCGCTCAGTGCTTGGCTTCAATTCGCGAGAATACGGCATACACATGTCTTTCCGGGCAGGCGTGCCTATGGTGGACCGACAGATCGGCCCTGATGACGCCTTTGGAGAGCTGCGGCACCAAGCTGATGTTGGCAACGTGCAGAAGAAAGGTAAGCTTCTGGTGGATCAGGCCGAGCACCGTACAAACTTCGACCTCTGGCTCGAGCTGTTGCGTTTTAGACAGCGACTCGATGGTTCCAAAGGTGCACTGGAAGTATGGCACGGCATGCGGGAGCGAGATGCTGACCTTCCTGTCGAAGGTGCAACATCAGGGGTCTTCTGGTCCGCGACTATACAGGCCATTCTCGACCAAGACCAGAAGTCCCGTCATTCCTGGCTTAAAATCCTTGTGTCGCAAGCCAGTCTTGTCAAGGCGAGTACTGGCAAGTACTACGCAGGCCTGTACAAGGAAATTGTAGGCTTCCATTGGCGTCAGGGTCTAGGGTCCAAAGCTCATCATTGGCATTTGAATCTCGAAAAGGCTGGTCTGGTACCAAAACATGCTCTGAAATCAATCATCAGAGACTGCGTGCGTGGTTTCGACAAGTCGTGGCGTTCGGCTGCATTCAAGAGAATTTATAAAACCCATGGACAGCGCGATCTCTATGACACATGCATCAAGGCTTGTCTAGATCTGGGCAAGCAGCAGGATGCCCAACACTGGCATTCATGGCTGCTGAAGCAAGGCGACTACCCATCACAAGAGATGTCTCAGACTTCAGAGGTACAGAGACTCTTTTCACTGGATCGGAACAAGTCTCTGCCCGTCAGAAACTCATTAACCAGGAAGACTTCAGAGAGCCGTGCGAAGGACGTCCCGGAGCAACTAGCGTTGACAAGAGCAAGCATGTCGACCATTATTGGCGATGTGCACGGTATCAAGCCCAAGGAGATCAGTGACAGTTTCGTTGCAAGAATGTTTGCCACACGGGCCTTTTCTCTGGACATCATAATTCGTGGCCTCAATTTCTTCTCGGTTGATCGGATTGGGCCCGTCGCTTTGCGTGAGATGGCTTTGAGAGCAGGAACGCCTTTCAACTTCTCCACCAAGCTCCGCTTGCTGCAGCAGATGAAGGTCAAAGTCAGCAGTGCCATGTATTGCCGCATTGCGCAGAAGTTGGCAGACGAGGGCCAGAACGAACTATTCGCAGCACTGCTGACGAGCGACCAACATCCAGACGCCTACGATGACACGGCAACACAAGATGCACTGCTTGCAACCTTCTTACGGGAGGGCAGTTGGGCTCAGGCCCACATTACACTGCTTGGGCTGACGCTTGCTGGAGGTTCTGGCTATCATGGCGCATCCAACAGGATGTTGCAGCACCACATCTACACGCGACAATGGCATTCCGTCGAGACTCTGATGCAGACAATGCAAAGTCAACGTGCGCCAATGATGCCTGTGACTATCTCATCCCTTCTCCGGCTTGTACTGCCGGAACGACGGGTACGTAGGCGGCCAGTCGAAAGACAACGGCATGAGAAGCCACACTTTGACCCTCTCGATTTCGTTACCAACGCGCTCATGTATGCTGAACGTGAGCAGCCTGGCACTGTCCGAGCTACCGCCTGGATCGAGCTGCTCAAGCGTTATGGCATGTCATATCATCGCTGGAGTTCGCTCGAGGCACTGGTCCTGTGGCTGGCCGAGAGGTACAAGATGTCTCGAGACAGCATGCGTAATTTCTTGCAAAGTGAGAAGGTCAGCTCGATGTCTCCGCGCCTGAGATGGGTTGCCAGAAGGCGCCGAGTCCTTGCTTTGCAGCGGACACGACCATTCTACCTGATCTTCGACATTAATAGACAGCATGCCATCTTTGGCTGGGCGTTTAGGACTGCCGGTATCAGGAAGTCAATGCAATTCCGGTCTTGTGAGCCTCAGCACATGCATCCTCTCGCGTCCGACGCCCTTGCGGATGATGATTGTACTCCAGGCGCGAAACCCGTCGACCCATGGGCACGAGGCCTGGTCCTCCTACGCAGACTGCAGATGGACTACGGCATACCCATTGACAAGTCTCATCTCCGTCAGGTCATCACCATGCGCCTCTGGATTATGTTTGGACCTGCCTACTCGAACCTCCGGATCAATGAAGCCATTCGGCAAAACAACGAGATTCCACTTGGACGCTACATTCAACACATCAACGAGGTCTGGTCAACACCTGAGCCACTCTTCGGTGACATCCCCGGTGGACTCATCAGGTCCGCCGCAAGTGGTCGCGATCCAGAGGCCGACGCTGATCTCGTTGTACGTCTCTTTGGGTCCAATAATGGCGGTCTGCGAAAGACCGGAGAGTACAAGCACGTGCAAGAATATGTCGACGTGCTGAAATGGGCGAGGCATGTTGCGGCTTTACGGATGGGCTTGGGTACTGGTGCCACGAACGGCAGAAAAAACACTGCGTATCAGCGGCAGCGGGCTTGGGAGCAGAGCCCATTCAGAGTTGTCAGGCCGAAGCTGGGACCAAGTCCCTATGCACCTGGTGCAGCGAAGTGGAGCAGTGATCTGGATTGCATGAAGTGGAAGGGCGCGAGGGTGCCTGCTGGTCCGCAGGCGAGGTATGTGGACGTCAGACGGCTGGCTTCGCGTGCCAAGGATGTGCCTGAAAGTGCCGTGCCCCACGCGAGAGATATGTCCGCATCAGCTGTGCCTCCTGGGTCGCAGCTTGGCAGTGATGATTTGCGCAAAGCGGACAAAGAGATGATGGTAGAGTCGTTGCAGAGCACGCAGGAGCAGGCGCAACCGGAGCAGGAGCAGCACGAGCAGGAAGACGACGTGGTACAATATCTACCACTGGGCATTGCTTTGAAGTCTAATTGGTATCAGGAGAAGTCGTAGTCACGAAATTCATGGCATCGCAGGATGGACCGACCCCACTTTTGTAATAAGTGCTACCACAGATTCGAAGGCGCAGCTTTTGCTCATGCATTGCTGCGGCGCACTAATTCAGTGCAGCCCTGTCGCCCTCACAACAGATCATAATGCACAAGCCGCTTATGTCACCATGGCTCTGCAGGGCGGCCTCAACCCAAGCATGATCTCAGCCTTCCGCACCAAATTGTACATTTGCCCCCCTCATGCGAACGTCAGGACTACTCATACCACAAAAGCTGAACCTGTCTGAAGCAGCGTCCTGCTCCAGCTCCTGCTTTGATTTGGCTGCCTGTTAAGTGCGCACTAAGTTTACGGTGTCACTTTGCCAACAGCGAGATGATACGACTCCTCAATGTCGACAGCCTTCTATTTCAAGAATTTAACGACAAGACGTACCAGGAGTACGTGATTGCATCGCATCGATGGGTCCATGGCGAGACGACATTCAAAGAGGTTAGGGATCAGACCAACAGAGATGGAGCCGGCTATGAGAAAGTGGAAGCCTTTGCGAAGTTTGTAAGGGAAAACATTCCCTCCGTCAAGTGGCTACGGATCGATACCTGTTGCATCAACAAGGAAAATGCTGCGGAGCTGCTGGAAGTAATTAACCTGATGTTCGCATGGTACATCAACGCTAAGCGGTGGCTTGCGTACCTCGCAGATGTTGAGACACCAGATGACAGGAGCGGGTTCGGGAGAAGTGAGTAGTTCAAGAGAGGCTGGACATTGCAAGACTTACTAGCGCCGCGTCTCGTTGTGTTTGTAACGAAAACATGGGAAGCCATCGGTGAAAAACCAGCAGTGCTAGAAACTTTCATCTGGATCCTGCTCGAGAGTACAGATTCTTGGCGCAGAGCTGTCTTCAGTATTTGTTGTGCTATAGCAGGTCTACCAACAAGACGTCTAGCGAGCAGGACGTCCAGGGATTTCCACTGCTCAAATGTGCTGCGAGGTCCTGGTACGAATTCGCACTGCAACAGAGATCTGGTAGTGTTCAGCGAGAGATACGGCTGCTTACCTGCGAAAGGACCAGGCGAGACTGGCGTCTCGTGTGGGATCCAGATCAAAACCCTCCTTACATCGGGAATTTGTCTGTAAGCGGCGATAGTCATGCACTGTACTATGCGAGTTTGCTCGGCCTTGAAGCGGTGGTCCAAGAATTGTTGGATGCAGGCGCGGACGTCAACGAGCGGGGGGATGCAGAGGGCAACGCACTGGTGGTGGCATCGGCAAGAGGCCACGGTGAGCTGGTGCGAATACTGATCAGGAACCGGGGGGGGGGCGTAAACACGCATGGGTATTGCTGGACACTCGAGGCCGGCCGTTACATTTCTGCCACCACACTACAGGCGGCTTCATATCGCGGCCGTAAGGCAGTGGCGCAGATACTCATTGAGAGTGGAGCGGATCTCGACGCGCAGGCGGACTCCCTTTGCGGGACTGCGCTGGCCATGGCGTCAAGGGAGGGCTTCGAGGAGGTTGTACAGCTGCTTGGGCGGACGTTAATGCACAGGGGGGTGAATATGGCAGCGCACTAGAGGCGGCATCATTTGGGGAAGGTCTAGAGACTGTGCAGCTCTTGATTGATGCCGGGGCAGACGTTAGTACGCAGGGGGGTAAGCATGGCAGCGCACTACAGGCGGCATCAATTTGGAGAAATCTAGAGATAATGCAGCTGTTGAATAATGCAGGAGTAGACGTTAA
Organism: Teratosphaeria epicoccoides; assembly: GCA_021401465.1. Lineage (NCBI taxonomy): Eukaryota > Fungi > Ascomycota > Dothideomycetes > Mycosphaerellales > Teratosphaeriaceae > Teratosphaeria > Teratosphaeria epicoccoides. The sequence goes on along the minus strand of JADDMT010000024.1, from coordinate 275,938 downwards.
TGCGCAAGGGGGTGAGTATGGCAGCGTACTACAGGCAGCATTAGCGGAGGGAGATCTAGAGACTGTGCAGCTCTTGATTGATGCAGGGGCAGACCTCAATGCGCGAGGGGGTAGGTATGGCAGCGCGCTACAGGTGGCATCACTGTGGGGAAATACAGAGACTGTGCAGCTCTTGATTGATGCAGGGGCAGTCATTAATGCGCATTGGGGTGAACTTGGCAGCGCGCTGCAGCTGGCAAGAGCAGGAGGCCATGTCCACGCAGCCCGGCTGCTCATCGAGAACGGCGCATTGCAGGATGCGAGTGCTTCGGATTCGCATTTTAGAGATGCATAAAAATCTCGATGAGTTGCCCGAGCCTGCGCGATGGCAAGCTCCCGCCTGTTGGATCGGCAGCAGCATCCGCAAACTCCTTCCAGGATAATCGGCAGATGTCATACAGTTCCCTGAGTGCTCCATGCCAGTGACCGTCTCGGATGTATCAAGCGGCATTTCATTGTCCCACGTTCGAGCGGACGGGCTTACATCATGAGACTACTAGATCATGGACATATCTTGGGGCGGCGTGGAAGAGATCACACACCGTTGACCAGCCGGCTGTCTTTCCGGATTCCCCTCCATTTGCGTCATATTGTCCTCCACAGTCACAGTTTTGACGGAACCTGCGGACGGGTGGCCGCCATGACAGCTTTGCTGCCAAGCATGCCATAGTCTTTGCCCGGGCATCCTCGTGTACCTCGCCCAAAGCCGAAATACCAGCGCCGCATCTCATTCAAACGAGCTCGATAATCGTCCTTTGCAGGTGCAGCTCCATCACCACAGAACGTCAGCCAATGCTCCGGGTTCCGGTGTGCTGGATCTGATAAACGTGTCGACTACAGTGGAGACTGTACACTTGTGCGCTCACGCACATGTCTTCAGGAGCGCCAGGATATGGTCTTGTGAAGCAGCTTCCCGCCAGCGTGATTCTCGGCTAGCTGGCTGGTGGATTTGGGTACAAGGGCAGTGTGTCGAGGATGATCGCTTCGAGCAGCTATAGCATGTCGACTTCCTTTCGGCTTGGCCTGCGTCTCTCTCCAGTTGCGTCAGTTCGTCCTGCAGATGCTGCTGGTAGTGCGGATAGATGGATAAGTAGTGGTACATGTACACGATGCCGGCAGTGCCATGGCTGGCGAAGCTGGCTCAGTTCTTGCGCTTCGAAGTCACTGTCCGGATTCGGATCTTTGACGCTATTGCGCAGCGGGTGGTACAGAATTCCTTCGTCATCGCCAGCTACGCCTTCCTGCTGTCGACTGTCGACATGCTGTGCCAACTCCCAGCCCTTGGCCTTGATGTTGTTAGCAGTGGTGTCAAGCTTCTTTGGGAACAGATCGCTGTCCGAGCTTGGTAACCAGCACTTGGTAGTTGCGTGTATCTCCTGTAAGAATATTGAGCGATTCAGCACCTGAAAATCCTCCTGCCAGTGCCGGCTCTATTCAACAGAAAAGTCCAAAGCGATGGCCAGCTCAAGGTCGTGTACATTGACTGGCTCGTTGCGCTTGGCGCTATCCTCAAGCAGGATATCGATCACGACTCGTATACTGTACCATTCTGCCAACTTGGGCTACAGGCTCACGCACATACATCGTTACCAGACGGAAAGAGTGTCAGACAACCCGCGAAATAGTGGTCGATGGACTTTCCGGATCGGGAGCTTGCAAATACCAGCATACCTCCACTAGTAGATCATCATAGAAACGCTAGCTTCAACCATAAAGTCAATGACTTCGCTACCGTACGTCTCAGTAATATACCGCACCACTTACGCAACTCCACATCTCTCAGGCGCTTGTGGATCGTCAAGGATGACGCGAGCAATGCACGTACAGACGTCATTGTGCAGACGACAACACTCTCTACAAGTGAAACAGGTCTGACTCCGGCATGAGCCACTGTTAGAGCTGCAATGCGCGTGGGTTCGAAGCAATGCTTGCGTGGCCGTCACTACCACATTTTGCAATTCAACGCTGGTGGCGTATCAGGAAGCAACCAGTATCCCTTGATTTCATCTCACTCAGCATCGATCGACTTCTGTTCCCTGGTACACAGCCTACGCACAGGCAGAAAACATGAATTCGCCCGGCACGAGGACTTCTGGAGACGTGCAAAGGGCAATGCTCGAGCAAATCCGGTCCAGCTCGGATTTGTCATTGCTGAACGAGGTCATGTTGGAAAGCTTCTTCGTCGCAGACCTAGCGGAGGTACGCAGGCAGTACACGGCCTGGCGAACGAATTTGGATCGGGTAACGCCGTTCTATGCGGTGAAATGCAATCCAGATGCTCGTCTAATAGAGTACCTGGCCTCCCTCGACCGCAGTCTAGGCTTTGACTGTGCGTCAGTATACGAGATCGAGCATGTCTTGTCGCTTGGTATATCTCCCACGAGGATCATATTTGCAGCGCCGGTCAAGAGTCGTGCGTGTTTGGTATTCGCCGCTGCCAACAGCATCCGGACGATGACCTTCGATAATCTCGACGAGCTACACCAGATTGCCAAGCACGCTTCTAGAGCGTCTTTGGTGCTTCGTATTGAAGCCAAGGACCCGGACTGCACGATAGACTTGAGTGCGAAGTTCGGCGCTCTGATGGGCCAGACAAGGCGGCTTCTGTCGTATGCCCGGGATCTTGGACTTGCTGTAGAAGGCGTGGCATTCCATGTCGGCACAGGAGCACAGAACGGAAGTCCGTATGCCGCTGCGATACGTAATTGCATGACCGTGATCTCCGAAGCCAAAGACTGCGGGCATTGCATTTCACTCGTTGATATTGGAGGGGGCTTCAGTAAGCAGTCCTTCCACGGCATATGCCCTGCTATTCGCACTGCGCTCCACGATTACATCCCGGACGATGTTCGAGTGATCGGAGAACCAGGTCGTTACTTTGCAGCATCAGCATACACTTTGGCCCCATAACCCATATCCGTATGCCCACCCAACTCCATACGACCGCCCATGCAACGATCCTTTGGGGCTTGCGCGAGATATGGCAATCGGCAACGACAATACCAACATCGATGACGTCTAAGAGCATTATCTCATATGCACCACACCTCTCAGTCCATCACGCTTTCTCTCGAGCATCGGGCGATTCATTCTTTTACATTTTCAAAGCCGCTGACACCTACTACCACTCTAGTCTTGCCCTTCCATGTTTCGTACTCACACTTGTAGCTATCTAACGACCCATGCCTTTGGGCGTACTCGAACATTCCACCTCTAGCCGAAAAATTGGCTTAGGAAACCTCGCCCTTCTCTTCCAAAAACCCGGGACCGGTCTACATCATCCGTAACCCCTCCTGATTTCCACGCATGTCGAAGTCTTGATACCCAACAGGCCTGAATACGTCCCTGTCTACCGGCACCCTAGTGTCGTGTCTCGCAGCTGCAGCATTTAAACACTTCTTCTCTCTGCGCTTTGGTTCCCAAGAACTGAGAGAGCACGGCCCAACGTGATCGATCCAACCGCAATTGATACAAAAGTCGTAGCACATATTCTGGTAACAATCGAGGCTGCGCGTGTCGTTCTCCTCTGTTTTGTACAATATACAGCTACACGTCCCAGTGCGCAGATCTGCACAAAGGGTTGATCGTCTGCAGATGTCAGCAGGGCAAACGCTTTCGTCGCTACGCGAAAATTCTCGACAGCCCCATCCATCGCAACGATAATCCGTGGTGAACAGCTACTATTCTTGTTGACCCGTCGATCGTTTGACCGGCTGGTCAACCGATAGAATGGCTGTCGGCTTTGTGGTGCTCACACTCATTACTGTGTCTCTTGTCTCGTGGTCGGGCTTCGACAGTCAGATACAGTCCAGCAGACGAGGGTTTTGGTCGAACGCTTTTCATTGCGCCCGTCGCTGCATCGCTGTATAGCAAATTCTGGATAAGGCAGTGACTCTATACATGAGTGAAACCCGACATGGTGCTTCAAGTAGTCAAAGTCAATACTCTTGTCGGTTCCCGAGCACGGTGTCAACTGACTTCCGCTCAGCATTTCAGCAGACATCTCAACTCCTTCCCAAACTCCTCTCTGAATTCGTTATTCTCGGGAAGTTGAAGATTTTGGTGACTCCATCCACCATAGTACTGGGTACGATCGAAATTGCAATCTCCCAGCTCTAGCACATCGAGAGCGGCATCCTTTCTTCCATGCAACGTCCCGTAGCTCTCCAGCCACACGTTCGCCTCCCTAAAGATCTGTCGGGCCAACTGGTGCGGGCGTCGCACGTACCCAATCTCGCAGTCCAAGAAAAGAGACTTCAGGTTTGTGCACGTGGACAACATGGTCATAGCGCAGTAGTTCATGGCTTTGTGGGCGCCACGCCCTTCGCCCCAGCCACGTACAACGATGTCCGTGACACGTGTACGATTGAAGCCGATGCAGGCGAGGAAGGAGTGGAGGGTGTAGGTATCATGAACGATGATCTCCTGCTGGTACAGCCATCCGATAGCTTCGGCGTGGACGGCTTTGCTGACGGCGAGAAGAGTCGGGGCGAGCTGATTCGGCTCGATGACTTCGTCCTGGCTAGACTGAGATGGCTGAGCTTGATATCTTCTGTGGCGGCGGTACCACCGACCTCTGTTGCGAGACCCGTTGGCACTCGTCGTTGGGATGCGAGTGACCGTGCGGCAGTAGTTCTTAGTTTTGGAGTCAAGTGCAATGCCATTCGGGTCTGTGAGTGCGTGCTCGTAGATGTGATCGCGCAGTTCGGCTGGGAGAAGCATGAATGGGAACGGCTCCTCGTTCCTTGACTTCTTCGATGTCTTGGCTCGTTTGGCAGGCTTCGGCTTCGGGTTCTTGGAATGATTAGCGAGCCTGACATCAGCAGTGAGAATCACGAGTGGCTTACGGCGCGAGAGCCGTAGGTAATGTCAATATCACTGTCGCTGGCATCCGGTGCTTCTGGCACTTCCACTCCAAGCATAGCGTCGAGTTCTTCGTCCTCTTCGGCGTAAGAGACTGGAGCTCTCTTGCGCTTGGCAGAGACTGCTGTCATGGCTGTCGGAGCAGTCATCGTTGCGTTCTCCCTCAATCCCTTGATGCGAATCGTTGAAGAAGGCAGGGAAATAGGGCGCGCATTTATGTGCTCTTTACCCCCTTCAGGCATCAGCACGCATTGAACGCTAGCGCCAGGCAGCACTCCCGCTACCGAAGGCACCACAACCGCCAAGAGGTGAATTCTGCACTCTCCACTCCACGGGCTGCGACTTCCCTTTCTGAAGCAAGCACATCATGACGGGGTATCAGGCAGCTGATGAGTCCGGTAGAAGTGATGTTGCATGTTTGTCACGGCATTGGGAAACGCGTCCACTGCCGAAAACGTCCCCGCAACACGTACCTCCGGAGGTATGCGGACTAAGCGTACCGGCTGATCTTTGAGCCGATGTCGTCTTGATGTTGGCTACATCATCCGTCCGTCGACCCCCGATCTTGCACGGTGCCAGACAGACAGTGGTGAGCAGCGGCGCCATGGAGTTCGCTTGCTCGTTCCTTCCCAAGCTGCGAGGGTCTGGCTCGGGACTCTCGGTCCGGATCACCTCGCAGCCACGCCGGGCCGCGTACGGACTTAAGCAACATGCGGCTCAGCAGCGGCGCTTTCGAACGACCACCGCGCTTTCCAGAGAAGGCACAGGTGGCGCACCTGCCAAAATCCGAGGCCAACGCAAAGTCTATGATTCTGTCGACGAGGCCGTGGCAGATGTCCAACCCGGCAGCACTATCCTCTCCGCCGGCTTTGGATTATGTGGAACCGCGGAGACGATCATTGGAGCACTCGTCCGTCGTGGTCCTGAGCGCCTGCACTCATTGACAGCAGTCTCCAATAATGCCGGCACAGCAGTCGGCGGAGGCCTCTCGCCACTCATTGCCGGTGGTCAAGTGACCAAGGCAATCTGTAGTTTCATCGGTGGCAATAAAAAGCTCGAGTCAAAGTACCTCAACGGCGAGATCGACATTGAACTCACACCTCAAGGCACTCTTGCGGAGAAGATACGATGTGGTGGCGCAGGCATCCCAGCTTTCTTCACGCCTACAGCTGTCTCAACATACATCCAGTCTGGGCAAATCCCTCAACGTGTCAAAAACGGTGAAGTTCTGATTGACGGCAATCCGCGGGAGACTCGCATCTTCGATGGGAAGGTCTACAATATGGAGACTGCCATCAAGGGCGACGTAGCCATCCTCCGCGCTCACAAGGTCGATGAGGCTGGCAACTGCAAATTCAGGTACACCACCAAGTCGTTCGCCCCTCTCATGGCCAAGGCCGCAACAGTCTCGATCGTCGAGGCCGAGCACATCGTTCCAGTTGGCGAACTGAAACCAGACGAGATCGATCTGCCCGGAATCTTCATCGACCGTATTGTCCAAGCCACAGCCGAGAAGATCATTGAAGTCAAGAAACTCCGCGACCCAAACGCAGACCCCGAAGCTGAAGCCAAGGGCAACGATGCTTTAATCCGACGGAACCGCATCGCCAAACGTGCCGCGAAAGAACTGAAACCAGGCTTCTACGTCAACCTCGGCGTCGGCATGCCCACGCTCGCGCCGTCGTACCTCCCGCCGAACAGCAACGTCTGGATCCAGTCCGAGAACGGAATCTTGGGCATGGGCCCGTACCCCACGGAGGAGGAACTCGACGCCGACATCATCAATGCCGGCAAGGAGACCGTGACCCTCGTCCCCGGCGCTTCCGTCTTCGACTCTTCAGAATCCTTCGGCATGATCCGCGGCGGCCACGTCGATGTGTCAATGCTTGGAGCGCTGCAGGTCGGCGCGAACGGTGATCTGGCAAATTACATGATCCCTGGCAAGGTGTTCAAGGGGATGGGCGGAGCCATGGATCTCGTCGCAAACCCAGATGCCACCAAGATTGTTGTCCTGACCGACCACGTGGACAAGAATGGACGATCGAAAATTGTGCAGCACTGCACTCTGCCGTTGACGGGAGCGCGTGTGGCTTCTACTATCATTACGGATTTGGTAAGTGGTGCCAATAGTTTGGAGTACGCAACGCGTGTGGCTGACTATGAGTGTCTAGGCGGTTTTCGACGTCGACAGACAAAAGGGCGAGCTCACGCTGATCGAGCTTGCACCGGGTGTCGAAGTGGACGAAGTGAAGCAGAAGACTGGAGCCAAATTCCATGTTGCCGAAAACCTGGGTAGGATGGAGTAGCTACATTAGTGGCCATTGCTGGTGTCATCACGCTGAATACCAAGCCAACATCTCCATGAGCGCAGAGAACGCGTGACGTCCCAACCAAAGGACTGCTGTGCGCCCGAGCAACCACACATGCAATGTCATTTCACAACTACAACTTCGCCTTCGGCTCCCCATACCCCTGCGCAAAATTATGCCCAATAGCCTCCACCACCTCATCCACCCGCCTCAACAACCACTCACTCCCCTCATTTCCCGCCAACCACTTCCCGCCTTCCACCTCCACCTCCTCCGCCTCCGCCGTCCCATCCTCATACGCCTTTCTCAGACCAAAAATATGACTCACGACCTGCGGCCCTACCCCCGTCTGGGTCCTCAAGACACTCACAGCCAGTATACTCATCAGCACTCTCCCCACATTCGGAACATCCGGAGGCGGAGAAGGCGGATCCGAGAAGAGAGCGCCGTATTCGCCTTCTATGATGAAGACGGGCAAGTCCGGGTGCGACTGCGCGAGTTTGTCTGACAGCTTTTGGCTGAAGGGGCGGTAGACGGAATCCCAGAGTGCGGTGCCGCGGTTTACAGTCGTGCTGATGGTTTCCTTTGTGAGCTGGCGGCGGGGTTTCCGTTGGGTGAGAGCTGTTTGGATTGGGGGTGGGAGGCCGGAGAAGAACTCGCCGAGGGTGTTGATGGTGCGTGGGACGCCGTTGAGGCCGATGCATTTGAGACCGATTTCGCGCATGAGTTCGGCGGTCCAGACTTCGTGGTTGGGTGGCCGGGAGGTTGGATTGAAGGAGGTTGATGTGGCGAGATTGTAGAGCTCTAGCATGCTTGCGGGGGAGTTGAGGGTCATGGTCGCTGCTGTCTGTCAGGGTATTCATTGTTAGGGTCGAGGGCGTTAGGAGAGTGCACAGGGAGTCCGTACAGTTGCAGTGAGCCATGCTGGCAGTCCGACTTGCTTGGAGGAGGCATCTTGAGCTATTCTTTCGTACACTGATCGAATGTTCCTCGGGGCCGGAGTAGTGTTTGGGCGGACATGGGGAGCGTTGATGAAGGCCTTCAGGCTGTTGGACAACTTGGACATGATGATCTCGCTTTGCTCTGGAGCATTGAGGTCGAGTTCTCGACGTGAAGCGCTGGATTGCTTCGTCTCGTCGTTCGTGTTCGTGTGAATCTACATCTGGCCTCCTGCTATGTGATGCAGGTGGTTGCTATGCCGAAGACGGTAGAATGCATTCCCGAGGCACGTTTCACTCACGTGATGCATCGCTGACAAAAGAGTGGGCAACAGCAATGTGAGTTGTCGGCATGTTCGCCGTTCTCCGCTCGTCGGCGATGCATGTCATCAACATCAGAATGACGGAAGGCCAGGATCGAAGGCGCTTGAGTCCGCTGAGCCGCTTGCTCCTCCACCGAGAAGACGCCATGGCCCGATTTAGCCACCCGACGAAAGCCGTTGGGTGTTTCTCTGCTGAAGGTTTGCTGGGACGACCAGTGGGTCAACGGCGAAGCGTGAGACGTCGAGCATCATGTATCGAACGAACGGAGGAAGTGAAGGATAGCGGGCTCGAGATGTTGATGTATCTCCGCCGGTTAGAATTGCAAGTGCAGAGTTGGTGGCCCGTCTTTGTCTGAGACGCATAAGCAATTGCTCATACGGAGGCAATGGGCAGGGTGGGATCGACTCTGACGTTTTGCCCCACGTTTGTCAAGGTCCCTGGTCCTTTCAACATACTTTGCATACACAACTGGAGATTTCATCGGCCTTCACCGTCCAGACTAATCTCAGTTATAGAGCAATACTATACCCTAAGACCGCTATAACAGCAAAGATGACTTCCTCCCTCGAGCAATTGAAGCAGGCTGGCACCGTACGTCTTCAAATCCCGCTACTCAGCCCAACTCTTCCTATCGCAGTCGTCGTGCTAACCAATGTTGTGTTGTGCAGGTCGTTGTTGCTGACAGTGGTGACTTCGCCACCATCGAGAAGTACAAGCCCCAGGACGCCACCACCAACCCGTCTCTCATCCTCGCCGCATCCAAGAAGCCCGAATACGCCAAGCTCATCGACAACGCTGTTGCGTACGGCAAGAAGCATGGCAACGGCATTGAAGAGCAGGTCGAGAGCACGCTCGATGCGCTGCTCGTGGAGTTCGGCACAGAGATCTTGAAGATTGTGCCGGGCAAGGTCTCGACGGAGGTGGATGCCAGATACAGCTTCGACGAGAAGTTGAGCGTTGAGAAGGCATTGCACATCATCGACGTGAGTGACATTGAGAGGAGACACAATTGGACATCATATTGACGGTCGTCCACAGCTCTACAAGGAGAAGGGCATCGACAAGTCACGCATTCTGATCAAGCTCGCCTCGACCTGGGAAGGCATCAGGGCTGCCCACACCCTCCAGAGCAAGCACGGCGTCAACTGCAACTTGACCCTCATGTTCTCGAAAGTGCAAGCCATCGCAGCCGCTGAGGCTGGCGCCTTCCTCATCTCTCCTTTCGTCGGCCGCATTCTCGACTGGTACAAGGCCAACACCAAGCAAGAGTACAAGAAGGAGGACGACCCGGGTGTCAAGAGCGTGCAGCAGATCTTCAACTACTACAAGAAGTACGGCTACAAGACCATCGTCATGGGTGCTTCTTTCAGGAACGTTGGAGAGATTACCGAGCTGGCTGGCTGCGATTACCTCACAATCGCCCCTGCGCTGCTCGAGCAGCTGTACAACAGCCAGGAGGCTGTGCCAAAGAAGCTGAAATCTGAGGATGCAACGTCGCTGGATATTAAAAAGGAGAGCTATCTGAACGACGAGCCGCTCTTCCGCTTCATGTTCAATGAGGATACCATGGCTGTGCACAAGCTGAGCGAGGGTATCAGCAAGTTCGCCGCCGACGCAGTCACACTCAAGGGCATCTTGCAGGAGAAGATCGAGAAGGCTTAGTTGGCTGCGATTCAGGGTATCATGTCAAATGTAGATGTTCTTCGATGAATTATGGCTCATTGCAAATAGCTTCCAAAGTGAAGATTCTTATGCCAGCACCAATTATTCGAACGACGCAGGAGCTGTAGGGGCTGTATGCTGGCGTGAATAAATGTTCGCTGTCATCCTGTTGACAGCTTGACGTGTGACGAAGTTGATCTGACGAGTCAGTCGCATCATCCTCCATCCAGCCTTTGATAGGCCGTGAATCTGAGCATGATCCTCCATCAACCCACTGGTAAGTCTTCACTCCTGAGACGGAGCAATCTTCGAGGTGCCTCCAGTCAGCCTGTTTGGTTGATGGGATTCCGTCCATTAATGCAGATACGTCTCATGTGTGCCATCACACATTTGATCGCTGCGCTCGCACTTGAGGCGTCACATCCAGTCCTGTACCTCCTATGACTTTGTTGTCCGGCCCGCATGACATAGAATAATGCTCCGTAAACTCGGTGTATTGCCTCTGAGGCTTGCCCCGATACCGCTATGACACACTGTGCCCCACTCCCACATTTTGAGCTTCATGCCCCGCTCGGGCAAGTCTGGCGGTAGGTAAGCATCGCACACGTTGTTTCCTCGATCTCTTCAGTACGACATAGTCCCTTCATTGAGACATACACGATACTCCCCCAAGAACTGATCAACATTCCAAGAAATACCGACAAAATGGTCAAGGCAGGTACGTAACGAACGAAACGGCTAGATTGGAGGTGTAGTGGGGTCTGAGTACAAGAAAGAGTGAATATGAGCAAGTTTCCCAATGATCGAATGGCTATCATTTGATGAAGAGGTGGGCGGGAGACGACGGCGAGGACATCAAGGTTGCTGTGACTTTACGTGTGGCGGCTGTGGGACACCGCAAAGTACGGCGTTATTGCAGTACCTTGATGTCCAACACCTCAGCATGTCTCTGCATTCGACCTCAGGCATCCATCATCTTTCCGCATCAGAGCATGCACCGGCCTTTCCGCGAGCGTTCAATGCCCTGGCATCCTTTTCAATCAAGAGCTGACATGCGTCGCGCACTACAGTTGCTGTCCTCCGTGGAGACTCCAATGTCAAGGGCACCGTCACCTTTGAACAGGACTCCGACGGCGCCCCTACCACGGTCTCCTGGGACATCACAGGCCACGATGCCAATGCCGAGCGCGGCATGCACGTGCACGCTTTCGGTGACAATACCAACGGCTGCACGTCTGCTGGACCCCATTTCAACCCGCACAACAAGGAGTAAGTGCATCTTCTGTCAGGCAGAAACAAAGTTTCGGAATGGCGCTGGGTTTAGGGGAAGGACTAACGAGTCCACAGGCACGGCGCCCCATCCGATGAGGTCCGCCACGTCGGTGACCTCGGCAATTTCAAGACAGACGGCCAGGGCAACGCCAAGGGCAGCGTGACCGATAAGTTGATCAAGCTTATTGGCCCGGAGAGCGTGCTCGGCAGGACCATCGTTGTGCACGCTGGCACCGATGATTTGGGCCAGGGCGGTCACCCTGAGAGCAAGAAGACTGGTAACGCTGGTGCCAGGCCGGCTTGTGGCGTTATTGGCATGTGAGTACTTCGACTGTGGCTGCACAACGCATGTGTGTTTGACGATCGATCGCTGACATGAGATCTGTAGTGCCCAGTAAAAGCTTGGCCATTATCGACGTGGTGACGGACGGTGATAGATGTTGATGAGATGAGAAATGTGCTCGACTGCCCTACAAAAGCAAGGAGAGCAGAGGGAGTAGATAGACTGCATAATTGATCGATACTCCCCGACGATGCCGCGTCAGCCATTTCGCGCCTCGAGCTGACTACGATACGTAACTTCGATCGAGCAGCCAGAGCGAGCGCATTGTCCACGACGGCCGCGTCGCATTCTGATCACAGCAGCGTGGCTTGTCATTGGCGAAGACCTCCACAGAGCACCTGATCTAGCTTGTCAACAAGTCGAGTCGACTGTCCCATTCGGTGTCCTGCGTTTCAGCACAAGGAAAGCTTGGAAACAGCGGCTTGCAACAACATTCTCTTATGACACTCCAAGACCAATCGTTCTTGATGGGGTTTCTTCGTCCATCGATACTGCGATATGACTTTACCAGATGCTGAACTCAACAGTCGCACTATCCGCGACATTCGTGACCCTAGTGCCATCGCTTTGCTCAATCAACGGACCTGCTCACCTGTTGTCAACTAGGGTCAAGGCTGACGTGTAATACGAGTGCGAGCACTTCAAAACACTTCATCCAGCCTTTCAATTGCTTGAACGAAGCCTCCGACGTGCCGCCAAGCAGTCAGTGATCGTGGAGGGCTCTCTACCAAGTAAAGCAATCTGATCAGTTGATTCACCAGTAGAACCACTGTCTCATGCTCTCACATCACAGACATCGATGTCTTACCCCAACACTAACCCTAGCGAGCCTGTGCGCACTGTCGAAAGATCTGAATTATGCATTACTCCCGAGCGAGCACAATCACGGCCAGTCTACGCGTCTGCCTTGATCATATGAGTTTCTAAAACATAATGGTCTACTCTCGAGCAGACACGCCTCTTGGTGGCCGGGGTCCGGATCACAAGCTACTGCCGTCGCCCGCTGCCGACACATCGACCTTGACCCCTCAAAGCTCTGGGTATATGGGTTATGCCCCAAATTGAGCATAAGCAGCGCTTGCCTGCCATCGCGCCACCAGACCCAAGGGAGAAGACGCGCAGCACCTTACGTGATGGGCCCGATGCGTAGGGTGTCCGTGCCGCCACCGTGGCAGACGCGGGTTGAAGATAGCGGGGCACGGGCATCGGCCAGGGCCGTGTGCGCATGTGATTGTACTGAATGAGGAAGCGCAACGTCATGCCTCGTGCTGCCCTTTGTCTCTCACCTCGATTGCAACACAGGATCATCCCGTTTTTATAAGGCTGGCAACCTGTCCGTTCTGAAGGTAAATACCGTGTCTGTTGACCTAGCTCGTAGTACATGTAGTTGCTCCATTTCCTGATCAAACCTCACTCCTTCCTTTGCTGTTCAGCTTCGCTATCTGTCCTACCGCACTACTGCAAGCAGCGAGAAGTCATGGACGAGGCAATAGAATCTTCAATCCTTCAGGTCTTCCGCCTACCTGAGCTCCTCGAGCTCATTCTCCTCCATCTACCTCAAAGAGATATCCTCCTGTCGCAACGCACATCTCGAAACTTCAGACAAACAGTCGGAGGCAGCGTCCGTCTGCAACGAGCCCTCTTCTTAGCGCCAGACTGGGATCTCAAGAGCCGAGCATACAGTCCCTACGCTGCGCTCAACCGATCCGGCGACAGGAAACCAGAGAACAATCGCATCCTGCGTCGAGCATTCGACGCAAATTACCCGACCGTGACGCTCCACATCGAGAATGATTCTCCCGTCGCAAACGAAAGCGCAATAGGCAAACGAGGCAGCGAGCGCTGGTCTTGGGACGTCTGCATCTCTTTCCCCGCTGGCGACAAGACTCCACCGCATAGACCCTCGGTAGACTACCCTGAAGCCTCATGGCGACGCATGTACATCTCCCAGCCACCGCCGCAAAGTCTGCATCTCGTGCGCCGCTGGCAGAAGAGCTCGAACGCCGCTATCGAGCGCGAAGACGGGATCACAATGGGGGATTTCTACAGTAGCTGTCGAGCGCAGAGTGCGGGCAAGACTGCAGAGTCCTGGCATGAGAGTTATATCGGAAGTGACGGCGACTGGTGAGCGTGAACCACGCAGGCATCTGCTCTTTCCTGCATCGCACATCAACTGACCACAAATCGCGGCAGGCACATGGAGGGCAATATCCGCTGCAGCAGTATTGAGGAGTAAGGCGCCGTAAGCATCCGGGACGTGGAGATGAGGTGCAGTCTTTTAGGCTGACTATGGGCATAGGTCTCCGCGAGAGGCCGAGGAGTCCGCTGCTATCTTCTCTGGGTACGTCTTCAGCAGGACAGTGAGAGACGGGTCGACGAGAGCTTTCAGCGACGACTGGGATCCCGGCCGCACAGCGGCTTTTGCACGCGCGATGGGTCGATGACCCGTGGTCAAGAAAGGTTGTTGTTTGGTTCGTTCGCGTCGGGTGCCTCGTAGTCCCGATCGGGGTCGACTGCCAGGATTGGGTATCTACTGCAAAGGACTGACTGGGGTGTCAATCTTATCTCCAGAGCGCAATCGACAGAAGCAGGAGGAACAACAGGATGACAGTGCCAAATTCCATCGTTGCCGATTCTCTCATCAACATGCGCCGCAAGACGTTTCGCCTCGTGGTAGTCCATCTGATCAGTCACCTTCTACGCATGTGTGATACATAGCTCGGTCGCCGGCCCTGACTGATCATCCACATGAATCCAAGATCAATCTCCCGCAGCATTATTATTGTGTACAAGGTGCAATGCTCTTCATTGACAGCCAGGCCGCAAGCGCTCAGAACGCGTCATTCTTTCGCAAGTCCACCACAAAATTTGTTTCAGATGTCGCGTGAAAGCCGCTCCAGTACAGCTCAATGCTTCCGAACGTAGGGGTATCATTCACCAAAAAGTAAGCTTCGCGGTCGATCGATTTCGCATCTAATCGGAGAACAGGCAAGGAGTTTGGATCTATGGCGATGCGTCGCGGCGCGAACGCTTGCTCCTCTCGAGCCACTTGCGCTTGCCCGGGCGCGTCTCAAAGTGCGGCGCAATGGTAGAGACTTCCTGGCCAGAAGCGACCATGGTGCTGCGCATCTTGTTGCGGTACGCGTCAACTGCCTATTGTTAGCTACTATGATGGATTGTGTCTGTCAACGAACTTACGAGAGCGTTGTAAGAAGAGAGTGCGGCCGTTGAACGTCCTGGCCTGACCCCATGCCATACGATAGCCGAGTTCATTGAGCGCAACTTCCTTCTGCCTCCTTGACTTCGTCATACGTGGGACTGGTAGCTTCGCCTCGCTTCCGTCCATCAGAGACACCGTTACCATAGTCTTGCCGCGATTTGGTGTGGTGCTAGAGGCGCCCTCGACATCGTCATCCTCGTCGTCGACCCAATGACTTCTGCCTGTTGGCGATCCCGGTGGAGATCTCATCTGGCGTGGATAATAAGAACGTGGGAAGACGGCGTTGATCCTCAGATGAGCATCTGGCATGTCGTCCATCTTAACTTGATCGAGCATGACGCGGACACGGACGCGTGTGCCACGTTGATTGTCGTCCACTAGGATGAATTTGCGTCTCTTGGACTCCGGAACGTCGCCGAACAGGGCCCGCTTGGTGTCTTCGTCTTCATCATCCTTGGCGTCCCCATTGACCGACGTAGCAAGGGTCTGGGCATGGCCGTGCATCGGGTCCAATGAATCGTGAACCGACGGCATGGACGAGCCGCCAACACTTGGTGCGGACTGATGAGGGTACGTCGGGTAGAAATTTTGTGCATATCGACCCGATGAAGATGAAGGTGAGGTAAGATCGGCCTGTCCTTGGGGCGGCGGCTGATGGTGGTGGGCGGGCGCGCTATTCTGGTTGTATTCATTTCCGGCTATAAAGATCAACGAAGCATTAGCGTGGGTTCGGCTAGTTTTGACAGGGCATGGGTGTATGCGAAGCGAGGGACCAGGGTATGATAGTGCAAGAAAACAGCAAAACAAGCGAGGTGTACAAAATACAATATGCGGTCCTGCTCAAGTAGGTATACTGCACAGAATTGCCTGAACTCCGGTCCTTCGTGTAGTGGCCAAAAACCGCGTCTTTCCGCCTGAATCGCGTGCGCTTGTGCAATATTATTACAGCATGAGCCGTCTACATGTGATGGTACGCGCCATTCAGTTCTGCACCGCCAGCAGTCTGCTGGCCATATGCTTGATGATGCATGGGAGGGACATTCGTTCCCAGGGAAGGTCTTGGGTGCATACCTGATTGTGAGAGTCCTGCACTTGCAGGACTTGGACCCGACAGCGCACCCGCTGAGCCTGGAGTCATGGTCGCCGTCTTCCTGTTGTGAATTTTGGCCATGCGTCTCACGCGCCGACTCCTCAATCTGACGTCCTGATTGCTGTTTCGCCAAGAGTCAACGGCGCGCTGAATGAGGCCGCGTTTCTCGCGTAAGTTCGGATTCAATTGCGCCAGGGCCCATCCCACCGCATTGCACTCACTCTCATAGTGCAACCGGTTGCCTTTATATTGATCTTTTCCACAGCAGGCGCGTGGGTAGACACAATTGTTTGCCTTGAACTCTTGACTGAGCTCGTCGATGTTCACGGACTCAACGTCGCATCGAATTGTGTACTCCATCTTGACGCGATCACGTGAATACTCAAATGCGATCCATTGGACGCCATTGTTGTCTTGACGAACGACCAGTGGGGTCGTCGCTGGTATCGGACCTGGTGCTGCCGTCGCGTTAGGACCAGATGACCAATTGCTGTTGGGGTCCTGCATACCTGGTCCAGATGACGTTTGCGGCGTGCCCTGCGGCGCGCCCACAACTGACGGGGGTCTCTGCAACGATGATGAAGAGGGCTTGGAGTCGATTATGCTCGTCTGAGAATGACCTGATTGGTGGCCTTGAGAAGAGACCGACTGCTGCTGCTGCTGGTGTGACATGAGCATAGCGCCAGGGTTCGAGGTAATGGAGGAGTGGTGCGAGCTGGAAGGGTGCTGGTTGTATGGCGACTGTTGCGGCATTTGGTACTGAGGATAGTACATTTGCTGCGCCATTGGCGGCATGCCGTACAATGGACGGCCATTTGCATCAGTCTGCGGCGAATGAATCGACGCGGGTGAGTTAGACTGAGGCGTCTGATAGCTCGAGATGGGTGGATATGGCTGGCGACTAATGGCTGCTTGTGTAGCCATAGTGTCGCTCGGTTCTAAGATGCCGGTCAGTCCCAGTCCGTATGGTTTAGTCATCGTGGTCAGCATTTTGCGGGCGGCACTTCGTCAAGTTCAGGCGCTGCAGGCAGGGTGAATGAGCGAGGGCCGTACCTGATGATGCGTAGCTCCCAGCAGCGCTGTTCGTGCTATATGGACTGGGGTGGGCGCCAAAGAAAGTCGTTTCGCCTGGATGCTGCGGAGGGAGTCCAGGTACAGAACCGACGTAGGGTGATTGGTGCTGGGGTAGGCTGTGAGTTGACGAATGTGGGGAGACGTAGGGTCCTTGTGAGGTAGCCTGAAGATTCTGGGATGCGTGCGGTGAGTGTGCACGCTGCTGTTGGATCAACCCTGTCGAGCGAGGATGGTGAACGGGCTGTTGAGGTGGCGGCAAGCCCGACTGGGCAGCATTTGGTTGATTCTGAGACAGGCGGATGTCAGCGCAATAAACAAATGCCTTGAGCGACGACGCGATGGCAATTGTTGATCGATCGTGTCTAGTTGGCGGATCCCGGCTCGGTGCTCTGCGGGAGGAGTAGAAGTGTACCACGAGTTCGCGATCAAGGCGACCAGGGTTCAAGGAAGAGAAGGAAAAACGGTGAGGCAGCAGAGCTGTCACCTGTAGCTAGAGGCAGCACGGCGGGGAAGCGATCCACTGCAGTACCTTCCAAGCTAGAGTCTTTTGCTGCCGCAGGTAGGGAAGTAATGTATGCGGGAAATTAAAAGAGGTCGCGGTAGCAGAGAGCAAAGTCAAAACGGACTCGTGTCGCTGCGCGTGCACGCAATGTGTTGCTGTGTTGGGGAATTGTGCAATAATGGCTGGGCCCGTGTTGGAGGGAAGGCAGTACCATCGTGCGCTGCTGCGCATTCAGCCTTGACTCGACCACGATGTCTGCTGATCAAGCAGTGCCGGCGCAGCCTTTGCAGGGTTGATGGTGGGATGGTGTTCGCCGCCGAGTGCCGGCAGCAGGTGGCTGGAGTCCTGGGCTGGGGAAAGCGAGAGATGGAAGGTAGGGATGCTGAGCCAGCAAGTCGGAAGGTGTCAGCATACCATGTGGAAAACGGCCGGGCGGCACTCAGTCGTTCAATCAAAACCAGAGGCGGCGACGCGGCTGCTGTGCATGCACCCGAACGTCGGGTTGCAGATTCGAGGCGTGGTGATAGTCGACGTGTCGGATGGAGGTGGGCTTGGAGTTTGGCAGGCGAGTCGACCAGGATGTGTACTGTAGACTTGCAACGGGCGCGCGACGGATATCAATGTGGGCGACAGGGTTTGCAGCGGGTGTCAAACGACGGACGAGGGTATAAAGGTAAGGTAAAGCTGGGCTGCAACGCTCGCCGGGACTAGCAGGCTCGCATTTGCGCCAGCGCGCAGCTGGCAACTGCCGCGTCCTCCCTATACGCCAAGCATTGATCCTGGGATCAACGGCTCCACCAGCACAGATAGTGTGATTATGTGATGATATTTCCCGCAATGCGAATTCCAAGATCCTGTGCTGGTGCTGTTCATCGTGGTCATCGGCGCTGCGTCCCCATCGAGCTCCCTGCACCCTGCTGCCTCGTTTACGACTCAAAGGCTGGGCTGAGGGACTAGCCGCGTTGCACAAACTCTAGCTGCAGATCACGTTTCACCGTCCATGCGACGTTGGCGGCGCAAACTTAGAATTCCTCGTGGCTTTGTGGGACGGCAGGCACGTTAGGATCACGAGTGACAGAGTGCCTTCGGATAACTTGACCTTACCTTCCGTTCACCAATAGTCCCTTCGTGATAAAGAGCCCGTCTGGCGAAGATTTTCCAACCTCAACGGAAGACGCTTGAGCCAACTTGCTTCACACTAGCCTATGCACGGCAAATGAGGGTAAAGGGACGAGGTGGACTGCCCGTCGCTCAGAGCGCGCTCCAGCGCAGCGATCCAATATTCAATTGCTGAATCTGTATTTATCGACGCCTGCATAGCTTCTGGCAGCCCAAGCTTGGCAATTAATATCTCCGTTGGAATGCGTCAGCTTCGCCGGCTCTGCCCATCACTCAGTCCATGTTCCACTGCATGTTGGCTTCCGCGCTGATAATCACGTGTAATGTAATCATGCTAAAATCCGCCGGCGACATCATCGTCGTGAGAGCTGCCGTTGATTCCGACCTCGATCTCGCCTCACAGCCACGATAGAACATCTTTAACGTTCGAGGCGCACGTCTCGCATTAGCTTGGCACTAGTCCTCCAAACGGCCCCGCTGAAGTGTGTTTTTGCGTTTCGCGCTGATCCTCCAGTATCCCGTCCACAATGCCCGTCAACCAAGGCCTGCATCAAATCATTCTCTCATAATAATGCGGCATGACACAGTCCGAGTAATACAGGCTCTATCCGACAATCCTCGTCGGATTCCTTGATGCTCACAGATCACGACATGGGACGATGACTAGGATCCCCGAAGTAATTTCATCTGGAAAGGGCACCTCGCTTAACACAAGCGGCGGGGCTCGTCCACATTGACCAAACGGCGCTTCTTGCTGCGATTGGATTAGGCCAGCTGCAGGCAAAGATGGGAACTTGGTACCGGCATATATGCATGAAGCGATGCTACGGAGGCGTGCTCGGAATGGGAACATGAGGACGATGCTGGAAGCATTTTGAACTGTGACTCCACAATCTTGCAAAGGCAAGATGTCTGCTGCCAATCGCGGACAAGCGCCTAGCAGAGGTCTTGCCATTGCTCGCATTATTTCCTCTTTTCGCAGGTTTGATGCACAATAAATAATTCCATTGGACATTTAATGCAAATTAAACCTGCTGCTCATAGGATGACGAGCGACTTGATGCCCGTTGGTATCAGCAGTGTTTACCTAGCAGGGCAGTCTCAGCCGCTTCATCGCGTATTTTCCTCCCTTGCGCACGCGACAGAAGCGCCATATTTCTGATATACAAGTCATCCTGGCGCCCTTCACAAACTGAACAAGGCTTGCACGTGGAAGTCTGCCGACTTGCTCCCTGTGCACAATTGCCGGTGATCCCCATAGAGGCATCAGGGGGCGAATTCAAAATCCTGGAACTTCCTTATGATACGATAAGCCAACGAAGCTTCGAGTGGCCGTGATGCGATCCTACCACTCATAAGACCTCTCAACAAGGCTGCAATGCAGTGCACTGTGCAGGCGGGAAACTGCCCTCCCATTATTGTCCACGACTCGTTCTGCACTGTGTATGGACGGAAGGACTAGCCATCGGAACTACTTTATTCCGCTAGGCACAAACGGCTTTGCAGAAGGCAAACGGTAAACCTGCTTCCATCCTTCTGTGTAAGCCAAGTTTGCGAATTCGCTCGAAGCCGTCTCCGGCGCTTCGGTCAATTTCCCATCGAGGCTGCCGCAGTGTAAGACATGACGGCTCGCAGAGATTACACCACGTCCTACATGATGCAAGACTTGGGAGGGATTGTATACCCGCGCGAATTGCTTCTGTTTCACGCTCTAGAGCTGGCTAACAATGCATTTTCAACCCGAAATAGTTCATCTGAAACGACAGGATCGCCGGACGAGCTCCACGTGGACACGCTGGACAGTGGAAGGCAGCACAGCCAAGTACTGTTGATGCTGCGCGACCAACCAGGAGAACGACGTACGGCGCGGCGACGCGCAGGAGCCACGCCGTACGACGATTAGAGCGTCACCTTGGAACTCCATACTCCACACGCTGTTCCTTGGCTTCGTCACGGCCGATGTGCTCCCTCAGTCTGCTCTCGTTAATGAAGCTCGTCATGAAGGAAAGGTGCGATGCTGTGCAGCCGTGCAGACTTCCGAACATGGAAAGTGAGATGGCAGCTACGGCGTTCATGCAACGTTCGCTATGTCCCTGGAACGATCGTTTTTGGATTGATCGTATAAAGTCGGGACCACGGGTTCTTCATGTCCGATATTCCAGGCTCTCCAAGGTACATAATTCAATACCTATATGAGAAGGTACTGTTTTCCCACAACGGCAAATCGAACGTACGGGCAACATGGATAGTGCCGCCATTAGATTTCAGGTCCTGACCAAGCGACTACATCTAAGTCAGTCACGAGTCTTGTTTTGTGTACGATCTTGATGCCTCGCTGTGAAAAGTTGATAACACTAGTCAGGGTCATCAACGGCCAGAAGGCGTACTGCAATGTCACTGGTCAAATGGGCAACGGCTTTCTAGAATGCTGTACAGTGTTATTGCGCTCCTCACAACAGCCTTTCTAACCGTCGTAAAGGCGCATGGCTGAGATCTCCCGCCACGTTCGAGATCAGCAACACACGTTGTGGCGGTGACGCAGTTGTTCTTGAAACAGCGGATCTGGTCAGTCATCACGCAGGCTGCAGAAGGCGTCCTTGCGGCTCGCAACTTCGCGAATCATCAATGACAGGATGCTCGCGGGCTAGAGAACGTCGATCGCCGACAGAAAGCGGCCACGCGCTATTGGAGGCGTGTACTTGCCCTTTACGATACAGTACAATGTACATGCGTGCCTCAAAGCAGAGCCGTCTACACAAACTCTATTCTAATTTCAAGTGGCTTGACTATCTTGATCATCTGCTTGGCGTTACCATTTCTGCGACTGTCGCCAAGATCAAAACACTCATGTCTTCTTTTCGCGAGATCGCCCTGCTGACGCGCCGGCGAGCAGTTGGCGAAGCTTGTGAACAGAGTTGCGCATGTCTCACTTCGGCCGAGACCTGACCTGATCAATCGCCAAGCTGAAGCATCAGACATCTGAATGCGCAAAACGAAGCTGCCGAAGTCTCGTCGAGCAATCAGGTTCTTTGAATAGCATGTTCAAAGTCCACGCGCGCAGTCGCGCAAGAATGCTAAAGAGTCTTATGCTACAGTAGAGTGCACAGTAATCTATTTCGAGACAATCGGGAGCTTACCTCATGAGTGGCGCGATCCCTATCGGTGCCACTGTAATTGAAGTGTATACATCGGTGGTGAGACATTTGTGTGTCGCTTTGGGGACGATGTCGCAGATGCTCTGCACGGCAACCAGAAATTGTCTTAGATAGCGTGACTGCCCGATTCTCACCTCCCCGAGAATGACGGCCATTCACAAAGCTCTCGATATCGCTGCCCAATCCTGTCGCAGGAGAGTGTGAAGTCTCTGCGAGAGTTGCATCTGGCGGGTCAGCTTAGTATTTGGCGGTGCCCACCACGATACGTCTCCATGCCGATCATCAGGTGAACAGAGGTACATTTCGACAGTACGATCATCACCCCCACGCGTGTCGTGGACTCGCGATCGCGCCTCGGCTCTCGATGCCTTGACATCAGACTGACGGCCTCCGACTCAAGCATTCCACAGTGATGAAGACTGCAAGTGCAGCGATATGTGCTTGTCCCCAGTCGTTACGTCTCGAGTGAGGTCGAAATAAAGGCATGCAATAATGGCATGGTTTGACGGTCCCGTGCACAGGGCTCCCTGCTCAGCCCAAACGCCTGAACGACCGTCCGCCGCTAACAGTCAAACCTGGCCTGGCGTTCGCTATCGTTGCCATTCTGGCCAGGCAAGCGTTACCCAGGACGCTGGAGACCGGCTCGATCACAAAGGCGGCAAAGATTGGATCTCGCGATAACCCAGCTATCGACAAGATGCCGGCAATTGAATCAAGTCGAAGTGTGATCTATGCATTTGCCTCGACGACGAAGACAACGAGAATCTCGACTTACAATGCGGCTACATCACGAGCTCAGGGATCGAACAATGTCGTGAACGGAAGGTGTCCTGAACTTGTTCGCAGCATGTTATGAAGTCATAGAAACACTTGTATATCTGTCCATGGAGTGAACAAGCAGCAGAACATGATATCGATGCTTCTTTGAGGTTTTGTCCCGGCCATTTGCATGCAATACATCCTGACGCGTTAATGCAAACTATCCGGGGGATGCTTATGACCTGCATGCGGCGGCAGCGAGTCCGTGGATGATACCAACGTAACGACCTGGACAACGGATCAGTCGGCTCAATTGCCGTGGCAAGCGTAGTCGTACTACTCCAATGTGTTCGCCTGTGAAGCGCAGTGGCGGCGGTCAACACACTGACATAGTAATCGCTACCGAAAAGCGCCACTCCAGGCCTTTGTAGAAATTGCCATTTCGACATGCTACGACTTCTTCTTGCACTTCTGGCGGACGAATCTCGATGAATTAATTGATCAATCTGTATGGCTGCTCCGAATCAACTCGAATCTGTTAGTGCCGTGAACACGGTGCTCGCTCGCAGCCAGTGTTTCCATAAGTCCATTGAACGTCTGAGTGGTGGACATGGCTGACTGCCCGCTGACAAAAGCGACTGCTTCATTACAGGTTGACTTTTTGCCGGTACGATGATTCCCTGATGATGCTGTTGGTTGCTGCTTATGATATCTCCATTCTGAAACGTGTATTGACTCTTCCCAACAGCCGCTTGACTGGCTGGTTGACTGGTCGAAACACTGCTCGCAACTGGCTAGCGTCGTAGTACTTATCCCTCATCTTGTTCACTGCTTAATCAATGCTTACGGCCATTATCCCATAGTTAGTTGTCCGATATCCTCCTGTGTTTCCGGGTCGAACAGAGAGTTGATGCACGTATGGATCGTTCAAACCTCGAACGCCGCCTACATAGGGCACGATCGCGCTCACGCCAAAAGAGATATTGTCGCCGTTGCTGATGGCCAATCTGATACTCGTCCCAGTGCTCGCAAGTATGCCAGCAAGGAGATCAAGCGGACGCTCGGGGGCGGCCATGCCAGAAAACAACCGGCGAAGGCCACCGCCAACCTGTATCAACGTCCAATCCATCATGACCTTGGTATCACGGAGAAACGACGATAGCGTGATCGTCCGACCTCGACCGGCAGCACAATGGATGCTACCGATTGCGAGCACCTGGTGACGTCGGGCAACAACTCCCCTGCAAAGTCTCCTGCCGAGCAGGAGGCCGTCAGGATGTTCACTAGGTCGATGCATCAGAGAGCTGAGATGAATGAACAGACGAAAGTCAGCATCATCGACTTAGACGAGTCCGATGCTGATGTGGAATCTCATGCCGCAGAAGAGTCCGGCCGCGAAGCTGAGCTCGATGCTGGAGAGGCGCTTTTCGCGGGCGATCAATAGAACTCTCGAAGGTTGCAGGCACCATTCTCACTACCCCGAAGATGTCCTTGCACCTGCCGAGTTGGGCTTCGACAAATGATACGATGGTCGACCGCTTGTCGATAGTCTTGCCTGCTTGATGACATGGTGACGCATTCACGAATTTTTGAGTGCTTGGTGGAGTCGTTGACTGCTTTGTGAAAAGTTCGGGGGCCTGAGGAGAATCGATGTCTGGCGGCCGACCAGGTCTGCTGCTTCCAGGTTGATGGAGATTTTGACCGATTGAGTTGATGCCGTCAGTGGGCTCCGCGAAAGTCGCCTAATTCAAGCTCTACGCAAAACCCTGCTGCCGCATATTTGAAGCGTTGAGTACACCTGGGTCTCAAAGAAGCGCCAACTCCTCTCATGGGTTGATTCTACAAGCGCGACGTGGACCACGAAGTCTTCATACCTCAGGCATGACTCTATACCTCAGGCCCGAGGTCGGCAGCAAGACAAGAACCTAAAACTGATTCATACCGCCCGTCCTCCTCGCGATCAGACCTCACACATGCAACCTCCCCCTCGGTCTTTCTCTTTTCGATTATGTTGCGACACAAACAATGACCGTCGAGCTTCCCTCACCACCATTTATCCACGTGCCAGGCGTCGCGAACTTTCGAGGCATTGGGGGCCATCATGTAGGTCCGGGCCTCGTGTACCGGTCTGCCGATCCTACCAAGGCTACGAAAGCCGGCTTAGAGAAGATGAGCAAAGAGTGCGTGGAAATCGAAAGCGTAGTGTTCAGCCATTACTAACAGGAAGCAGTCTAGGTAGGGCAAATCTCTTGCGTCGGCCAGCGTCCAGATCAGGATGACCGTAGTTAACCTGTACCTTTAGGTATCCGAGTAGTGTTTGATCTTCGAAGCGCTCCTGAAATCAAGCGCGACGGGCCCGAGTGGGCTGGTGTAGCTGTTGAAGATGCCAACGTCTTTGAGCCGTATGGCATCAGGCGAGAATGGATTCCAGTGTTCGCCGAGAACGATTACGGGCCTGAGCAGGTGGCCTTGCGGTAAGTGGACGAGTTCATAAAAGGCCAGTCATTGCGCAGCTGACAGTCCGCGAAGTTATAAGGAGTATGCCAAGTCTGGCACAGCAGGCTTCGTATCCGCATACCATGACATCTTGAAATCTGCTGGACCGGCCTATGCCAAAATCTTCGAGCACCTGGCTCAGCCAAATCCAAGCCCGATTCTGGTGCATTGTACGGCCGGTAAAGACCGCACCGGAGTAATCGCGGCCCTGCTCTTTCTGCTTGCCGATGCGCCTGGAGATGAGATTGCGCAGGAGTATTCTCTGACAGACCTTGGTCTTGCTCATCTGAAGCCATTGTTCCGAGAGCGCTTGCTCAAGAACCCTACACTCACTGGCGATGGAGGTGGCGTAGACAACATGATCAGCAGTAAGCCCGAGAACATGAGAGCGACGATTGATATGATCAACAAGGAATTTGGAGGCGCAGAGCGATATATAAAGGATTACTGCGGTCTGAGTGATGCAGACATCAAGCATCTGCGTCAGCATATCACGGACGGGGCTTTAAATAAGATGTGAGTGGGTCACAGCTATGTTGGGAATTGGATATCGAGAGCTCAGAATAAATAGCCCAGCGTATGCCGATAGAGGACGTTTGCTTTCCTGCCGTTGGCCCTGTCCGTTGCCTCCTTGATAAGCCACTGCTGTTCATCGGCATCGATGACATCTTTGCCAGTCCATAGATCAGCCTCACGTGGATTGACACCTTTCGTGCTCTTGACAATCTTGTATCCAGCGATCATGATCAGGTATAGCGGGATGCCAAGGTAGCCCGTGATGAAGTTCTTGTAGTCGAACTTCCCGTGGAACACGCTGAAATTCTTAGTGAGCGCAATGATGCAGCAGAAGACAAGAGCAGTCCCAGAGCCCCAAAGTCCGAAAGGCGACTTGTAGCGAAGTGATGAGTCCGATACATTCTGAGCTCGCCGCGCGCGAACGAAATAAATGTGAGAAACTAGGATGGATATCCAGGTCAGCAGTCCAAAGACAGAGACCAGATTGACAAGGTAGCCAAAGACCGTCTTCGAACTGGTTGCGACACTCATAAAGCCCAAGCAGCAGAACAGAGATGAAAGGCCAAGGCCGTAGATGGGAACGCCGTTTTTGTTGGTGATTGCGAGGAAAGCTGGCGCCTGATTGTTAATGGCCAGCCCATGTATGGTGCGAGACGCTATATAGAGGTCGCTATTGCTGGCCGAGAAGGTGAACAGGAGGATGCAGGCATTCAAAAACCCCGGAAGTATGGGTATCCCAGCAATCTTAATCGCAACCACGAAAGGGCTGGCCGATGCGCTGTTCGCTTTCTTATTGGCGAATACCAAGTACTTGCTATTGTATGGGACCAGCATGCCGAGAAGGAAGACTGACAGGATGTAAAAGATGGCGATACGCCAGAAGGTCAAGCGGATCGCTCTACAGGGGCAAGCACGTCAGATATGATCGTGATGTGACAGTAACACGAAACAAATATACCTTGGGATATTTCTGCGCGGATTTTGGGCTTCACCAACTGTGACACCCACAAGCTCGGTGCCCATGAAAGCGAACACGGCGGTGACCATCACAGACCACAATGCTAGGAAACGTCCAATGCTACCTCCAGTCAGATACTCCGCAAAGGCGCCTGGACTGTGCCAGTATCGAAATCCGGTCGCCGTATGATCGGGCCCGCCGCCTGCCGCAAGTATTATGCACAGAAGGATCAGGCCGACTATGACCAGAACCTTTATACTAGACAGCCAGAACTCAATCTCGCCGAAGAAACGTATGCCCTAGACAGACTCAGCTTATGATTGTTGTTGCGAAGGCAAGCCACAAGTACCAAGAAATTGATGACGATGATCGTGAACATGAAGATGGCGACAAAGACGCCTGGATTGACCTGTTTACCTGTCCGGTTAGGCGAATTTGATCAAGTGGTCTACAAGCGGCTGACCTTTTCTGGCGGACACCAGTACTGAATGACCAAAGCTGATGCAGTGAGCTGGTTGGGTGTCTGAAGAACGAAGAATTAGCTGTCATTGGACAGTCGAGAACAACGCTACACATACTTACAACCACGAGATATTTGAACCAGTATCTGCATCACAATCAGCACAATATCGACAACTCCAGCCCCAATGACGCAGGTCGCATACGTATAACCCAGCGAAAAGCCCAGTGCGGGATCAACAAATCTTGTCGCATAGGGTGCAAAGCCTCCAGCAGTCGGTAGCCACGTCGCCATCTCTCCAAGAGCACACATCACTACGTAAACGATCATACCGACGATCGTATAGGAGATCAGGACGGATGCTGGGCCTGCTTTCGCAAGAGCTGAGCCTGTACCTATGATAAGTCCAGTCCCGATGGCTCCACCAATTGCAATCATGCTGACTTGTCGAGCAGAGAGGCCGCGTTCGAGGCTATGCTCTGCGTCCGTTGGATCACTGAGACGGCCAGCCTTGGCAACTGCGGGAGCCAATCCATGTCGACCATACTCGTGTGCAGCTTTGATCTCTGGAGAGATCGCGAAGTGATTTCCTTGACCTTGATCAATGACGTCCATAGTGAGGAGCCTGCGGAAAGAAAAACGACATGGGGCGCCCGCCTCATAAGAATGCCGGAGGCACGCCATCTAAAGGAGGGTGGCCAGAAGACGGAGCTGCTCCACGCCAAGGGCGGTCACCCTGGTCGTACATCAGCCAAGGCTTTCGTTCGACGCTACATACAGCGTTTGCATGACGACCAAGAATGCTTCGACGACAGAATTTTCGTCCGCTGGGCAAGGTCGAAGCTCTTATCACGCATTCATACTGCGCGTTCGCAGGAGACTCAACCTGGAAACGAATAAGTCGAGTGAGTGAAGAAAGATAGCTGCATTTTCGGTAAAGTCCATGTTGCATCTTCGAATTTGCCCGAAGTCGGTGCCTCTCGCGATCAACCGTTGAGGGAAACATCGACACACCGAGGCGCCATTGGCTTCCAACTATTTGTATGTTCAAATCAACGGCAGACGATTCGCCAAGCAAGCCAGAACGGCATGTTGCCGACATCATCTGTAGAGACGGCGAGCACCACAGAAGTAGAGGAGATGACGCGCGAGCATGGAATCTATCTATCGGAGTCTACAGTAAAGAGGACCACTACTGGGCGTGGACGCTCATGATGGGCGACAAGTCAGCTCTCACCTAATCACCCTTCTGCGACGGCAAAGCGAAAGCCAGTCTGTCCAGACACCTGCCGAGATATCTCTCACAGCTCCTGGGCTTTCTACGACCGGATATATGACGCAAATTATCATCGACACCCAGGTCCAGGTGAAGCTCATAATTACCCATCCGATGAACATGCTTTTGTTGTAAATATAGCGAGTGCGCAAAGGCGTGCGAGGAACCAGGATGAATGCAATCAGGAAGAACAGAATGTTGAACCCACTCGCTAGACACTTTGCCTCCGCTACCTCCGTGGGATCCATAGGCTCCATCAGCTTGAATCCAAGGTAGTCGACAAGCTCATTGCCGGTGAAAACAGGAATCTGTGGCTCGTGAGCGGCGACTGGCCCACCATTTCTTTCTGGCTCGCCTTTTCATGGTCCGCTCTAATTGACTCAGACGAGACCTCGGGAGGCATGTTCGCTGCATTTACAGGCGCGGACATGCCCTGTATCTTTTTTCTCCGCTCGACATGCCTGAGGTCTGTGCTGCGGTACTTGGCTAGGAAGGCGAAGCTCAGGACGATGGCCTTGGTCCAACCTACTGCAAAAGACGTGACGTTTCTAGCCACAGCGTTGATGACGTCGCCGGTCGAGTCTACAGTGATGGCGCGCGAACGCTTCCAAGTCGTCACGAACTAAACGATGAGGCCGCACACCATGCCCATCCAGGGAGCGGCAATCGTGGCGGTCGTAGACATCGGCTCCCATAATAATAACAAGCCCATGGGCATCGCTGTGAGTGCGTCAGCATTCGCAGATGAGGATGTTGATTGCTAGGCGGCTTTCGCTCACGTCTACCACGGATTATGATTGCCAGGATCGTCAGCAGCCAGGTGAGATTCAGGCCAGCCGCGTAGAGGGCACAACAGAAAGCCGCAAGCACCGTAGCGTATAGTATGATGCCGATATGGCTAATTCGGACGAGTCTTGTTGATAAAGCGTCGGGACTATTATAAGTCTTGTATGCGTCGAACGTCAGCAAGCTTGACAATGCAATCAGCTCGGCAAACGTGCTCGATGTGACGGCTGCCATGCATCGCAGTCAGCATGCTCAGTATATCAGTACACCAAAGCTCGAAGTCGTCGTACTCTGACATGCTCACTCATGAACAGAGAATTAGCATGAGCACAGCGCCTACTTTGCCAGTAATCGCAGTGGCCGGCCCCGACAGATCCGCTCCGTTCTGCGTAGTCGAGAGAGGCTCGCGTAGGTTGGGAAGCTCGGGTTGCCAGTCAAAGCGGCACATCCTAATCCCATTGCCGTGGCGAGACCGAATGAGATGCCGTACCCAGCCACACCACCGAGGATATATGCCTTGACCGATGATTCCGGTCGAGACGCAATTGCCCGCTGCTAGTAGGCCTGGTCTGACCACACACAGCAGCAGGCGGCAGTGAATAGGTCCCTTGCGAACGCGAAGCCATCTACTGACCAAAATGTTAGACAGCTTTCGTCCGTGTTTCCAGGTATTAGCATGGCTTTCGAAGCCTCCTGCAGCAAATTGTAGGATTTGCTGATTGAGCCAACCTTGTCAGAGGTGGCATACATCAGGAAACAGAAGATGAATATGGCTATGAACAGCACCACTATGTAGACGTAATCGGCGCTGAATGTGCTTCGCAGGCCGCTAGCAACCACATATGCAACTGCTACTAGAGGAATGAGGAAGCATGCGCTGTACACGTTCATTCCTGTACGTGGGGCTACTCCCTGCGATCCGCCCAGGACGAGACAAGCACCCACGAAGAGATTCGTCATCAGGCCGAAGAGGAGATAAGGTGACCTGCGCGAAGTTCCCGTGGCGAACGAGCACGATCTCGGCTGCAGAAAATTTGCGACGTCAGCAAAACCCTCCCTACACATCAGGCGGGCCCGGATCGATATTCTCGTGGATTGGGCAATGCTAGAAGCAGAAGTCCAGGACGTGTGCAGACAAAGATATAGGGAGCTAGACATGTTCTTACGAAGGTATATGCCCCAGGCGCATTCGCCGTGATCTGCATAGCCATGAGGGTGAACAGGAGGATCTGAAAGGTGCCTATCGCACCGTACCACATTGGACCGCAAAGCCCATATGCATAGGCGAAGGTAGTGGAGTCGAGGAGTGTTGAGGACTAAGTCTATGCTGCTACCTGTTAGCACTTGCAGCGAAGCATGAGAACTGGTTACCTTGACTTACACAATACGATTCCGGCGGCAACAAGCCCTGGCTTGGATGATCTGGACGCTGTGTTGAACTCTTCTGATTGCTGGGCACAGAATCGAGTGTATCGGTTCAGGAGCCAGGTGATGCACAGCATGAGCACAGCGAAGACACCGCTAATGCCAATGACGATGCTATAGCCAGCACCGGAAGGTAGCACCTTTGCGTCGGTCAGCTGTAATAGGTCAAGATTCACGGATACCGGGCGTACCTGAAGACCGCTACTACCCATCGTTTTAAGGATGAGACTAGTCTTTTCCTTTCATAAAAGCTAATGACGACGCATGAAATGGAACAGCAGGGAGTATTACACATTAGCATACTGTGATCAGAGACGTACTTATTCGTCAGGCTGTCAAGGCCCCGGCCTACATCCATCTACTTGCCGAACGCAAGACATGCCGCATTATCCATCGCTGTGCTGAATCTGGGTTCTGGCCGCTAATCGAGGACAATGTCCTGGTTGGACCATAGTAGGATGCTGCAATGATAAGGATCGGCATTGGAAATCCAGATAGGCAGACGGTGGAGAGATAGCTAGGCGGAGCCGGTACGTCTGCAGCCAGAACATGTCCTCGAGACTAGGTCAGTCGCCCGCGTCTAGTCGTTCTATCAGAATCTTACACTGCTAGAAATCTCGGCCGCCACAACGTTGAAGCCATCGTTGTGCTGGCGTTAGGCCGCTCATGGAGTATTCGGATTGACAATATTGAGTTGCTAAGTCCTTGATGCGCACTATTGCCATCGTCGCTCCCGCATGACGATCTGTCTGATCTCCATCACCGCCGGCAGGCCCAGAGGGACGGAAGGTGTACTTTCGTGGCGCGGCTGACGAGTGAGGCTATTGGGAAGAGGTGACATGTTGGCAAGGATGCCAAAGGCGCGATGAAAGCAGTCGACTGATTTGTCACACAGCTGACAGGTCGAAGCAATATCTGATGGAATGAATAAGAATCTGGGACGTCGACAAACCATCAGAGAAGTAACTGTACTGACGTGCAGTCATTCGCGTCAACAGATTAGAAATCGTGTCAATTGGTCGATCGCTTGACTGACTAATTTTGCTTCTCTGCCATGTGAAAAGGCAGCACAATTCTGTGCGCAGTCCCAAAGCGGAGCTAGCAGTGCGCCAAGGAGTAGAGAATTAAAGTGAACACACTACGAGCGCTAGTACTAGGAGATCTATCGAGCATCTATTCACTCAAAACCGCCAGTTGAGCCAGCCAGCACTGCACTGCAACTAAGAAATGGCCGACTACAGCCTCAAGCCAAGCTATCATAGAACTCTAACTCTCGGCTTCACTTCCGTCGTCCGCCGAATGGAGTCCCATGGATCATGGATCTGAGGGGAGATGTCACGCAGCCTCAGACCGGCCTGGTTTTTGGAATGCCTTCCTGGTTCCTGCGTTCTGGAGGTGCAGTCTCGGACGCGGGCTAATGTCGCAGCAGAGTTGATTAAACACCCCCTGCAATGTCTGGACCTCGCAGATGGCTCTGCAGACAATATTTTGAATGCCATCGGACTGAACTCGTCTGGAAGGCCAGTCGAGACGGTCGGCAAGGCTCTGCAGACCCTGGATTCGGTGCAACTCTGCTCTTTGGAGCAATCCACGCGTCTCTTTCTGTGTCAGGTGGCTGCGTGAGATGGAGTCTCCCGTGATTCTCGGGGTCTAGAACACCGTCTGCAATGGTATCTGAAAAGCTGCACCCCAGAAAACGCAAAAGTTGATTATTGTGCAGGAGGAGTCGGCACGCGTACGTTCGCTTTGAGTGTGTGGGCGCAGGCCGCAGTATCGAGGACTTTGCAGTATAAAAACCGGAATGACTCTCGATTCGGATCAACGACAGTTTGACCCTTCACCATCCATCCTGCCACACTCTCCAACATGAACCTTCTTCTTAGCACTTGTCTCTTCGCCGTGGCGATCTCTGCCGAGCCGACTGACATTTACTCGCACTGGGAGCCGGCTGGACCCAATGACTTTCGAGGGCCTTGCCCTGCAATGAACACGCTGGTCGGTTCATCCTTAAGATTCTATGTTGCTACCACGAATAGTGGGTGACGAGTTCCACTTGCAGGCAAATCATGGCTTCCTCCCGCGCGACGGCAGGTATCTGACCGAAGAAGTCATTACAAAAGCGCTGTTCGACGCCCTGAACTTCGATCCTGCTCTCAGCAAGATCATGTTCGAGCAAGCTCTCCCAGCGAATCCTGATCCGAATGCCACATTCTTCACGCTGTCAGCGACCTCATTCCAATTGCGAGACCAATAGCTGACATAAGACCCAGTGACCAGCTCAACAGACACAACGTCCTCGAGCACGACGCAAGCTTGAGGTACCCTCTGTCCCTTACCTGATTCTTCGTCAGCCACTAACCGCACATTCCAGCCGCCAAGATGCCTACTTCGGCAACAACCACATCTTCGACGCCAAAATCTTTGATCAAACAACCCGGTACTGGACCGGAGACATCTTGGACCGAGCGATGATGGCGAACAGCAAGCTCGCCCGCCAAATCCAGTCCAAAGCCACGAACCCTGCCTACCGTTTCACAGAAACCGCTGAGCACTTCAGTATCGGAGAGATCCTCGGTCCGTTTATGATATTTGGAGATAGGGAGGCTGTTACCGTGAGAAAGGATAGGATGGTTTACTTTTTCGGTGAGTTGTTTCGTTGTAGGTCAGATTGGTTGATGGCGACTGATCTGTGCTGTGCAGAGAACGAGAGGTTTCCGACTCACCTGGGATTCACCAGGCCAGAAAATGTCACGCTCGCAGTTATTACGAGGTTGCAAGGGATTTTCACTGAGGCGAATAGTCTGATCACGAAGGATGAGGCTATAGATGCGAAGAAGATGAAGCGTGGTGATTCGCATGTCGGTGTCCTGGTCTAATAAGCATGGGTGTGGAAACTGTCGAATCACCAAGTTTTTGACATGTGGGCAGAGCTTGTATACAGCTTCATAGCACTCTGGAGTTTTGAGCCATCCAACGTTCTCATCAGCGGCTTCGTCCAATTCGGGCAGTCAGGTTCTATGTCTCCGGGTGAGATCGACACAAGCATGGCTATTCGGATCGCTGCCGAAATTCAATTGCTGCGATGCATAAATTGCGAGGTGGATGTAAGAAGGGAGGGGTTCGGGTTTCAGGCTTCAAGATACCAGGAGTACATCGACTAGCGTGCTAGCGTTCTGCACCAATCAAATTCAGCTGCCGGAGTGATGGGAGAGCGTGAAGCGATACCACGGCTGCTCCCGCTTAGCGCAACGCTAGTCCGGCTCCTTTTCGGCCAGACCTTGCGAGAACCTCGACTCCTCTGGGGTCCTCCCGGCATAAGTGGGGTAGATAGTCGGCGGCTGGTCAGTCCCTTTTGAGGAGCGAAAGGTGCATGTGCCTTTGGCCTCCGGTATAATGAAAGAAATGAAAGATTGACTTGACGCGACGACGTATACATCTTCCAGTTCCGCTCTATTTTTGATCCCCAAACCGCATTGCCCCCACTCTCCCTGCATCGCGCCCACCCACACCCTCCCTCCATCCTTCTCAATCCCTTCCTCCATTTCCATCCAACACATCATTTAGCGAACCAACACTTACAACTACAACCCCTGCCGGGCCCATTATTATCACTGGTGACCACCCAATCCTCTTTCTTGTACTTCGGTCCATCCACCCGATGGCACACGACCGCGCAATTATGCATCATGCACGGGTCCTTCCCATCCTTGTTCAGCGGGCAATTGTTCCATGGATGTCCATTAGTGACGCGCTTGTAGTTGCAAGCGTCCAAAGGATACAAATGGTCTTCTTGGTCCGCGAGCACAATCGTGGCGGACAGAAGGCCAGCGAGGACGGTGAAGATTTTGAGGTGCATCGTGGTGGAGAGCGGGTGGTGTTGTTTTCTGATATTGCTTTGGTGGCGGCTGGGTGTCTGGTCGAGTGTGGTGTAGAGTATCTTGCAGATCTTCGTCTTCTCTGACAATGCTTCGTGAGGGGCTGACTTCGTATCTGCGAAATGCGCTAGCCACTCATGCCGATGTTAGCACGAGCCAAAGTCGTGTCCTGAAACCGGGCCATGCGGTAAATATCATAGACGGGGGTCCAGCACCCAATAGCACAGATTCTTGCCCGCGCTTGCCAATTGACCGTTGAAAAGGCGGCTGAGCTGCCGATCCAGCACTATTCTGAGCAGTTTGAAATCCGCTGATCATGGGATCTGCCCACGCGGCTCGCGATGCCCTCATCGTCCTGGGATGCCAGCATCCGGGTGTTCTGACCGCTGCGCCGAGCCCTGATAGGCACCACTTTCGTGCCTGCCATCGCTGTCGTCGAATCCAGTGATGAATCCGATGACACCCAACAAGCTGCAGTTGTCAACTTCAACGTACTTCCGGCCTCGCTCTGCTCCTTTGCCCGTCCTCCCCAAAATCTCCATACCCATCATCCACAACTTCACCCTCGACCCATCCCGTCGGCGCCGGCAACCTCTTGAGCCTCGCCCTCTCCCTCTCCCCCTCCACACGCGGCTGAAACTCAATCTGCCTCATCGACCGCCGCACCTCACTCTCCGCCTCTTCCTGCTCCCTCCTCCGCTCGGCCGCCCACCGTGCCTGCCTCTCCCGATCAAGCTTCGCCTCCATCCGTCTGCGCTCCTCTTTCCTCTTTCGAAAATCCTGTTGACGTTCCTGCTTCGCTGCTTCCCGCTGTTGTCTGCTCTTCTTCACCGTCCAGAGTTGTAGCATGCCTGCTATGATGGTAAGGGCTCCCACGGCGAGAGTGGCTTTGTTGATCACTCTGGATCCGGGGTTGGAGTTCGAGTTGGACTCCTGCTGGCGGGAGCGCGAGTCGTCGTAGTCGGAGGGACGGCGGTGGCGGGACGAGAAGCGGTCGTTGTCGTCGTCATCGTAACATGAGTCGTGGGAGGAGTCGGAGGGTGTGCGCTGTCTGGCGCTTTGCGGGCGCCTGCACTCATCGTGTCTGGCCCGACCGCGATAGTAGTCGACGCGGGAGCGGGATCCATCTCTGTAGGCCATGTTTGACGATACCGTAGGAGGAGAAAGATGATACCCACCGCCTCAGGTCACAGAAGGTGCT
Organism: Teratosphaeria epicoccoides; assembly: GCA_021401465.1. Classification (NCBI taxonomy): domain Eukaryota; kingdom Fungi; phylum Ascomycota; class Dothideomycetes; order Mycosphaerellales; family Teratosphaeriaceae; genus Teratosphaeria; species Teratosphaeria epicoccoides. The sequence continues at coordinate 240,276 of JADDMT010000024.1, read as the reverse complement.
GCACAGCCTTCATCACTGTAGTAGGGTTTGCCTGCCTGCTGGCCAGATGCAGCTTTGCGTCATCCCGCTGTCACATGCATCAGACATCAAACACATCATGTAACTCGCATCATGACCCTCGGAACCTACCGGCTATGCTGGCAGCAAGGGGGGCGCTGGGCATTTTGCAGCTGTGTAATTGTCAGAGTACACGAGCATAGTGGCTAAAGCAAATCTTCTAGTCATCTCCCTCTACTCGAATACTTCACACCTCTCCACACTATACTCCTTTTCTGCCCTCTAGAGATTGACGGTCTGAGCTGAGGCAAGCAGATGCGCGTTGTAAGTCATGCAGTCTCGCCTGCATCTCTCTCAACCTTCAGAAACGTCTACACCTCCGCCTCACTCCCCATTCAGCCGTCCATTCAACCACGCATCCTTCTCACGTCCTCAATTCGCCACCCACATCCTCATCTTCCCCCGCTTTACCTCCAAATATCGCATCTCCCATACGGCCTGCACAAGCCACTTTCCAAGCCTGTCTTGCTTTGCGATACCCAGACCGCAGCGCTTTTGGTGTGCAAAACTCCGGCCATCTCGTTTCAGGGCGCCTTGCAGGTCGAATGACAGCCGCGCGGTGGGTGCACTGAAGCCGCCGAGCGTTTCGTAGCGCTTGAGAAGCTCTCCTGTGGCAAAGCGGAACGCTGCACGGAGAGAGCATTCTGGAAGATCGTCAAGGTGCAAATCTTGGCGCAGTGTGTCTTAGGTGTGGGCTTGCTTGGATGCGGCGCCGACGACCCATTGCTCGAGGTTGGGGGAGCTTGATTTGAAAAAGCGTGGAACCCATCCTGGTGTTTGGAGGGTCTTGTAAGGGTATACCAGGAGTGTTGAGATTGCAAACCAAGGCGGATTTCGCTGTGATAGTTTAAGTTTCGTTGTGATCTGGGCGTGTTGCGGTAATAATGCCTTGATGGATCGAATGCAGTTTTGTATAGGTCTTCGACTGAACAGCGTTCACCGAATCCCATATCGGCGTATCGAGGCGCAACATGCGTGAGGTCCATAAGACCGTGTCCGAGGCGCGGATCGACGACACTTTGGGCGGGATGCGGACGACTTTTGTAGGTTCTCCGAAGGGACGAGAGGTTGGCGAGGCTGTGGAAACGGGAGATTGGGAGTGGAAGCGGCGGGGAGGAGGTGAGGGAGCTAGAGACCGGAGGGGACCGTGGTGGCAGGCCGGCGGAGAAGTAGAAGGCATCTGTCGTGATGGGCAGGGAGCGAGCTAGGCTGGGGTTTGGGCAGACGTCGATCAAATGGCGCCGTACTGCGTGTCATGCGGATCTCGGCGTCAAGACGCAAATGGGCGATATGCATGTGAGCAGAAGCTCGCTGCTTGATCGCCTCTGAGAAGAGTCAGCTCGCCGTCATGACGACTGCGACGTAAGCCAGACCTGCTGTACGGGCGAGGTAACAATAGCCCTCTTTGTCCCGTTCCTTTCACCAACATCACCGCGCACAATGCCTATTCTGCCCTTTGTCCAGCGGATCGAATTGATCTTCACCATCCATCCCTTCAGCATCAATCTTCGCTCCCCAACAGAATTGCTGGCAATACTGCACCGACGCCCTTTCCTTACCAATCCAATTTTTCTCTGACATTTCCTATCTCACCATCCTCCTTTTTCCTTCCTCAATACACACATCCTCACCACCAACATGGGCTGCACATCCTCCAAACCCACGCACCCCAACACCACCCTGCACGCCCCCTTCCCAGAACCGCACCCCCACCCCGCCCGCTTCACCCTTACATCCCTCTCCCCCAACCCTCGCAGCACCTACAACCCACCCGCGCACACCTCCAGCCTCCCAAAACCCCAACGCCAACGCCAACCAACCTTCCCCCCTCCCCGCGCCACCTCCCAGCCCCCACCCTCTCACACCCAGATGAAACCCTCCCGCCACTCTCCCTTCCCCCCTCAGCACAAATACCACATGTCCTACCCACCAACACAGCAGGCCCATCCGCGCCTGGAAAGCAAGCGCTTCACGCAGAAATTCAGAGTTCGGAGGCCGAGGACATATCATGCCGGGTTTTTGGACGCGGGGGTGATTGGAGGGGAACTGGATGCGACGGCTTGGGGGAGGAATGTTGGTGCGGAGCTGGATAATGTGATTTGGGCGCATGGACAGGAGGGGGGACGGCCGTGGGTTTGATGGAGGTGGGGTGGTTAGGGGAGGGGAGAAGTGGGTGGGGATTGTGAATGGCGGACCGTAGAGCTGACGGATTGAAGCTGGCAGGGTAGATTCGAGTAGGCGGGGATTTTTGTGACGATGCGCTTGGACGCGAGTTGCTATGAGGCCGCTGTAGCCATCTCTTCAGCTCTGGGTTATGATTTATGGCGAGGGCTTGCTTTGCTGGTCGCTTGGATCGGTGAGGTGCTCGCTCATGTCCAGAGGTTCGCAAGTCCGAGCTTACTTCGTGTGTTTCGCTCGCGTCAAGGCGAGATGATGCGTTGGCTGCATGTATGTCTTCGCAAGAGCAGAGACGTCGCCACCCTCGTACCATATAGCGCATATGTGTGCAGAATGAACATTCCCCACAGCCCCTCAAATGCGAGACAAATGCCGCGCCCACATGCCGCTAACTTCAAAGAGCCGAGTAGCCTCTCCATCATCCACACGACTCTGGTCCGATCACTTCCTCCTCAAATCCTCCGTCCCATCATTCCTCACAAAAACCTCATACTCGCCACCCCCGCCATCACCTTGCATCTTTCCCCTCTGGTCCAATCCCTCCTTCCCATCCGTCCTCCGCACTCCACTCCCCTCATAAGTCCCTTTGCCCGCATACAACATCGGCACCTCCACCGGCGTGCCCTTCTCCCCACCACCCGCCTCGATCTCTGTCGAGGAAGATATGGGCTTGTTGCCGCGGAAGCGTTTCCGCATGTCGATTTGGCCGCGCTTACATTCGGTGTAGCCGCGGATGAGCTGGTGGCAGGTGGTGGGGAGGGTGGGGGAGAGGTCGGGGTCGCGGAGGCAGGCGGTCGGGGTATTGCGATGAAGGAGGACGCAGTCGGAGGATTGGAGGCAGGCTGCGAGGGCGGCGCCTGAATGGTGATCATGTAAGCGGGATGTCCTGGTACGGTGATTTGGTAATAGACTCACGGATGTCTTTACAGGAGGAGGGCATGGTCGTGGTTGTGATGCGCCGGGGGTGTGGCGGGACGAAATTTGATTATGAATTACTTGAGCAGTGTACAGGCTTGTCATTTGCACATGTCCAATGTGAGCATATGTGACCGGCGATGGTACGATGAAGGTGTCAATTACATGTATGTACGTTCAATTACATGTATGTACGGTACATTATTCTACATCGATCAACTCGTCCCACCCCACGAGGTTCGCTAGCGGCCGTTCACATGCGAAAGCCAAGCACAGACCAATGACGGAATGCCGCATGTTCACGTGCACCTCTCCCTTCCATCCTCACTCCACACCGCTCTCCCCACCGGCCCCCATAAACACATGGAATTCTCCTCAATGCCTCCCCACCACTGACACCGACAATGGCCCTCCACGTCCCCTTCCTCTCCCGCCTCAACCTCCTCGAATACCTCGCTCTCACCCTCTCCTTCACCCTCGTCCTCCTCGAAACCCTCATTCGTAGCATCACCCTGCTCCTCCCCGCCCCCATCATCCTCCTCTTCTATCGCCTTAGCCGCGCGACCTTCAACAGCCTCTCTTCCCCCTACTCACGCCGCGCTCGTAACCGCAAGAAAGCCGTCTCCTCGCCGATCGCCCAGGCCCACGATTTCGTCGAGATCTGCGATCTATTCGGGTACTACGCCGAGGAGCATGTGGTGCAGACGGGTGATGGGTATTTGCTTGGCTTGCATAGACTCGGGTGGAGGCGGGGAGAGGAGGGTGAGAGGGTGAATAATGGGAAGGTGGGGGTGAGGAAGAAGGTGGTGTATTTGCATCATGGTCTGCTGATGAATAGTGAGGTGTGGGTGTGTATTACGGAGAAGGAGAGGTGTTTGCCCTTTATGTTGGTCGAGCAGGGGTACGATGTGTGGTTGGGGAATAATCGGGGGAACAAGTACAGCAAGAAGTGTGTGCATTCGAAGCCGACGGAGGACAGGTTCTGGGATTTCAGTATGGACCAGTTCGCGTTCCACGATATTCCGGACTCTATCAACTACGTATTGGAAACGACGGGCCAGCCGAGTCTCAGCTACATTGGCTTCTCTCAAGGCACCGCGCAGGCCTTTGCAACACTCAGCATCCACCCCACGCTCAACAACAAAGTCGACGTCTTTGTCGCACTGGCACCTGCCATGGCGCCTCCGGGTCTAGCATCAGGTGTCGTAGCCTCCCTCTGCAAATCGAACCCAGAAGTTCTTTTCCTAGCCTTCGGACGGAAGGCAATCCTCGCCTCATCAATCATGTGGTCTGCCCTGCTCTATCCCGCAATATTCTCTTGGGTCATCGACAAAGGCATCAACTTTCTCTTCGGCTGGAAGAGTCAGAATATCACGCCCCATCAGAAACTCGCAGCATATCCTCATCTGTACTCCTTCACAAGCACGAAGTGTGTGGTCCATTGGTTTCAGATCATCAGGAATGGCACGTTTCAGATGTACGATGACGAAGTCACGACACCGTTTGCAGTGGGCAACGGGAGCAAGTACTACAAAGTCGCCAAGTTCCCCACCCGCAACATCAAGACGCCGATTGTGCTGGTGTATGGCGGGAGTGATAGCTTGGTCGACATCAAGTTAATGCTGAAGGAGCTGCCGAGACATACAGTCGCGAAGGCAATACCGAAGTACGAACACCTGGATCTACTTTGGGCAAGTGACGTCGATAAGCTCGTCTTCCCTCATGTCCTGGAAGCGTTGGAGAGCTACGCCAACCCCGACCAGACCAAATCTTCCACTCTGGGATGGCCGTCGGCCGTGCATCACACTCCCAGAGGTCTGCTAGATGGCGCGAGCCCGGCGGGAAGTCTGCCACCAGGATACTCAGAAGACGAGCGCGACAGGACTGGTGCGACGCAGGCATCACGATCTACAGACCGATTGGCCGGCGTCGACGACTTCGACTTCGGCGATTTCGGCCAGCCTAGCACGACAGGCGACCAATTGGACGAGACTGATGACGACGACACTGCAGACGAGAAAGTAGTACACGGAGTCTTCACAGGAGCTTTGCACGCAAATGTCCGAGCCTCGGCAGCAGCGACAGGAAGGCAACAGGCACAAGAGACAGTACGTACGCCTCCGTCCATCTTCCACTCCAACCGCATCCCACCACGCACTCGTCCTGCACATTCACCGTCCGCATCCGTCGCCTCGTCGACTCGCACGGCGGTCCCCGCGCCTGCTGCAAAGGAGAAAGCTCACGCGTCCTCCAGCAGTCGCAGGATCATATCGCCACGACTGGGCGTTGAAAGACAGACGACAGAGCACAGTAGACAGATTTTGCTGCTGCAGCAGGAAACGCACCAGCAGCAGAGACAGAAGAAACGGGCCTCTTTGCGCTCGATTGAGGATGGAGAGCAGACGTTGAAAGCGTCGAGCGGGCACGGGGAGGGGGGGAGGAGGAATCCGGAGGGCTGGTGGAGTGGGACTACGTCTGCTTCTGAGGGTGAGGCTGGGGGGAGGGAGGAGGAAGGGGTGGGGGGAGACGGGGTGCCGGCTGTTGAGAGCCCTGCGAGGGTGAGATTGGAGGAGGATGTTGGGCGGAAGAGGTTGAGGGTGGATAGGGATGCGCTCGAACGTGGTCGATGAGTTCGATTTGTTTGGCCGTCTGTAATGATTTCAGTACTTGATGGAGCTATGATACACTCTGGATGTTAATCGTCACTTCTGGGTCCGATAAGTGTCCTCCTCAGACGACAGACGACTAATGTCTCCTGCCAGAGAGACCTCTCCTCGCAAAAGCACAGTCCATGGCTTGCACGAGAGTCTGGACCAGACTCAAAACCATCGACATCCCATGGCGTGAAGTGCCGAAAGGCAGGCGAGAGAGCGTCCCGCTTCTGCAGCTTCTTCAAGATCCCTCGAGTCTTCGGGTCGACATAGACGCGGTCCGTTGGGGCGCTTGCTGCGGCGTGTCGACATGGTGAGGGTCGGTGATGTCGAGATTTGGAGAGGGGGGTTGGAGAGGGGTGGTGGAGAGGGGTGGTGAGGTTGTTGCGGATGCAGAAGGAAAAGAAGGCAAGAGCAAGGCGCGCAAGCAAGAATCCGCGCTAGTCGCTTTGGATTTAGGTCAAAAGCCTCGGTCTCTAGGAGGGTGAGGGAAGTCACATGGTGCATATTCTCGGTGGGTCCCGCGCACCTGCTATGCCAATGGACGACGAGATAGAGCAAAGCCGACGTGGAAATGAGAAGGAGCGGACGTGTGTCTACCAATAGGAATTCATGTAAGCGCCTCCAGAATGTTACTCATCCCCCCAGAACCCTGATTCCTTGTTGGGGTAGTTGGGGGTATAGGACTCGTCAGGATGCTTGCACCCCCCGTTCTCGCAGTAGCTAACCACAATTTGTCCCTAAGCGCAAGGTCAGCCGACATGCGCTCGAGAGCATTTGAAAGCATTCGTACGTCGAAATACTGGCAAGGCGTACCATCAGGAGAAACGCTGCAGTCGTTTCCGCGGCGTTTGTTGCCGCTCGTCGGCTCACAGGTCCCAGCCCGGCAGGCGCCGGCAACGTAGGCCGTCTACGAGCATGTCAGCCACACACATATTCCCGACCGTCGGGACACACGCAGACCTTGTGCGAGTCCCAGGCCTGGCAAGTCGTGCCGTCCTTGGTGTCTTTGCACGTGTTTGGACGCCCATTGGCCTGTTTGACGCAGGACTTGGCCTGGCAAGCTCCGTAGACCTGCTTTTTCTGCATCGACGTCAATCGCCCGTGGCGCTGTGAGAGGGTCAGACGGCAGTGTCACCTCGGTGAAGTCCCAGTATTCGCAAGGCGAGCCGTCCTGCGCCGTGGAGCAGGCGCTCTCCGGGCTTGAGGAAGGCGCGGCCAGAGCGGGCGACATCAGCACCGCGATGACAGCGACGACGACGCTGCGGGTCAACATCTTGTCGGTCGCGGTCGGGCACGGCGACGGGTCAGAAAGACGTCATCAGGGATTCGACGTCGGAAGACTGCTTACAATGGTGTCCTTTTCGTGCCCGCTGGATGCCGCTCTGTCAGCGAGAGGAAAGTGCACTGGGGACTGCGCCCACGTCTGGAGCTTTAATCGCGCTGGCCTCCGCCGTCTGCCGGTGATGTTCCATCCAGGTCTAATTCTGGCGAATCTGGCGTGCACGAGGGGACTTGGCCCGAGACGACCGACATTGACATGTCTGTCTCGCGACATCACAACCACGAGCGCTTCACCGGATCAGCACGGCACGACCACGACTAGCGGAGACTGTCTCGCGCATGTCTCCGTGTCATTCTACTCGCTCTTGCTGACATGCCGAGACACTGCTCCACAGGGCGTCGCTTTGTACGAAGTAGAACTAGAGGGATGGCTTCTGCGGTACGCAGAAGCTCTACTCTAGGTAAAGGGGTAAAAGAAGCAGGGGTATCCTTGTCTGTTACACGACTTTAAAGGCATAGGTTCTTAATTTTTATAGTAAATTCTTCTGTCATTAGTATTAGTATATTTTAGAATTTTACTATATCTTTTTAGACTTTACTTTCTATTCTGTTTATCTCTTATGTGTATAGAAACATTATCTCTAGAAGATAATATGCTTTTATCATTATAATAAGTAGAATCTTACTATAGGAATTTTTATTTAGTTTCTGCTACAACTATTTAAATGTGTTAATGAAGTAGTAGTTAGTAAGAGCAGGTTAACCGCATTGTAAAGGCGAAGAAGACGCAGTAATTGAAATTATTTATACCTACAGTTCATCCTGACAGCTTACTTCACTAGTGCCTACAATCATGTGCCATTCGCAGTGTGCTGGCAGTGACAATAGCGACAATAGCATGTGAAATCATAGGACAAAAGAAGTGAAGTTTTAGGATTAATAGTAAGTTCTTAATTGGCCGGTATGGCGCACGGTAGTCAACTACCAAGGTCACCGATTTTATGATCGGTTGACTGTTGCGACCCTTGCTCCTGTCCAAACCGTCATGACCTTCGCCATGGGCTTTGCGGACCAGCAGCCTCCTGGCTTCAAGAATAGCATCGAGAGGGTTGCTATCGTTGATGTAGGCGAGAAGCTGCTCTTTCTCCTGCCAGATGCACCACTGAATCGTCCTACCTAGGTCACTAGCACAATTGGCCGTCACTTTACAGAGACTCTCCTAGACACGGGCAAACACTCCGTCACCGCCATCACCCGCACAGATAGCAACAGCAAGCTTCCAGATGGCGTTGAGGTCGCGCAAGTCGACTACAACTCGGAGGCCTCGCTCGTCGAAGCACTCAAGGGTCAAGACTTGCTCGTCGTGACTCTTTCCGTGCGCGCTCTACCTGACACGCAGACCAAGCTCGTCACAGCCGCCGCCAAGGCTGGTGTCGAATGGATCATGCCAAACGAATACAGCCCTCCCTTCGCAGCGAACGAGGCGCTGGGAAGAGATGTCGGCAGCTACGACCACCAGGTTTCCGTGCGGAAGCATATCGAAGATCTCGGCTTGCCGGGGATCGGCTTGCAATGCAGCTACCAGTATGAATTCTCGCTTGCTGGCTCGCCCACTCGCTACGGCTTCGATTTTGCCAAGAAGGAAGTCACATTTTTTGATGACGGCCATGCGAAGATCAACACCACTACCTACGAGCAGTGCGGCAGAGCCGTGGCCGCGTTCCTCTCCCTTCCGATCATGCCCAAGGACGAGAGTGACCAGGGCCTGACGATGAGCAAATGGCGCAACAAGGCACTTCCCATCTCCTCCTTCCTTCTCAGCCAGCGCGATATGCTGGCCACCGTGGTCAAAGTCACGGGAGACAAGGAGGAGAATTGGACCATCAAGTCTGTCCCCTCCGACCAGCGCTTCAAGCAGGCACAGCGGGACATGAAGGCTGGCTCGATGGATGCTTACGTCACTGCCATGTACACCCGAACCTTTTACCCAGACGGCTGTGGCAACTTCGAGCAGGATGGGATCCTGGCGAATGACTTGCTCGGCTTGCCGAAAGAAGATCTGGAGAAGTGTACAGCGAATGCCGTGCGCATGGCGGCGACTGGGGAGGCGAACTATAAGCTTGCTACTGAAGCTCATTAGGTATCTTGTGAAACGAGTCGAGTGGTGTTTGCGGATGTGTCCGAAGCTTTGCCATAAATACCAGCCGGAATGCAAAGTCTCGCCCGGACTCGCGCGTGCTTGGTGCCTGCCTGTCTACACATCTGCCAGGAGAGTAGACATCGACCAATCTTTGATGGTAACAGTATCCTTGATATCTATATGTATGCTAGATGTTAGATGAAAATATCTCGCAGCGTGACAGTGATCCGACCTTCCAGTAGGTACAAGATAATCCTGGCCATCGCACGTCTATAGACCGTAGACTTAGTTTCGACTCTGGAACCACTAGCTTTGGCGGCAGGGCATTTGCTAAACGAAAGCTTCGGTTGTTCTCTGCGCTTCTGCTAGGAAACGGACTCTAGGCCTTCTGCGCCTCGTGGACGTAAGTAAGAGGCTGCTTGGAATTGATCGAGATCGCTCTCTGCAGCCAAGCAGGTTTCTGTGTCTTCCGGCGCTCCGTCGTGTCCGATAATCAATCGAGCCTCCGACACAATTCGACAGTGCTGCTCGGAAATGGCTCGAAAGCCACCGACACGAGCTCCGCATGAAGCATGGCGGCAGATCCTGTCGACCCGCTGCGAATCGCTCTCGGCCCCGATGGTCACGAGGCGCAGAAGCCGCACATGACCGTGATTATTATTCGACCGCATGAGGGTCTTTTGACACTGTCAAGTGTCGACGTCCGTAGGTCGATCGCCAGCTGTAGAGAACTGTTCTCACGAGGATCACGTCGTCCGATCCGATGATGATCACAGTCTAGGGCTCATCGCAGCTATTCCTCTTGCTAGCGACGCATGCGTAACTAGGGTCGCCGACAAAGCCGCTGAGAACAGCCGCAAACGGTGCAGGCGGAGGTGGTGTAGGCTGAAAGTGAGCCGATCCCATCTGCAGCAGGCCGGCGAAGATATGCGAGGCGCCATGAAAGTCGTACTGGTAGAAGATTGGATCCTCTGACGCCGTAGCCTACAATCAATTCATGCTATATTACTTTTCCTGCGACGTTAGTAGAGATGGGTTCGGGGGACGCGAGAGGCTCGCGTAGAGCACGACAAGACAATGAAGCGTGTCTCCTAAATCGAAAAGCTCGAGACCAGATCTCTCCGACAATCTTTGCTCCACGCGGAACGATGACTGTGGAAGTCAGAGCGCGGTGCTGGCATCTACGACTTGTTCCTTCCTAAGGCGAGCATAAAGCGAAGCCTCGAATGCTGTGGTTTCCTGTGCAGAGCCATTACCATTCAGGCCTATGTCTTTAACGTCGACAAAATCACTCATGCTGCGACGCTCGTACTAGAGCTTCTGGCGCTCGAAGTACGCTCTATCGGGGTCAACAAGGGTCGAAGACCTCTAGTAATTGGCAACCTCATCGCCATTAGCAAAGCTGCGGACTGTAGTGGACTCGGCGTAGACAGATCCAATCGTCCAGTCATTTGCGATTTTGACGGATCCGTGTAAGTAAGACTTGCCCTGCCGCGTCCGCGACTGTGGCTGTCACACCCGATATCTTGACATTCCCAAGCACGAAGCCAGCGCTACCACTGCCGACAGCGGATGACGCTGCGATAGCCACGATTGCGGTGACGACCGACGAATAGGATGAGCCCATGACTGACACAGAGCCGCTGTTACTCAAGGCCCACCCCTACGTTAGTCATGTTAATGCTTTTCCATACCTACACCCAGCCCCAGATGAGATGCACGCCGGCGGAGCAGCCGATAAAGGTCAGTCGCTGCTCAGCTCCGCCATAGAAGCTAACGCCGCCGATAAAGGTGACATCGGATATATGACCACTGCAGCCATTCTCCGCGAAGATGCCAATATGTTCTCCTTCCCCAATGAGCTTAGAATTCCGCGGGCTCGTGGCTTGCGCCATCTGATAGTGCAGGCACGAGGTGGTCTGCCCGGCCTATGTGATAGTGCCTGTACGGATTTTGCTGCAATCACGACCACGCCTGCGGCCTCCCCACGGCGGAATGTGGAGCTGGATGGGGAGCTCACACTCTAGCGGCTATGATCGTCGACTTATGCCGAGCATATCCACCCCCAGCCGCGATAGGGACACTGCAATCTGGTCAGCAACGACTCTACTACGGCTGATGTCCCGACCACGCTCCGCAGCTCGATACCGGCAATTGCTGTGACTGGCTGTGAGAAATGTACAACATCGCCCGAGCCTGCTAGTGCTCGACCCACGACGACTTCCTGCGGGCTAAGCACCGCACTGTTGCATCGTGTCAGGACTACGAACCTCCTAGCATTGAACCAGGCAGTACGGTCGCAGCCTACACCACGGAGACCAGCACCTCGAGCTGGGAAAGCGGACTGGAGAGTTACAGCGCGCATTCCACCTCTTGGTGCCATGGAGGCAATCAGTGTTGGCCTGGCGGGAGTGTCCATCAGCCAAGCCATGGGGTGATCAATAGATCGAGACAATTGACTGGGCACTGACGCGAATGACGGCTTTTTTTTCCCCTTGAAATGGTTGACCGCCCCTTGACACGATTGACTGCTTGGTGAGAAGTGTTGATGTACTGCTGCTACAGCTAACCGCGTATTCTTGCCTCATGCCCTGAGTCAGGTTTTCGACCGGTCGGCTGGTTGGCTATTTGATGGGTTTCAAGCGGTCTGGACGATTGGGTCGCGGGTCCATTGTGCAGATGGGAGTCTACTGCGCGCAAGTCTTAGCAATCTGCACATCTGAGCACCACTCCTGCACCGCCAGCCGCGAAGGTGGGGCGCGCAGTCCACCTGCTGAATCGGGACAACTAGCCGGTAGCGTTCTCGAAGCCTTCATAGCATGGAGCCGGGAACGGGGCAGGATCTCCAGGAAGCGCCGACAACTTTTCTGCGTCACCTCGCAATCCAACTTCCCCACTCCCAAACACATTCACATCCATCACCCACCCTCCCTCCCAAACACAGTCACATCCACCACTAACCCTCCCTCCCCACCCATCCATCACCCACCCTCCCTCCCAAACACAGTCACATCCACCACTAACCCTCCCTCCCCACCCATCCACCGACGCACCATCCCCTTCCCAAACCGCCACCGCCACCGCAGTCCCAAACTCCGACTTCATCTCCACAAGCCACGAATTCACCTTCTCCACTAAGTCATGAGACCATGAACGACCCACGCCTCGCTGCTAGCCCCCACCACCATCATCTCAAATTTCCCAATTGGTATCGCCCACTCGCCTCGAGCTGATATAGACGCGCGCATTGATGGAAGATGCTTTAGATTCCGTGGCGGAGAGATGAGCAATAGGATGCCCGGTTGCGCGGGCCTGGTCGTGGTATGGCTCGAGTGGTCGGTGAGGAGGGGTCTGTCCAGCGTCTAGGGGGGTAGGCAGCTGCCGTCTGGCGGCGATCGTCGGACTCATTTTCGTGTGATAGGAAGTGCCTCGTAGTTGGGGTCGTGCAGGGAGTTCTCGGCTGGCTCTCGCGGGCGAGCCATTCGGGACGTGCCTAGGCACCGAGATGATGAGGATGGGAGTGACGAGGCGCGCGGAGGCCGTGTGCGACGCACGAAGGCATCTAAGACAGATAGGGAGGGTCACTGAGGTGGAGAAAGGTTTGCACGCTACGAACAGACCATACGCCTTGTGCCTCAGCGAAGCGGCGACCTGCAGGACGTAGGCTTCGGGTCGTGTGCCGATCTTCGCCAGGCGTGTGCTCGCCGCAAATGCTTCCGTCGTTGACTTGCAATCTCACTTCTTGGACCAATCTCCAAATGCAGATCACTCCCATGCGCCTGCGCTCACTAAAATCCCGAGAGCATCTGGCTCCTAAGCTGCACACTGTGAGCGCTCTGATTCGCTGGCGAAAGCGACTGCTTGAGGCTGACATCCTTGACTCCGACAAAAATGGACCGGACCTAGTCTTTTCTCCTGTCCTCGACCTGTGCTTAGAATGCGAAGACCTGATCTTCCAGCTTGCTTACTGGTCGTGCCTTTTCGTAGCCTAGAGACTCCGTGGCCTTCTTCATGGCGCTGACCATCGGTGGGGGGCCGCAAATCAGAATCTTGATGTCCTTTGCTGGTGGTGGTAGTTGCGCCTGCATGAATCGTCAGAACTCAACGTGACTATGTAACTTCCATGACCACCAAGACCCACCTTGATTATATCCGCCGTCACAAAGCCCACACCGCCCTTCCAGCCCTCAGGCGGATTGTTGAGCACGTGATACACATGGAAACCAGTATACTCATCCTCCATCTGCCTCAAGTCCTCGCGCAGCAGAATATCATCCTCGTTGACATTGGCATAGATGAGATTGACCTCCGTCTTGTCACCCTTGCTCCTCCCCCGCAGAATCGCTCTCACGACCTGCAGCATGGGCGTGATACCAGTACCACCAGCGATCATGCCAAACTTGCTGACCATGTTCGGGGTGTAGACCATCGCGCCTTTTGGACCCTTGACCTTCATGGAGTCGCCAATCTTGAGCGTGGCCATGTGTCTGCTGATGTTCCCGGTGGGGTACGACTTGACGAGCAGATCGAAGTAGCCGGGCACGACATCGGAGCTGATGGGTGTGTACGAGCGCACGACTTCCTTGGTCTCGATCTTCTCGGTCTTGGGGTCCTTGACTGGGAGGTCCGCGGCGAGCGAGATGTGCTGGCCGATAGGGAGGCCGAGGATGCTGTTCTTCGAGGGCAGATCGAAGCGGTAGATGGCGGTGTTGTGGGAAATGATCGTCTTTTGGGTGAGAGGGAAGTGTTGGAAGTGGTCGGGGTCAAGAACCTTCTTCTCCTCTGTATTCTTGGTCAGCGGCAGGCGATGGGATCGGGACGTGAGTGACGGTACGATTGTTGTAGAACTGGAGCCCGCCGATGACTGCAGCGACGGCGACGGCGATGGGCACATAGGCAGGCTTGACCAGAGCGGTGCCGGCAACAAGAAGTACAGACGGGATGTACACCGCGATGATATATTGCGATGCGAGTGGGCCCGTCGGCTTGGCGGAGCCTCGGCCAGACGCCAAGTCGGTCATGGCGGTGAAGCCCTTTGCTGCTGCCGTCGACATGGTGCTTCTGCTGCCCTCGGACAGTTTGTATGAGCTGAATACCACGCCAGAACTGGGCTTGGCTTGACGAAATGGAACGGTTCCGCTGCCGGAGCTCGAAGATCAAAGTCTCGGAAGCTCCCGACCATGATTTGACACTCGACTGGTGAAACGATTCGGTATCACATGCTGATAGAAGGATCAGCCGGAGATGGATTGACTGATGAGTAAAAGAGTCGATCGCCTAGAAAAAGAAAACTTACCTGCCACAAGAGGAAGGCACGCTTGGGAGCTCGAAGCCCACGGCACCTACCGGTCGCGCGTTCTCCTTCTGTTTCCTCTCACAGTATGTCGACGAACCAACAATGTCAACACTCGATGAACACAACCGCCAACCTCAGCAGTCAACCACCCCACCAAACAATGGAATCCCCACCACGCCCTCACCAGAACTCTCACCCCCCGACATCGACCTCTCCAACCCTCCATTCGTGCGTCCCAATCCCTGCCCCCTCCACCCCACACCACCCCACTAACCCCGCCCCCCACAGCCCATAACCGCCCTCGACCGCGCCGTTCTCGCGACCCCGGACTCCCAACACCGCCGCATCACCTGGGCCGACCTGCAGCACATCATCCGCACGAACGCGCTGGCCAGCCTCAAACGGCGGCCCTCCGACCTGCGCCGCTACCTGGCCTGGAGCCACCACGTCCGGCTCACGCACGGCGGGGTCGTCGCCTACGTGGTCCGCGAACGCCTGCGCTGGGACCCGCTGCCCGATCCCACAGGCGCGGGCCAGGGGGTGGCGTTCCGGCGTCGTTCGGACGTGCCGTTTGCGGACGAGAGGGATTTCGCCGTGCTGCGGAACGATTGGCCGTATGGGTTTGAGGCGGGCATCACGCACTTGCTGGTGTGGTCCAAGACGCCGATTGCGACGGAGGCGCCGGGCGGCGACGTGACGCCCGCGTCGCGGCGGCTCATCGAGGATTTTGTGCAGGGTTTCTTCGTGGGAGATCTCGGCGGCGACGGGGCCGCGCACGAGCGCGTGCAGTGGTTCAAGAACTGGGTGAGTTTGCAGAGCGTGCGGGGCGTCGATCATGTTCATGTGCTGGTTAAAGATGCTCCGCCTGAATTGCTGGAGAAATGGACAGAGCGGAAAGATCTCTGATGATCGTCTGAGGACGGAGGTGAATGGATTACTGAAGCTACGCAAACCTGCCGCGCTTTGCCAAGCGACTCTTGCGGGTATAGATATGATGGATGTAAAAGCTTCTCAGTCGGCACAACTCAGGCAGCCAAGTGCCCAAACCTCCGATTCCACACCTCAATATTCCTCTCGATCACCACAGCCATCTCCATACTACTCATCTCGGCGAATGATCTCTCGCCATGTCCCGTCGACGTAGACATGCTGTCGTCCGGGCTCGGAACTGCATGACCAAGGTTCTCGTCAGAAACGACTCTTCCCAGCTCGCCGCCTGGAGGCGTCCGATCCCCCGCCATGTCGACTTGGGCCCGCTGCATGAAGCCGGCCATGTTCTCGAGCGCGCGCTTCATGTTGTTGATCGACATCTCGACCGGCTCATCTGTCGCGACTTTATGATGCCCATTCACAAGCTTGGCCCTGCCTTTGCCAAACTTGCTCTTGCCCGGGAGCGCTTCATGACCAGGACTGCTCTTGCTAGGGCCGTTGCTTGTGGCGCTGTTGGCCTCTGTATTCACACCATGCTCATCGCCACTGCTTGCATGACCAGCCAGCTGCTTCTTTTTGCTTTGAGGTGACGGCATCGAATGTTGATTTGCAAGATCTCGATATTTGGTGTACTGATTGTTACCCAACCTCTTAACCTTCTTCCCGACCGTCTTCTTTGTTGGAACAGCTGGCACAGGTGGAGTTTCAGGTTGCGATGATGGTGGAGGAGAAGGTTTGGCGTTATTGACAGCCTTCGGTGTCTCGTCGTGCTCCGGGTCGTCGCCTCGGCGCCGACCTGCGCGATCTTGTCGTCGGCCTGCAGCTTCAGCGCGTGCCAGCTCTCGCTCTTTCTCCTTTTCACGCAGCTCCGCCTGTCTGGCAGTCTGCACGGCTTCGGCCCTGAGCTTCTTCTTCCTGCTTGCTGTCGGCGTATCGTCATCGGAGTCATCGTCCACCGTGGCCGTTCGCGACAAGCTCGTGATTGATTCCGACACGGTCCGCTGACGTTTGTTATCCAGCTTGACGTCTTCGCTCTCGTCGCGACTTCGCTTGCCATTGCGCTTGCCATTGCCGCCACCCGCCTCGCGTTTGCTCTCCTCGAGCGCTCTTCTGAGCTGCTCTTCTTCGTCATCGTGTTCTTTACTTCGTTGCGTGCCTCGGCGGCGTCCAGGCTCGGTACTCGCTCGGTTCAACAGCTCATCGCGCTCTTTTCTTGCTTTTTCGTCACTTTTGGTCATCGAACTCTTGCGCTTCTGCTTGGACGTGACCGGCAGGTACAGGGAATACTTCTGTCTATGGTCGAGCTTGTCAGCCGCTTTCAGTCCTGCTGCTTTGGGCCCGCAGGCATGGTAAGGGGCCATGCTGCAGCAAGATGTTTGTGGCTTTTGGGCTTTGCGATGCAAAGTACAACGCAAGCACTGCCAGGCAGCGTGCTAGACAGTGTCCATGTGACCCGGACTTGCCGCTGTCGCCTCTTATGACGCGTGACGCAAGCAGTGGTGGCGCATTGGCAGCGGGTCATGATACAAGAAAGGAAGGTGCGACGTACCCTCTCGTGTCTGTGTGCACTCTGTGCTCTTTCGGTTTGCAATCCTCGCAATAGTACTTGTCCGGGCTCTGCGCCTCGTGTATGATACCGACGCAGCCGCCGTGCTGCCACACACTGCAGCCATCGCACTGAATGAAGAGCCCGCCAGTGTCCTCGTTCTGCTCTTCTACGCCGCTGAAAGCCTCGCTCAATGGCGGACCAGGGTATTCTTGGTGGCCGCAAATGCATCGCGTGATGTCCTCGTCATCGCCGGCCCCGTCGTCTGCTGCGTCAATGTCTGGGATGGCCTCCTCCTCTTTGGGGTGCTGCGTGGCCCGCTGGGAGCGTCGCGGCGGCTCGCTCATCTCTTGGCTGGAGCGCGAGTGAGGTGTGGCCGATTTCTGCTGACTTATGGCAGATCGTGCGTCCCGGGCCTGGCGACCCGACGACAGCGAAGAAGCCGACGCTGTAGAAGCGGGTGGTGCTGGTTTCGGGGTGGGTGCCGGAGCGGCTCTTGCGGATCGGCGTTCAGACACTGGCATCGTCTGACGCCTACCGGTATGGAATGCGACTCGTATGCTGGGCGATCAGACAGCAGCTGCGTTGTGTCAGTCCCAGGTGTTGCTCTGTGAGCCCTCGACAATGTCTCTGGCCGTGGGGGTGTCCAGCGCGCGCGGTGACCGTGGCAGCGCCGTGGACCTCGAACAATGGCCGACGGCGGGAATTGAAGCGTGAATGAGAAGCTGCCGACGGCAGAAGGGGATGAGATGGAGGAGAGGGGGAAGAAATGCTACCTCCTACCTCTCGAGCGATGGCTCTGCGACCCGCATTGCTGCCAAAGCCGGGGTCCTGTGCTCGCTCGAAAAAAGAGCTAGACCCCATTTGGTCGAATGGTTCACGTTGCTCAAGAACGCGTCCAAGGGTCCGTGAGCCCACGAAGCCACGTGATGACCTTTCACAGTCGGCAAGTTCGAGGATGCTGTGCGTCATCTCTGTTTGGCGCGTGAATGGACGCGTTCGTGGTGGTGTAGAAGAGCAGGCCGCAGCGAGGAGATCCCGTAGGGTATTGATGGCGTGAGACAGCCAGCAATGACGCAGGTTGTGGGAGAACCGATGTCGGGCTTGGTCAGATTGCCGGTCGGCCTATGAGGTATGATGAATGGCGCCGCCTGCAGATGGGTGAATGCAAGAATTCTAATTCTAATTCTAATTCTAATTCTAATTCTATTGATATCTCGGCTACAGGGATATATCGACCGACAAACACATCAACGACCATGTGCATTCGTCACCGTACCGCGACACTGGCGTAGAGAGTGGACTGTCGCTCATTCTCGCTGTCCGTCTGACCTCGTGAGGCTGTACATATATATGGTAACGCAATTCTGACCCCACAACCCAGAACGGTGCATGTACCTCACGGTCAAGTCTCCACCACTTCGACGGCGGCTTCCCCCACCATCCAAAGAGCGCACCGTGCATCTTGTGCAGCAGTTGCAGAAAAGTCGATCTACTTTGTGCATCATTTGACCCAAGATTGGCTAGCTGCTCCAAGAAAATCGAGACTGGTCCTGTGCCTGGGTGTCTGGCTTGGCTGCGACCTCTTTTGGTCCAGAACCGACGCCACTGTCGTTTTGGTCGACCGACTGAATCACATCGTCAAATGCATCAACGCGCCAAGCACGTGGGCGCAAACTGAGGCATTGGTCCACGTGATTCGACTGAGGTTGCTCCTGCTTGCAAGGAAGCCACATAGCAATGGACACACTGCCATCGGTCCCGAGTCCGATGGCCGGTGACACACATCTGCTGCCGTTATTATTGACGGTATCATCGTGTGCAGACTATGCTGACGCATCTTGGCAGTGCCATTCGCTTGAGCGTCCTGACCAAATGCTTCCTCGTTTCGGCATGTCGTGGACTCCGCGAGGTCCACAAGCTGAGCTCTCCGTCGCAGCACATTGGCTCGCTCATCTCCACGCTCATGAGGCTGCTTTGGTCACTTTCAAAGCTACGTAGTTGGCGAGGCGCGAGCAGCGATACGAAACGTGTTCTCGTCGCCGTTGGCCGCATGTTGGTGGTCGCGTCGATGACTGCCGGGAGCAAATGGGGGAGGGGCCCCAAAATGATTGGGCGTGACATGGGCGGTTCCTTTGCAATGTGGTTGGATCCATAGTTCTGAAATTGCTCGTATCTGTTGATCCCTCAATGAGAATTGACTCGGGGCGCATGCTGTCATCAGGCCAGCCTCCAGCTCACGATGCGGCCATGCTCCCCGCTCGTTAAGCGCGCACAGCAGGCTTGTCTGTCGTAGTGTGCACCGTGCGTGGGCAGCGTGGCTCGCAACGAGAGGCTCCAGGTCGCTGCCATGGCTCTTAGCAACGGCGTCGGCGGCAGGCACAGCATAGGGATGCAGCCTGCGTGTCATCACCATGTCGCCGATTTCCACAGGGCCGGAGGCTGCCCACGCACACGCAGCGCTTGGCCCTCCTCGGCGGCGCGCAAGACCAATGACAGGCGGCGTGAGCGTCTTGGTGGCAAATGCGAAACCCGTTCCCCACGGGCTGTCGCGAGTCGCGCTACTTTTCCACTGCTAGTGCCCCAGCGGGGAGGTTGCGAGGCCCCGTGGTCGGCTCAAACATCTTGCGACACTGGTACCGTACACGTAGCGAGGTGAAATGAGTGACCATGTATCATCCTCTCACGTAGCGGCACCGGTCGCCGGCGCCCTTGGACCTTGGTCGGCGTCCGCGCCGTCCTTTCGGCAAAAGCGGCAAGCCATAAAGAAGGATTGACGGCGGGCCCGCCAGCTTTGGCTCATCATTGATCAACAACTACAACAACTATTCTGACAACAAACACAGACGGCCAAGTCGCCAAGCCGCGACCGAGTGCTTGTCACTGTCGTGCGCCGGTGGACCTGCAGAGAGGCCTTGCATTTTCTAGTCTCGATCGCCGCGCTTCTGCCACCCTGGACCGCCTCACCACAGCACCCGACACACTGCTGTGATGGTGCGGCGAGCGACCTGAACTCCTGCCTATACCACTCGAGCCTACATCACTCGAGCCTATATCACTCGGGATCGAGCCCCGACTGACGCCTTTCCCCGGCTGTGAATCGCCCTCTGCCCTCTCACCCGCAACAATTCGGCCGTGTCCTCCGATCTCCGCAACTCGCAGCCGCAGCGGCGCAGGAATCTCAGTGCGGCATCCTGGCAATCACCCTCCGACTTGTTCCTCGCTACCGGCTGCCACTCGATGACCGTGGCCCCATTTGACGTTCTAGAAAGGCGCTAAAGCTGGGCTGCTTGTGTTCCTTGGCCCGTCACTTGAACGCATGCGCAAACTATCCACACTCTCCCACCACCTCCCATCATCACCGCGGAATCGCGCCCTCATTCCGACACTCGTGGCCTCTCGGCTCGTGGAGCACTGTGCGGCTCGCTAGACGGAGTCAGCTGCGCCTCGAGACTCGATTGGACGAACGACCGCATTGGGGCCTTGGGATCTTTACAGGCTACAGGAGAGACCCTACGATTTCCTCCGAATGTTGTCCTTTCCGCCGCCGCCGCCTCCTTCACCGGCACATCCCCGTTCGACTTCTGGCTCGACCATGATCACGACCGCGACAAGGGAACAGCGGGCCGTGAGTACGACGCCGCCCTCACCACCGAAAAGTCCTAAGAAGTCCAAATTCTTTACACGAATATTCCATCCCATCTCGCACAGGACACTATCGCCGGACCAGGAGAGCCCCAGTCCCACGGTCGAGAAGCCACCGTCACCGCAAGCAACACGGCCCAGAACTGCTCAGCCCCCACCGACACGGCGCATGCCGAGCAGCAGCCAGCAAGTACCCCAAGTCACGCAATTTCCTGCCTCGAATGGTCACTTCACTCCGAGGCCTACGATGTCCGATGATAAAGGAAAGGCGCCTGTGAGATCAGTTTCAGACGACAAAGTCGACTCCGCGACGCCCACATTGAACAGAACCGAGAGCCGGAACATCCGTTTCGCCAACCCGGTGACGGAAAACGCGGAGCAGCGACCGAGACCAAGACGTGCCAGTGGATCATCGAAGCGTGTCCCATCGATCTTCTTCAAGGGCGAAAATGGGTACGATCAGGGTGTTGATGTTGGTGCTGGCTCCAAAGCTCGGCGCTTGTCTGTTGCTCTGCCGCAAGAGTTTCGCGTAGACGTCGAACCGCTGGACCAGTACTTTGGCCTGTTGAACCGGAAGAATCCAAAGCAGATCGGTGAAGGCGGCGCAGCTGAGGTGCAGCTGATGAAGGCCCGGAGCAGCCTATCAGACGACCCGTCCAAGGCGCGAGACAAAGTGTATGCTGTCAAGAAGTTCCGACCTTGGGAAGAAGCGGAAGAGACCGAGTGGGAGTATCGACGAAAGATCAAATCAGAGTACGCGATCGCCAAAGCGCTGGACCATCCCAACATCGTCAAGACCTATGCGTTGTGCACGTCCGAACGCGGCACGCGCTGGCACCACGTGATGGAGTATTGCGAGTACGGCGACCTCAACGATCTCGTCAACATGGGCCACATGACTCGGCGCGACAAGGATTGCATGTTCAAGCAGCTGCTGCGAGGCGTCGAATACCTGCACGGCCATGGCATTGCGCACCGAGACCTCAAATCGGAGAATCTGCTCATTACCAGTACTGGGTGTCTCAAGCTCGCAGACTTTGGTACCAGCGAAGTATTCGAAGGCGTACATCCAGGGCTTCGGAACTGCCGTCGGCCGAGTATCACTAAGAACGATCGAGAACCAAAGCTCTGCCAGCCAGGGCTTGTCGGTAGTAAACCGTACATGGCACCAGAGGTCGTCGCGCACGAGAAGCGATACGACCCTCGAGCGGTCGATGTCTGGAGCTCCGCCATCGTGTACATGTCTCTCATCAGAGGAGGCACACCTTGGGAGCTTGCAGACCCCGTGAAATGCAAGAACTACGGAGTGTATGCCTATACGTGGGATAAGTGGATAGAAAAGTATGGTGAGGATGCAGAGCTGAATCCACAAGAGCGCAACCTGCCTGCCTACGCCAACGCAAAGCTAGGCATGGCAACAGGTGATTACAGTCCGGAGGAGAAGGCGCTCATTCTCGGTATGCTGCACCCAGACCCGGAGAAACGAATGAAGATCAAAGACGCGTTGGAGAGCAAAGTCGTTACGGAGTTCGAGTGCTGCCAGCAGGATGGCTACAGTGATAACATCAAGAAGCGGCAAAAGAAAAGTAATCATAATTGCCATACGCCGCCGAAGGACAAGCTGAAGAAGCATAAGACGTACTAGAGGGGCGTTCGGATCCGCAATCAGAGGCATCGGAACAGCGTCTGGAAGCATTTGAGGTTGACGGCCGTGGTGTGCCATCCGTAGCAGGTGGGTGGGCTGCGATTTGAGCGCTTTTGGCGGGTCACTTTTGCTGCATACTGGTGAGCGTGGGGAGGAGTGCTTCCCATATGATCAGAGGTGTAATCCCAGAGCACAGATTCCTGCTGCCATTCGTACACGAGACCCTGTTCCTCCTACAATGCATGTGACTTGTCGAGTGCACTGACTTCCTGAGCTTCACCATCGACCTGCAGGACGTTTCCGAGGAGCGATACACCCTGCATCACACCAGAATGTCTTTGCCATGCTCAACTCGCTTCCGTGCGAACAAACCCCCGCGCCGCGCCTTCGCGCCTCGACGGCCCGCCCACAGTGTCTCCAGAGCCAAATCGCTATGCCCCTGGGACTCCAACGGCCCCGGCGCTGCCGCCGTCGTACGCGCCAGCTCTGACCGGGCCCATGATACTGCAGATGTTCTCGTTCTCGAACCATACTCTGCTTCACGTTGTCGAGTCTCGCCATCGGCCTGGACTTTCCTTGTTCTCCACGACACTTCTCCTCCGCGAGCCCTTCCGCGCCGCGTATGCATGCCTAGCCTCGAGCAGGAAGAATTCAGGGGTGTTTGCGAGAGCTCCGAGTCCAGGGGTGTGTGCGAAAGCCCCGAGCTGCGTGGGATCTTGGGGGGTGGGCGGCCGTGCAGGACATACGCACTGCAAGCCCATTGTTGGGCACGATGCTGTCAAGGTGTTCGCGGCTAGAAGATTACCATTCAACTGAGAATCAATTTCGAGATCGAGGACTGCCCGAATATGGTGAATTTTCTTGTTCGTGAGAGAAGGTAGATGAGTGGGGCAGTACTTCCTGTCGGTCGACCTGAGGAGGGCGTTTTCGATTGACATGACTGATGGCTACACCAGGTCGGACCCCCGACACCAGACCCTTGCAGTTCGTCGGTCGGGACTCACCAAAATACTCACCCCCACCAACCCCCCGAAACGGCGCCTCCCGCACCCTCCCCGCCCGCATCCACAGCCCCTCTTCTCATCAACCACATTGTCATCCTATACCCCAGCAACCCCGCGGCAACCCCCTCAACCGGCGTCCCCAGAACTCCAGACGCCGCCTCAACACCCCACCCCCGTCCCCGTCTCCGCGCACCAACAGCTCACCCCTCCAACTCCTCCCCTCATACGCCATCCCCTCCTGACCGTCGCACTTCGCAGTCGCCATCCCCACTCCCGACAACTCCGGCGCGGGAAATTTCTGAGCGGAGAGGAGAGGGGAAGCCACGAGGTGAGCGATGGCTGGAGGCGGTACTGGAGGGTGGTCCAAGTGCGAGGGCGAGGAGGTGGTTGGCTCGAGATGGTGGGGGCTTTTGTCGTCGTTTGGACATTTCCTGTGGCGCTGAGCCTGTTGAGGGGAGGGGGGGGGGTTGAGGTGGGAGTTCTTTGAGGGCGGCGTGGAGGTGAGCACGTTCTTCGGCTGTTCGAGTCACGGCTGTGGAATCGAGGTACCAGGACCTTTATGTCATCGGGTTGGCGAGTCTTGGCCAGCGATGCTCGTTTTCGGTAGTCAGGGCGTGCCATGTCGACTTTGGCCCGATTAGAAGCGAATGAGGATTCGTGTGTGCTCGGATCCGGGATTTCATCGACGCATCAATCGCTCTCTCTCTCTCTACCTGCGGGCTGAGCAGAAGACGAGTCGCTCGGGATTTCTGGTACAATCTCCCGTCTGTCGTGTTGATGTGCCTTGCAACCACATCCGTTGCTTTGGAGCCTGGTTGCGAAGGTACGGGCAGACGGCCTCACGACTGCAGGAGCGGAGGCCAATCAATACGGTGTCTGAGGCGTTACAACCACGCCTGATACTCTGCATAGATCATCCCCGCCCTGCTTCAGTGCTCGCATTCGACAATTTGTTTTCCGCCTGTGTTTGCACTGCGGACAACTCCTTCAACTCGGCTAACACCTTCATCCCATACATCCCCCGTACAGCACCTGATCAAAGTTCTTACATCCGTCGTCCGGACTCACGGCCGTGCATTTCTGCGCACCCATCCGAGCTTGCTCATACACGTAACGGCTTCTGTGCGTATTGGTCTGCGTCGTATCCAGCAAACTCGCCGGGAAGAGTCCATCTTCTGGCGGGTGGAAATGGCTCCTCTGACCATCTGCTTTCCTGGACTCCATGCGAGGCAGCGCGGGGCTGAGCATTGTGCGTGCCAAGGTTGTGGACGCTCACACCCGTGGAGTGGAGCTGTTTCCTGGCGAAGGTGAACCGTGTGGACCGGGTCGCTGAGATCTGGGTGACGGTCTTGTGTTCCTGAGATAGCAGGACAGCGCCGCGTGCGGGGCTCATCAATGCAGTCGGTCCTTGGATGCTCGCACAAGGTGCAGAGTGCAGAGCGGCGGTTGTGAAATGCGACCTCGAATGCAATATGGGCGACTGTCGGATGCGAACCGGATCTGTGAGCGGGCTTTGTTGGGCTCGTTCTCAGCTGCGGACCTGATTGAAAGGCTGTACGATCAATCCTGTTCTGCGACAGTACAGCTCTCGGTTCCACATCTGTCCCTGGCCGTGTCCTCGGAGGACCTGGCTCCGTCATGCCGCGGGCTGGGCCCGATACCGAGAGTCAAGTGGAAAGCGGCGAGCAGTGCAGGAGAGAAGGCAGTGTAGGGCTCAAGGTGGCATCAACAGCGCTCAATTCGGCATATCGACATGTTCCCAAAGCAGAAAGGGTATCAGACTCCAAATGACCTATGCTCACCACCGCTCCGCTCCGCTCCCTCACGTGTCCCGCAGATAAGTCGTAACTACCGAACGGCTGGCTTGAGCATCACTCATCTCCTCTCATATCATCTACTTTGACCTCGAACATCTCACTCGCCATCTTCTTGATCGCCTGATCCTCGCTCGCGGCCAAGGCCTGCTTGATCGCCTGCAGCGTCTCCCTCTTGACGCCAGTCCTCTCTTTCGAATACACATCAATGCCCGCCGGCGTAAACAGCGTCTTGGCAAAACATGTCACTGCCCACTTGTTCCCATCCGCCTCCTCACCCCACCCCAGCACCTCCCAATGTGACCCCGCGATGACCAACCAGCCCTTTCCCCGCCAGTCCCACTCGGCTCTGCCATCGCCGGAGCCGGCGCATTTGTCGACGCCGCGCACCGTTTGCAGCTTCGAGGAATATAGGGTTTGGAAGGTGACGAGGTCGTCGAGGCGGTCGGTGTTCTGGGCGGGGACGGAGGGGTGGGAGGGTGGGAGCGGTGTGTACTGGATGCGGACGTTGCGTTTGGACTGCCACATGGGCAGGGAGGAGTGGGTGACATGCCATGTCTCGGTGAGCCACGGGGTGGTGGGCGATCGGAAGTCTGAGGGAGCGTTGGCCGAGGAGAAGGTGGGGGCGCGGAGGGTGATGCTGGCCATGTTGCATGTGGTAGAGGAGATTTCCAGTGGTGAGTCGGGTTGATTACCAGCCGGACATGCGGCGGAGAGTCCCTTGCTACATTAGTCTGATAGAGCAGTAGAGAGACCATCCCCCGTGTCATGATATCCCGGAATATCCCGGATGCGCTTACTCACATCATTCACGTGCATCGCTTTATATTGCCACCAAAACGCACAGGCCTGCCGCTCTGGTTGCCACCACTATCACTGATCTCGCCGCTGGACATTGCACCAGCGACTCAGCCCAAGAATCTAGCGCCCATCGAGTCACCGTGCTCGAGTCACCCGTCCCGCCCCCCCTATGCCCAAGAAGAAGCGCACGCTAAACCTCAAACAATACCAGGGCAGCAGCGCCGTCGCCTCCTCCACCAGGAGCTCCGCCGGTCAAGATGGAGGCGACTCGCCCACCGCCACCGTCAACGAGCGGCTGAACGATCTGCGCCTCGCGGACTCTTTTGAAGCTGTCCAGAAGAAACGGGATCTGGCCGAGCAGAGCGGGCAGAAAAGTGTCCCGCCCGAATTACGCAGTATCCTGGGCGTCCCGGAATCCGCGCCACCGAAGCCTAAGGCTGGGGCGAGAGTCAGAGATCGCGAGATGCAGAGGGAGCGCTGGAGGACCCCCGGGCCGGCGGCCCCGAGGAGCTGGTTGGGGTTTACGTCGGCGTGGGAAAGTGCGGTGGCGGAGAGAAGGGCCAGAAGGAAGGGTCAGCGGGGGTGGGTTGGCGATGCTGACCGGAGGAGGCCGGAGGAGCTTTTCAGGTTTGAGAAGCTCATTGACGTGACCGAAACGAAGTCCCAGCCGAAGACTCGCTCGCAGCCTACTGGTCTACTGCATTTGACGTTGAAGCGTCTGGCTGAGCATTGGCATGAGTTTGACGAGGAGGACTATCCAACTCTGGTCGACATTCCCTTACGATTGCGACTGAAGCTGCTGTCGTATATCGGTTTCTACGGACCTCAGATCGATAGCACCGCGCTGCAAGCACTGCTGATGAGGCAAGTAAATTTTTCATGGATTTCGTCATTATTGATCCCGCTTCTCTTTTCCTTTGAGCAATCTCATGCCGGCAGAGACTGCCAAGTCGAAACCCGCTTTTTGTAACATATCGATCTATGGAGGCGGTTTTGCGTGTGTCACGAACACAGCACTTTAGCGGCGTCAAACATGCTAACGCGCTCAACAGCTCCTCCGGATCATTCACCTCGCTCGATCTTGCGGGACTGGCAGGCCACGGACAACTTACGATCAAAAGGCTAGTAAGGCTCTCGGAGCCTACCAAGCGTCTGAGCCTGGCAACAAGCAATGAAGTCCTGGACTCTTGGGACACAGAGTCCACCAGCGAAGCATCACCACACGCCATGAACATGCAGCATCTGCCGACCTTCACAAGCCTCACACATCTGTGCCTATCACACCCACCTCAGACAGCATCATGGCGCGATCTGCTCGCCCTGACCAAGCACACACCACACCTCACCCACCTGTCCTTGGCATATTGGCCAAGACCCACTTTAACGCCCAACCTCGCCACTGCCACTGTCACCTCACAGCACTCGCCAGATGTCAGAGCGGGTGGTACGCATTACTACTCTCACTCTCTCGATGGCGACTACTCCGAAGCCGCGCTGCTCCTCCGTCAGCTCAGTGGCAACCTCCTCTCGCTCCGCTGCTTGGACCTGGAGGGATGCACAGAGTGGACACCGGCATTGGGCGCGCTGACTGTGGATCGGACAGCCGACGGCAGCATGGCGAACGGAGATGGCTGGGACCGCCAGCCGGGATTGTCGGCAGAGTCTATATTCGCGGGTGCCTGGATGAATCTGAGCTATCTGAGAATTGCGCAGCCTGCACCTCTCCTGCCGAAAGCTCTAGGCGTCGCAGGCTTGGACTTCACGGGGTTCGTGGACCAGGAGATCTGGAGTCCGCTGCTGAAATTTTTGCACACCGCGAATCGCGATGATCATGTTCCAACGGATGCGGACGATGTGGATGAAGTCGTGGTCAGACAGTGGGTCAAAGAGGCGAGAGCTTGGCTGGATAGAGAGGGGAGCCTCCTCAGTACGGCAGGGAAGATTAATCTGGTCCGAGCTATGAAAGGCGGAGGCTTGGTGATGATTGATTTTGGGTGGATCAGGGGGTCTGCGCATAGGTATGGCTGGACGAGGAGCGCGGTTCTGGGACGGGAAGTGCGATGATCCGAGAGCATTCACTCGATGGTCGATGCGACCAGTCCAGCGGTGGTAGATCAATTCGACACCTGCTGGATTGGATCCAGGTCAATCGTATTGTCAACGAGGAAGCGACTGTATTCGTGAGCAGCTAGTCGCACCGAGGCACTCGGTGATGACTGACACGGAGCAGTCATGTCCGTCGACCAGTCGACGGGTCGGTCGGCTGGCGGTAACACTGCGTTCATTGCGACTCGGTATGTGGTGGTATCCTGAGAGAGTCCTGTGCGTCAAATGCGTTCGGAGCCGAATGATTCCCTATGGTCGGCAGCATGGCAATGCGAGGTGAAGTCTGGCGCGTGGGAGAGATGATGTATTGCAACACATGTCGAATCTCCTTCTCACACGTCCTTGGACTTCCACGACCTCAACGACTTCCCGTGACTCCAAACAACGCGTCCTCGACAATGCGTTACTCGGAGCCATCCGCGTCCGCATCGGCCAGCGCCCCCAGACCGATTGGCGATATTCGCCTCGGGATGACTTCAGGAGGGATTGGGTGTTTGGCACACCAAGTCTGCACATTAGTGGCTCTCCATCTCGACAAGCCGACTGCGGAACTCATGCGACTCGGTCCACAAGGCGCGAGCCGTGCAACGCACTTGCACTCCCTGGTCCCTCCGCTGGAGGCCGATGAACAGCGAGCGCTCGCCGCCCGTCTTTTGACATGTATCCGGCTCCTCACCGGACGCATTTGCTCGTATTGCGCATCAGAAATGGGCGGATCGCGCATCATAGAAGCTGGTGGGTGGGTGGGATGATCTAGGGACGTGTCGGGTCCGAACTTCGCGATGGATTGGGAGGGGTTTGGGGAAGACGGGATTTTTCTGGCATCATTTCAATGGGGATGTGAGGGGTTTTGGATCTTGAAGGTGAGCAGATGACTCTGATTCTTATGGGGGAGGTCCAGGCGTGGTGCTAGTGGCTTTTCTTTTTTCTTTTTTTTTCTTTTTTTTTGGAGTCGGAAGTTTCGATTACTCGTTCGCTGGGTGTGAGGGCGCGGTGTGGCGAGCGGGCCGCGGAGGTTGAGATGCTGCTTACTGTGGGTTTTTTTCGGGAGGGGTTCGATTGCAATGAGGGGGTTGATTGCGATGAGGGGGTCGATTGCGATGAGGGGTTTGATGTGCATGAGGTGGTGATGGAATTGGGAGAGTATTGTGATGTGGGGCTTGGGGAGGATGAGGAGCCTGTTCAAGAGGCAATAGGGTGAAGTGCTGGTACGGGAAGTCTGGGAGGAGGTTGAACGGAGATTGCCTCTCGAGCCTTTCAATATATTTGAACTGAGCAAAGGCGCTGTGGGCATCAGTCACGACCTGCACGGCCCAGAGCAAGACCTCCGCTACATAATCTACACCCCGTTTGTCTCCTAACGTCCGGCACTCTACCCTCCTTGGAAGAAAATCGCCAAGGCCTTCTACAGCCGCCCTCACACACCGCCTCGTAGAGCCCAAGGCCACCTACTTGCAGTCCCGAACCCCTCCTACCCCAGACTACAGCTCCGTCCTCGCCGACTTCCTCAAGAGCCTAGAGAACGGACCGAACGACTGCGACGGCGAGAATTACGCTTTCCGCGGGCGAATCGCACTGCCAGAGCCGGGGCTTGTGGATCGCCGCTTTCATGTTTCCGACAAGGATGATGCTGAGGATAGCGCTGCTGCGGTGCGGTACGAGGCTTCTGTGGTGAGTTTGAGGCGGCTGGAATTTTGGAGGGAGGGGAGTGTGAAGGTTTTGCTTGCGGGTGGGTTGCCTGGGGAGTTTGTAAGGAAGAGGAGGAGGCGGCGGAGGATGTGTGAGGAGATGGTCTTGTGGCGGAATAGGGACGGAGGGATTTAGGAGACTGTGGAGAGGTTGGAGATGAGGTTGCAGGAAGTAGAGGAGGGGTGGATTTTGTTGGTTTTTCGAGTGGGTTGGGAGGGCTGGGAAGGTGTTCGTAAGCGACTAATCGCATCGGAGGTTGTCAAACCTGCCGTACACACAGTCACTCGCATCGACCGCTTGACCTGTCGATCGAACGTCGGCGAAACTCTAGATCCAGCACAAGACGAGTACAGCAGCGACGCTTTCCGCCTGACGCTCCGCAGTGGCCATTACGACTAGACTCCCCTGTGGTCCAAAACATCCATATGACCTGTCCCCAGGACTTAGAACACTCCGATCCACCATCGCTGGAGACAAAAATCGACCCACCACCTCGATCTCATCCCAATCTGCTAGCAGCACACACACACAATCACAACCAATCCCACCGAACGCAAGAAGCCTACGCACCAGCGCCCCACATGGCCAACCCCTCTCTCTCACCCGCCGCGGCCCAGAGGAACCATACTATCATCCCTCACTACTCTTTCCCCCGAAGTAATCTCCATGCTCGCATCCACAAGCTGATCCACGATCTCTAAACCTTCAAATCCCAATCACCTCCGCCCTGAACAAGATTCAGATATCTGGGAGCCGACGAGGTACGCTTCTCATTTCCCTTTGGGCTTGGGATGACGGAGGTTTGGGTTAGCGAAGACGGTGGTTTGCGGCGTTGGGGCAAGGCTCTGAGGCCTGGAGTGGGGAGGAGAATCGGGAGGTTCAGAGAAGGCTGGAGCGGGAAAGGGGGCGTGGGAGGAAGGGGGGGGATTGGAAGTGCCTGGAGCAGGAATGGGGATCAAAGGTTATGTGCAGCTGCATTGTCAGGAAGTTTGAGTTCTTGCGAGTGTCGACGAAGGGAGTGACGGGTTTGAATTTTCTTGTCTGGGTGCGTGGATAGGTTGGTCCGTAGTAATTTTTGATTCTTAACTGCGGGCTTTCGTTAGCTGGACCGGCAAAGTATCCTTCAGTACCGAACTCGTCGCTTTCCGCCCTTGTCTTGCTCGCGGCATTGCGGCCGCATTTTCGCAAACCCTCGTCACATTCTAAACACGCCAAACTTCGTCTCTTTCTCCTCCACACTCCCGCCCAGCGCTGCTTGCAGCCCCATGCCCAACACCCGTCTTGTATGACTCGGCGGGATGACCCCGTCGTCCCACAGTCTCGCCGTTCCGAACAGTACGTCACTTTCCCTCTCGATGCGATCTCTCAAGCCCGTGTCAACTTTCCTCCCCACCGCCTCCATGACGGCTGATAGCTGCTCCGCGCCCATGACACTAGTCTTCGCACTTGGCCACGTCCACAGGAATCTGGGACTGTAAGCTCGGCCGCACATGCCATAGTTACCTGCGCCTGCTGAGCTGCCGACGACGACGGTGAATTTGGGCACTTCGGCGCATGCGACTGCCGTTACCAGCTTCGCGCCATTCTTGGCGATCCCGCCTTTCTCCGCGTCTTGACCGACCATGAAGCCGCTGATGTTCTGCAGGAAGATTAATGGGATGTTGCGTTGGCAGCAGAGTTGGATGAAGTGGGCTCCTTTGAGGGATGACTCGGAGAAGAGGATACCGTTGTTAGCGATTATGCCGACGGGGTTGCCGTATACTGTTGCGAATCCTGTTAGCAAGGTGGTGCCGTAGAGAGGCTTGAACTCGCTGAACGAGGAGCCGTCGACGACGCGGGCGATGATGTCGTGCATGTTTATCGAGGCTTTGAGATTCGTGCCCATGATGCCGTCTAGCTCGGAGGGATCGTAGATTGGCTCTTTCCAGTCTTGCTTCAACGATGGACTGATGTTGGTAGGGTAGTGGAGGTTGGACACGCAGCGACGGGCGAGGACAAGGGCGTGTGCATCGTCAATGGCAAGGTAATCGGTCACGCCCGAGACTTCGCAATGCAGATTGCCACCACCGAGATCTTCGGCGCTCACTTCCTCGCCCGTGGCTGCTTTCACCAATGGCGGGCCCGCCAGGAACACATTGCCCTGCTTCTGGACTATGATGCTCTCGTCGCTCATGCTGGGCATGTACGCTCCGCCGGCAGTGCAGGGACCCATGACTACGGAGATCTGCGGAATACCTTGCCCGCTCATACGAGCTTGATTGTAGAAGAAACGGCCGAAATGGTCTCGATCGGGGAAGACGTCTGCTTGGTGAGGAAGATTGGCGCCGCCCGAGTCCACGAGGTAGATGCATGGGAGGCGATTCTGCTGGGCAATCTCCTGGGCTCGAAGATGCTTGCGGATGGTGATGGGGTAGTAGGTGCCGCCTTTCACACTCTGTGGAGTCAGATTGCAGTCGAGATTCATGGTAGATATCAACGTACGTGCTGTCGTTGGCAATGATGATGCACTGCACGCCCTCCACGCTGCCAATGCCTGTCACGATCCCGCCTGAAGGCACGTCCTCGCCGTCGTAGAGCTTGTGCCCGGCTAATGCACTCAACTCCATGAAGCTGCTCCCAGGATCAACTAGAGCAGTGATTCGGTCCCTCACGAGCATCTTCCCCCGCTCCAAATGCTTCTGCCGCGCCTTGTCTGGTCCACCTCTTGCGACCTGCGCGTGGAGGTCTGCGATCTTCTGGGTGACACAGCGCATGGAGGCAGCATTCTCCCGGAAGCCTTTACCGGTCGTGTCGACGGTGGTGGGGACGACGGCGAGCTGCGCTGCTTGGTGCGGACTCGTATACGTCGCCACATGTCGCCGCGGGGAACGTAGGCGGCGCGATGTATGGCGGAGGTGGTGTGTCAGGGCGCGAAGGGTGGTCGGAGCAGCCATGACGGCGCTCACATGGTGATGGGGTGGAGGATAAATGGAGCATCAGTAAGGAAATACTAACATCCACGGCTAAACGCGGCTGAAGCATGGAGCGGGAGCGGGGAATGTGGAGGCATTTGTGGAGGAGCGAAACATTAACAATCATCCCTCCTCCTCTTCTGTATCGCCCTCTTACACTATGGCCTCCCTCCTCCCCATTCGATCAGTTCTCCGCCGCTCCTCCGCCCGCCTCGCCAAGACCGGCTACTCCGCCGCCCCTCTCGCGCGCGACGCCTCGACCAAACACCCCACAAACTTCACTCCGCCCACCCAATCCGACCTCGACGAGCTTCGAGAGCGCACAATCGAGTTCGCCCGCCGAGAAATCAGCCAAGATGTCGCCCAGACCACAGATCACAGCAATGCCTTCCCCAACGACATGTGGCGGAAATTGGGTCAAGCGGGATTGCTGGGCGTGACGGCGGACGAGGAGTATGGCGGGCTGAGTATGGGCTACCAGGCGCATTGTGTGATCCTCGAAGAGCTAAGTCGCGCCAGCGGGAGCATCGGGCTGAGTTACGCCGCGCACAGTCAGTTGTGTGTCAATCAGATCATGTTGAATGGGACCGACGAGCAGAAGCGGATGTATTTGCCGGATCTGGTCAGTGGAGAGAAGATCGGGGCGTTGGCGATGAGTGAGCATGCGGCGGGCAGCGATGTGGTGAGCATGAAGACGACCGCCAAGAAGGTCGGTGATGGTGGTGGCTATGTGTTAAACGGAGGCAAGATGTGGATCACCAACGGCCCGGATGCGCATCTGGTGATTGTGTACGCGAAGACGGAGCCGGAGAAGGCGAGTAAAGGCATCACGGCGTTCCTGGTGGACACGAGCACAGAGGGCTTCAGCTGCGCGAGGAAGTTGGACAAGTTGGGCATGAGGGGCAGCAACACGGGAGAACTGCTCTTCGACAACGTCTTCGTGCCCTCTTCGCACATCCTCGGGGAAGTCAACAAAGGCGTCACCGTCCTGATGGAAGGCCTCGATCTCGAACGCCTCGTCCTCTCCGCCGGCCCGCTGGGCCTCATGAAAGCAGCTCTCGACGTCACACTCCCGTATGTTCATGAGCGCAAACAGTTCAACGCCCCTCTCGCCTCCTACCAATTCGTCCAGGGCAAGCTGGCAGATATGTACACCAAGTACCGCGCCTCCTCCGCCTTTACTTACAGCGTCGCTCGAGCGATCGACGAGTCGCATGAAGATCCTGATATTCGGACGCAGGACTGCGCGGGTGCGATTCTGTATGCGGCGGAGAGGGCGACGGAGTGTGGGATGGATGCTATTCAGTGTTTGGGCGGCATGGGGTATATGAATGAGATGTCCGCGGGGAGGATCATGAGGGATGCGAAGCTTTATGAGATTGGAGCCGGGACGTCGGAGGTAAGGAGGTTGGTTATTGGGAGGGCTTTTAACAAGGAGTTTGGAGTTGGGAGGTAGTAATGGTTAAGGCGGCATCCAATGGGACGTGGTATGGAGAGCAATCGCAGGGCGTAAGGGAAGGTCGAGCGTAGTAGGATGGGAGCCTCTAGAATTGCTTCCACGAAGGCCTCCGCACGCTCCTGCCCAACATCTTGTCTGGCCTGGCCGGCATGGACCACGTACCATGGCTGCGTTGAAAGAGCCGTCTACGTTGGAGCATGGAACATGGAACCTGGCTTTCTCCGAGAATGGCGTAACATGTAAGGACGCGTACAGGCATGCGCTCATCACGCGGCAACGCAGCGCACGCTCTGCCTTACTGGACCTGATCGTGCTCCGTGCTTTGACTTCGATGCCCTTTCTGGACTCTGGGCAACTCCTCTGGGAACATGCAAGACAAATCGATCGAGCGATGTTGCAATCAGGATATGGTTTGGTGTCATTGTGTTGCCACTGGGAAGAGGATTTCCGTTACTGGCCTGCCTGGCGGTGGGGCAGCTTGCGTGCGGTGAACGTGTGGTGGAGTTGGGAGAAGCGGTTTGGATTGTACGTGTGTGTGACATTGCGGGTGCGGTGAGGCTGAGTGTGAGAGTGGTGGACTCGCTTGTTGGAGGGATGGGGGGGACGTGTTTGTGGGTTGTTGGAGGGTTGTGCAGGTGCGGGTTGATGGGTGGAGATGTGGGGGCTTGGGAGGAGTGGCGGACTGGGATGCTGGGTTGATAATGTGGATGGGCTCTAGAAGTCACGATCAGCTGGTGCGACAGATATCGCTTTCCACGGTTGAATCGTGCGCGGGGGACTGTATGTAAATATCCATCAAACGTTCCATCCGTGATGCAATGCCCGCGTGCTTGCATTTTGCCCTGCTCAATCACGCGCTCTGATTGTCCCAACCAGAACTGTGCGCTTCGTCGTACTGCCAGCGTCCCATGCAGCTCCCATGGTCTCCGCTCGCGCTGGATATGTGTCAAGCTGCAAGATTCTGCTCGCATCGCACCCCCATGTGTCTGCTGTACCTGGCCCACAACCGCGCTCCGCCAAATCGCCCCATATCGCTCACGTCACACGCAGCCTCTAATGCTACCTTCCCGCCCTACGATGCCGAGCACCATTCAGCTCCTGCGACTCTTGCTCCTGGTTCCCATCGCCGTACCGGTGCAGGGCCGCTTAGCCGGCAACGGCGCGGGCGCGTCCTTCGCCATCACTGTCACCATGTCCAGCGCTAGCTGCGGCACTGCCAGGAGCAGAGCCTCGAACTCTTCACTCCCCTTCCACGAAGCCGCTTTCTCAACCAGGAGCGCGATGGCCGGCTTCCGGAGGTCCTCAGCGCCGTTCTCGTGGCGGATGTAGATGTGGTCGATGATGCCTACTACCTGGACCGACAGGCTGCCCTCGCTCTCCACGAACTTTCGAAGCATGGATGGGAACTCGTTCTTGATCTGCGTGCAGAGGGTCGGCACTAGATATTTCTCCGCGGCGACGTACAAGTCGACTTGGTACCTCAAGTAGGCGTTGTTCGAGTATGCTGCGGCGTCGTTGGCGCTCAGACCATATTTGGTGAACGTGAGGACGCCGTCGTACTGAAGACCGTAGCAGTGAGCGATGAGGCCTTGGAACGCGAAGGGCTCGTCATCCCTGACTTCGATGGTGCGGGAGCTGGTTTCGAAGAAGTTGCCGGCGAACATGGCTCGGAAGTATGCTGAGTGCTGGACGAGGACGAGCTTGTGCGCGAAGAGCTGGAATTTGCCGTACTTGATCGTTACGTCGCTGAGTTTGGCGCTTTTTGAAGAAGCTGTGATGAGTGGTCAGCATTCCGCAATATGAAGGAACGAGTGTCCGCTTACCTTGCCACGTCTCCGATGCCTGCCATGTTGATGAATGACTGCTTGTCGCAATGGAATGAATGCAAGCCGATGAGCAGGGTTCTGCGATACTGCGGCGGGTGAAAGAGCGAGAGATCGAGAAAGCTGTGAGAGAAGTGCAGAAGCAGCATTGCTGCCTACAGGAAGCTCACATGCTTGCGCTGTGAGAAAAGTCACATGGGCACGTCATGTACTCGGCGAGGCTGAATGTGCGCACCTTCCTTTTCCGGCTCTTATATGTATGGACGATCCTCAAGCTGAAGGCAAGCACGACCGCTCCGAGCCCTCTCTCACCCAGGCAGTCACGGCTCACGGGAATCTCTCGGCAGATCGAGTATCGCAGTATATGACTGCATTTGATCGCTGAACCCAACATCTGACTACAGGTAAGCGTGCATGTCTCAATGGTCAAACGACTCCAACTAACACTTTCTCCAGCAATGTCTTCAGACGTTCGAGCAATCGAACGGGTCTCGTCCCGCCCAAGAGGGGACACCGGTCGAAGGCCTAAACCTTGAAATAACGCAGACCGCCTGTCCTCCGGGACAGTGTCTCGACAGACTCCTAGATGGTCTTCTGGCTACCCGTGATGCTGCGGCCGGGTGGCGAGTCGTTCCTAGAGTGTACACAAGCGCGCCACCTGATGGTTTCAAGCTTTGCCTACAAAGCAAAATCTTCAGCCTGACACAGGTGCCCAGATGGGGGTTCAATGCAGATTTTCTACCAGTGTTCTCACCGGAAACGGGTGGGATGGGTCTTTTTGCTGGGTTGGACCCAGTCCAATTTGCATGTGAAGTGGATAGGATG
The DNA here is from genome assembly GCA_021401465.1 of Teratosphaeria epicoccoides. Classification (NCBI taxonomy): domain Eukaryota; kingdom Fungi; phylum Ascomycota; class Dothideomycetes; order Mycosphaerellales; family Teratosphaeriaceae; genus Teratosphaeria; species Teratosphaeria epicoccoides. The sequence goes on along the minus strand of JADDMT010000024.1, from coordinate 203,517 downwards.
TCGGATTTTGGGAAGAAGCGTATGAATTTTCTTTGGGTAGATTGGTATGTTATGTCCCTGGTGGAAGTCTACATGTGGTGGTGGAATGCGAACGCGCGCTGCTGGAGGAGCACAAAGGTCAGGAAAGCAGCAGGACGCGGTGATTGTCATGCAGGTTTCGGGGGAGTGTCGAGTGTCTGGAGGCATGAATGCACTGGAGCCATATTTGCACTCTGTTGCACTCTTCGGCACGGGAGCCATGGTGGTGGCACTCTTCCTCAGCGGACATTACGGAGACTCGTCGCATGGAATCGTGATCAGGACGACCGCTCCTCCGCTCCTGTGGTGGCACGACCATGGTCACTCGGCACGGGACAGAGCACAGCCTCTTCTTACGATCGATCAGTGATCAGACAAACGGAGATCTGAAGGTGGAGATCGTGAGGTGAGATCGAGTGTTTGGATCCTGGTTCGTCGGAAGGGAAAAGCCCGGACCGGTGAGCCTGAGGACGCTTAGCGCAGTTCTCTGGTGGCGTTGAGATATCGACTTACCGACATTGACCAACACTCAGGCAATCGCAAATCCACTCCCTTACCTTGTCACTCCAATCCAGGTCATCAGCAACGCAGTATATCCAATCAATAGATACTTCTTGCACCTGAACAAGCTTCACCGGTCTCCGAATCTCAAGTGTGCAGAAACGTCAAATTTCGAGGAATTCTTGGCGAACTATGAGCCACGCCAATGCGGCGGTCGCAGCGCAGCAAGACGACGTTGCAGACAGCTGGGATGCAGATGAATCAGACGAGGGTCAGTCTGGCCAGCAAGTGAACGGTCGAGCGGATGAGCAGCGTTCGGACTACGACTCTGATGACGATGACGACGACGAGCAGCAGCACTCGGCTGTCGACGATGACAACGAAGATACGGTCGCCGGTGACGATCGAGGGAAGCAGATCCGCCTGCTCTACCGCAAACTTGCATCACGAAGAGTCGACTTGGTCGGCGACTATGCTGGTGACGAGCTGTTCTTAATCGAGGGCGACTCGCTTCTGCTTCAGTGCTTCTCCGACCCACACCTTGATTTTGAGACTGGATTGCAGCTGCTACATGCGACATACAATGTCGAATACTTCCTTCACAACCTCGCGAAGCGCAAGTGTAACTTCCATGTCGTGTTTTTTGAGAGCAATCGGCAGCTCTGCGTACCAGCAGGCACTCCACCGGAGAATGCGAGCAGGTACTACTTCGCTCGTGCAGCGATCAGGCGCCATCTTCAAGTGAATCTTTCAGCTTCAAAGCCGGGCATCGAGGTGCGCGCCTTCTCCACCTACGGCTCCGATGCGTTTCAGCAGTATCTTGCAGCCACTGGTCCATACTTCCTGATGATGAACGACGGTGCAACGGCAGAGAAATGCAAGGGCAAGCTCGTTGAAATCAAGAAAGCATTAGCAGTGAGTCCAGAGGCCATTCAGCTGCGGACGATGATCCTGTACTTCATTGCCTGTGGATACAACATTGCACTTGTCAATGGACTCGAATGGCGAGATACAAAGATCATGACAACGGTGCTTGAGAACTCGAGACTCCGTGGAATCGCATTTGATTCTGTCGGTGAGGCATTGCCTGCGGATGAGAGTGCCGCTGCGATCGCTCTGACTGCTGAATTGAGCAAGGTTGGAGACAAGAACTTGACAGAGAGGCAAGCTTTGGCCGTGATCTCGCTCGCTCAAATGTTGCGAGAGTCAGCCTCAACTGAGGAAAAGCAGTCGGGCGCATTGTATCTTCAACATATCGCACTGCTGACCCATCTGCCGCTGTCCGCTCGCAGGCTCCCGGCACCCGCGAACGCCGAGAGCTCTCAACGTTACCTCAAAACAATCGCAGCCACAGCCGAGAGCATCCTACAGAGTCCCTCGTGGCCTGGGCAGCTGCAGAGAAACGGAGCTCTCTGTGATGTCGCAGATGCTCTAGATGGCCGTTTGTTTTCGCACATGCAGAACAGCGGTGTCAAGCTCTCCTCGGCCTCGAAGAAGACATTCGAGACCCTATCTGGAGCATTGTCCGCACTGTCTGGGATCAAATTGTCAGACTCTGGAAGCGTTTCACACGCAAACGGCACTCCAGCGCCACCATTGCACGATGATACGTCCGAGACCGAGCTTGCAGTCCTTCCGTTCTCGAATCCCGTTTTTGACGAGCATTTGAAACCAGTCCACCTCAAGGTCGACGAGACGGTCGGCGGGCAAGAAAGCCTTGCCTCGCACCGTATCTTCCAAGAGCTCACGCATTGGCACAACGCCAAGAAGCCAATTGTGCAGAAGGCAACGTCCACGCCGCAGTCAGAGAAGGCAGAATTCTGGGCCAAGCGACGCAACCAGTGGTTCATGGCCGAGATGCGCACGTACGCGGCCAGCTTGACGAACGCTGTCGGTAAGAGTCTTGAGCCCGAGACGATCATAGTGGGAGCAGCAAAAACAAGTGCAAAGGAGGCACCTGCAGATGTAGGTCACAGCACGAAAGGTGCCACTTCGTCTCCAATGGACTCAGATGCGTCGGACAGCGGCTCATCAAGCACGAAGAAGGGTGCACCGAAGAAGGGAGGGGGCAAGACTGCACAGAAGAACGCCGGTAAGCAAGCGATGATGAATCAGATCGCAGCGGCAAAGGCAAAGAAAGAAGATTCGGCTGGAGACAAAGTCGTCGCCTCGTGGCATACCGTCTGCAAGAACATCGAGGCAGACAGAGATGTCCGCTCGCGGTTCAAGAAGGCCAAAGATTACTTGATCGGTATCAAAACCGACGTGCGAGCTATCGTCGAGGCCGAGGTGCACTTATATATGCTTAGCTGCGCTCTGCAATACTGGGCTCAAGCGTGCAAGCAGGGCGAGAAAGCGCAGAGGATCGAGGTCACTGCGCTGATCTGGAACCTGTGCTCCGAAGTCATGAACAGCAAAGGTTTGACCAAGACCATCGCGGACAATGTGGAGCTCACGGTCAAGACCCTGAGTCTTCCGCAAGTGCCAAAGGCGGCTGATACGGCCCTAATCGAAAGGAAGCTGGGCTTTACGTTTGCACTTGCTGTAACCAAGACAGAGGCCCTCTCTGTCGGCACCCCACCCACCGAGTTCCAGCTGAAATACGCTGGCCCCTACCTTGAGCGCTCCTTCGACTCGCGCCCAGATAATCGCGTCGAATTCAATCCAGATGGCTGGCAGCGCAAGGTGTTGGATGGAATAGATGCCAACCAGTCAGTCTTCGTGGTTGCGCCAACGTCTGCCGGTAAGACATTCATTTCGTTCTATGCCATGCGCAAGGTTCTTGAAGCCGACGACGAGGGCGTGCTTGTGTACGTCGCACCCACCAAGGCACTCGTCAACCAGATCGCTGCAGAAATCCAAGCCAGGTACAGTAAGAACTTCAAGTATGGCGGCAAGTCTGTCTGGGCCATTCATACTCGGGACTATCGCATCAACAATCCTACCGGCTGTCAGGTGTTAGTCACGGTACCTCATGTCCTGCAGATCATGTTGCTTGCACCGTCGAATGCCAACTCTTGGTCTTCCCGGGTGAAGCGCATCATCTTCGATGAAGTTCACTCCATAGGTCAAGCAGAGGATGGTGTCGTTTGGGAGCAGCTGTTGCTAATGTCGCCCTGCCCGATCATTGCCCTCTCTGCCACCGTCGGTAATCCGAACGAGTTCAGCGATTGGCTCACATCCACGCAGAAAGCCATTGGCGTCGATTTGGTCACCGTCCAGCATCCGTATCGATACAGTGATCTCCGCAAGTACTACTATGTTCCACCCGGTGCATTCGCTTTTCGCGGTGTGCCTGAGAAGAAGGCATTTGGTACGTTGGGTCTCGAGGGCCTCACCGGATTCAACTTCGTCCACCCGGTTGCGGCACTCATCGATCGCAGCCGCAGCGTGCCCGAGGACCTTGGTCTCGAACCTCGGGACTGTCTAGACTTGTATTCTGCCATGAAGAAGCATGAGAAGGCCGGATTTGAGGTGCCATCTGCGCTTGGGCCTGGCAAAGCCCTGCCTCCCATTGCTCGCAAAGCTGACGTGTTGAAGTGGGAAAAGGATTTAAAGGACGTTCTCCGCAAATGGATGGCTGATCGTGCCTCGCCTTACGACGCTGTTGTAAAAATGCTTGAAGGCGCATTCACGAATGGCATGCGCGAGGACTCCTATGAGACTCAGCCAGGCACCGACGACGTTATGGAGATCAATAACCAGCATGAATTGGAGAAGACGACATTACCATTGCTTTGCCGCTTGCAGGAGCAAGATGCACTGCCTGCCATATTCTTCAATTATGATCGTCATCAGTGTGAGAAGGTCTGCCAGGCGGTTCTGGAGCAGCTTCAGCAAGCAGAGCTCACCCAGAGAAAATCAGGGCCGAAATGGGACAGAACACTTGAAAGATGGGAAGAATGGAAGAAGGTACAAGCCAAGAATGCGTCGAAGAAGGCGGTCAAGAAGACTAAGCCACAGGACGACGAGGGCGGCTCAAAGCTCGACCAGCAGCGTGACGCGGCAGACTCGAGTACCTCGCAGTGGGACTCTTTCGACCCGGACAAGCCCCAGGACGGCTATCACTTCGCGGACTACACCAAAGTGCAACTCTCGGAGCTAGAGCTCTACGTCCGGCAGCTGGGTCGTCGTAACGTTATCCCGTGGCTGATCCAGGCGCTCGAGAGAGGTATCGGTGTCCACCATGCCGGTATGAACAGAAAGTACCGTCAAGTCGTCGAGATCCTGTTTCGCAAGGGCTTCTTACGCTGTGTGATAGCTACTGGTACTTTGGCGTTGGGTATCAACATGCCTTGCAAGACCGTCGTCTTCAGTGGCGATTCGGTCTTTCTGACTGCGCTCAACTATCGCCAGTGTGCCGGTCGTGCTGGTCGTAGAGGCTTTGATCTGCTTGGCAACATTGTCTTCCAAGGCGTATCGAGGCAGAAGGTCTGCCGCTTGATCAGCTCACGTCTACCAGATCTGAACGGCCACTTTCCAATCACGACCACCCTGGTGCTACGGCTATTCACGCTGCTCCACGAGAGCAAGAACAGCAAATATGCCGTTGGCGCAATCAATGCACTCCTTTCGCAGCCGCGTCTCTACATGGGCGGCCCATCCTTCAAAGATCAGACCATGCATCATTTGCGCTTCTCCATTGAGTACCTCCGGAGGCAGCACCTCCTCGGAATGAATGGAGCCCCGCTCAACTTTGCAGGGCTGGTCAGCCATCTGTACTTCACGGAGAACTCGTCATTCGGCTTCCACGCTCTGTTGAAAGAGGGATATTTCCATGAACTCTGTGCAAACCACACCAAGCACGAGAAGGACACCCTTCGAACTTTGATGCTTGTCTTCGCGCATACCTTCCAGCGCATCCCGTGCAAGAGATCCGATCTGGAGTACCGTCAGAAGGTCGTGAAGCCCTCTTCATCTATTGTTTTCCTGCCGCCACTGCCCAAGAAAGCGGCCAACATCCTCCGTCAGCACAATCAAAAGACCTTGGACGTCTTCCGCACATACGTGGAGACGTTTACGGAGCAGCACTTGGATGCGCCGGACCGCACGCTCCCGTTGTCCGGCCTGCAAGCCGGCGGCGAGGGCCAGGGTGGCACACTGGCTGGCCTGAGCGCGACGAAGGTGAGATCGCCGTTCGTTGCACTGTCCGGTTTAGGCGACAACTTTGAGACAATTCACGACCTCTGTCAGACCTCCCGTGACGGCATCTTCCTCGAGGAGGCTGTCATTCCACACATCGACGTCTATCCTGATGAGATGGAGTTGCCTCTCAATGCTTGGCTGCTTGACTTCTACAAGCATGGTGACATCAACACGATCGAGAAGGCCAACGGCGTCCGGCGTGCTGACATCTGGTTCTTGCTGAACCACTTCTCGCTGGTGCTTGCTACCATCATCACGAGTCTGCTGAACTTCATGAAGCTGAGAGAGGGCACCGACATGGACATGCTAGACGTCATGGGCGATCTCGACGAGCACGACAACGCAGAAGACAATGATGTCGCGGCTGCCGAGCAAGAGTCGGAGGCGTCCGGTCCGAGTGTTGCGGACTCCGCAATCTCGGGAATAGCGGAGAGGCCTAAGCAGGTCACTACCACCAAAAAGAAGGCTAGGAATGCGGACAGTTGGGAGGACGTGGCGGATGACGAGGAGATTTCGCAGAGAAAGGAAGAGTGGAAGGCGGCAAATGCTGCAAGACTCGAGGCGGAGACGCAAGCGGCATTAGAAAATGGTGTCGGCCAGAACGAGGGCCTGAAGGACGTGTTGAAGGCTTTGCAAAAGCTGCACACCGAGTTCAACGTCAAGTTCAGGGCTATGTGGGCTTAGATCTCTGACGATCTGTTTGTTCGTTGACGACCGCTTGGCGCTGAAGCGTTTGTCTGGCTTGATATGCTAGGCTTCATGGCGATAGATTGGTGGCAGCATGGAAAGCAATGGAAATGATAACGCTAATGACACTGCTGGAGACTGACACAAGCCTCCTGCGCATCTACGTTAACGGGGCGTCCACCTCTCCCCACCCGCAATCCCATACCCCTCCCTCGACAGCCTCGCCATCGCCGTCCCCTGCTCCGCCTGCCTCAACGCCGCATCCACTGTCGCCAAAACCGCCCTCCTGCTCAGTTCCCTCACCCATCACTCAACAACCCTCTCCAAATACCTCCCAAACTCCACCCCCTCTCATACCCCTCCGCATTTGAATATTTTTATTTTGTATACTATAAATTAGAAGCTATATGTCTACATCCTTTTAGAAATCCTGTTATCCCTTACTTAACTAACTTATGTGACGTCCTTAGACTTTCTTACTTAATGTAGACAGAGGTATGCTATATCTGTCCTCTAAGTCTTTGTATATACGTCTAGATGATTATCCCTCATTAGCAATACCATCTGCAGTAGGTTTCTCACGTCCTAAGTGCGATATAGCGTCTTTGTAGCGCCTTGGTCGCATTTCACGAGATGTGTTTCCTTCTATGACACAATCCTCCACAGCATCGTCAGGCGAACCATGACATATAGCTCTGAAGTAAATGCGCCGCATATACAGGTTGGTGCTTGTCCTTTTCCCTGCTGTCATGTTTCGAACCCCGCTCCTCAGATTCTATCAAACCTCACGGCATTTCGTTCGCGTGATACCAGAAGCTATCGAGACATCTCCCCACAGATCACTGACCGCTGGCAACATGGCGAAGCCGACTGGGCTGATTGCCAACAAGGGTCTGGAGCTGTTGACCTTTGGGACGCCCAATGGTAGGGTCGAAATACGCCTCGGCAGATGGACCGATTGTTGATGTTTTCTGCAGGCCACAAAGCGTCCATCATCCTCGAAGAGATCAAGGAAGCGTACGGCAAGCCTGACTACGTCTTCCAGAGCATCAACATCGGGGAGAATATCCAAAAAGAGCCATGGTTTACCAAGCTCGGCCCCAATGGACGCATCCCGGTGCTCGTCGATCATGATAACGGCGGTCTCCCAATCCAAGAAGGCGCAGCGATTCTGAGTTATGTCACAAGACATTATGATCCTGAGCACAAGTTCACTTTCACAAAGGACCCGGAGTTGAGTCAAGTCGAGCAATGGGTTGCCTGGCAGCACGGTGGATTGGGTCCCATGCAGGGCCAGGCGAATCAGTAGGACCCTTGTTAGATGCACGGCGCCTTTCGTACAAGTCCGCTGATCATCTGTCCCAGCTTTTACCGCCTGGCTAAGGAGCGCATCGCCTACCCAACCCAGCGCTACGTCGGAGAGACCGAGCGTCTCTACGGCATCTTAGACGCTCAACTCAAAGATAACGACTACCTCGTTGGCAACAAGTATACCATTGCTGACATTGCCAACTTTTCGTGGGTCAACGTCTCCTACTTTGCAGGCGTCAGTTTAGACCAGTTTCCGAGCTTGAAGAAGTGGTGGGAGCGCATCAATGCTCGGCCTGCTGTGAAAAGGGGGGTCGCAGTGCCGAGCGAGAGTAAGATTGTGAATAGTGCGTACCAGCAGCGTTTGACGGAGGAGGATGGATTTGCGGACCAGGAGAGGGAGTTGAAGAGGGTGGCGGATAAGGCGAAGGATCAGTATGGTTACATATACTCGAGCCCATGAGCTCCGAACGGCTTGCCATCTAGAAGAACATCGTGTCGAAAGCATGACGGCTTCTTGTACAATTTTGCAACGAAATGAATGTCATGTTTCTTGTCGCACGTCTTCTACTTCCAACGGCTGGCACTGACCAACCCACCTTTGCCTGGTCTAGCCAAGCTTGTGATGATCCAGTCCGATTGCTTGAGGACACGACTGGGTGCTTGTTGAGGCGGCGGAGATGATAGATGCTACTGTTGACCTGCTCAGTGTGATCCCATGACGCCATGGGGGATTTCACTACTGTAGATCTGTTGATTGAATGGTTTGGCTTGGGGAACAGTTGCCCCTCGCGACCACTTTGTTTACTGGAACTTCCACTTCCTTGTCTCGATCTATATTATTTCTTGACGTATCTACAAGCATGCCACCCAGGCATGTCTATGGCAAACGCACAAAAGCCATCTATGACCCTCTCGCGGTGTTTGGCAGCCCACAGAGCGCAGAGAGCCCAGCCAAGGAGGATGCGGTAGCAGAGCTCGTGAGTCAAGTCCACCATTTGGACATTACAAAATCTGGTAAAAAGGATGGACGGCCAGCAGGGAGAGGCAGACGGCCGCTTGGAGAGGGCAATTCGAATGGTCGAATGGATAGCGAAGTCAAACAGCTGCCAAGGAAAGGTCGGAGACGAAAAGCTGTGGAAGTCGAGGACAAGGTTGGGATCACAGGCGTCCCATCCCCGGCGCCTGAGTCAACGCTCCGGGACGACAAGGAAAACGACACACCGCGAGGGGACCTACCGAGTGCACGGCGAGAACTGCGAGCAGCGAGATCAAGGGCGTCAGGGGCAGAAAACGATCCTATCGTTGCCTCCACACCAAGTTCAGACAATCTACCACCGACTCCACCACCAAAGAACATCTACACTCAACACTGCCAGCCCCTCCTGGCCCTCTCCTCACACCCAATGACCGGCTTCGCGACATGGTCAGAGCAACTGGCATCCCACTTCAGCCTCACAAAGATTGCCGAAGCGTCCTTCGGAGAAGTCTACCGCATCTCGCTGCTCGAACACATCCCAGGCTTCTCCCGAAGCGACGAAAGCGTCTTCAAAGTCATCGCCCTCAAAGCCCCGCCCTCGACGCTCCCGCACGACGCAAAGCGGCGGAACGCGGCTCTGAAGAAGGCAGACGCGATGAGCAGAGTGGAGGATGTCGCCAATGAGGTCAAGCTACTGCAGCGCATGTCGAGCACACCGGGCTTCACCAACTTCCGGGACGTGCGGATCCTGCAAGGCCGGCCGCCGCCGCTGTTCGTCGAGGCCTTCCGGTCGTGGAACGAAGGGCAGAGGGCGGGGAAGAAGGACGCCAGCGTGTTCCCCGACCCGGGCAAGAACGCGAGCTACCGTGAAGACCAGCTGTGGGCCGTCATCGAAATGCAAGACGCCGGCACAGATCTCGAACGGTACATCGAAGCCGACCGCGCCCAAGCCATCTGGACCGTCTGGGACATCTTCTGGCAAACCACCCTCTCCCTGGCCAAAGGCGAAGAAGCCGCCGAGTTCGAGCACCGCGATCTCCATCTCGGCAACATCTGCGTCCGCGCCGCCGCCCCATCCTCCCCCGCCGCGGAAACCCGCCCCATCGACCCCAAGAAGAAGCTCAACTTCACGCGCCTCGAAACAACAATCATCGACTACACCATCTCCCGCTGCCTCATGCCCTCCCACGCAACCGCCTACACCGACCTCGCCCACCCCGCACAGACCTCCCTCTTCCACGGCGACTCGACATCCGAGTACCAATACGACATATACCGCTACATGCGCGGCGCCGCCCTCCTCTCGGACCCGCTGGCCGACTACTCCCTCGCGTCCACGCAGACCGCCTCCGCTCGAGCCATCGCCGCCGGCAGGGACTGGAGGGCGTTCCACCCCGTCACGAACCTCGTGTGGCTGCACTTCGTGCTGTACAAATTATTGGAGCAAGTGCGCTGGCCTTCGAGGCAGAAGGCCCCGGCGAGGAAAGGGACGACGGGGGAGAAGGAGTTTGCGGAGTGGAAGCGGGCGAACGATTTGGAGCATAAGTTGCTCAAGGTGCAGAGCCTACTGGACCCGGAGGTGGTTTGTGGGAGGGAGGGTGTGGTTGGGTCGGCGGGGGATGTTGTGGCGCTGGCGGTGAGTGAGGGGTGGTTGGATGTGGGTGATGTGGTTGGGGAGGGTGGTGTGCGAGCAGATTTCGAGGAGGGGTTGGTGGGTGGGGAGACGGAGGTGGGGTGCTCGAGTGAGGTGCGCGAGAAGATGGTTGGGCTGAAGGTGCGCGTGGACTTGATCGAGGAGTGTGGATTAGAGATTGCGGAAGAGGAGGCTCGGGCGAATACGAAGGCGCGGAAGGTTAAGGGGAAAGGGGTGAGAATGGGTGTGAAGCTCCAAGTGTAGCGTCCAGCATTCGACACTTTCTTCTATGGCGCGGCGTTGGTGGGTAGAGATGCACTGAGTTGAGCTTTGTGCGACGGCGTTGGCGGCTAGCGTCATGTATCATCATTCAGCCACTGCCGCAGCGTCTGTGCAGAAGTAGTCACTTCCACTGTCAGCTCCAGGCATGCCTGGGCATGTCGACATGCCCTTGTCGCTCAATCTGTCTCAAAGTACCATGTCTTCGTCTTGATCTCCAGCCGCATGAGGCGCAGCACCGTTGCTCTCAGCAGCACCACTGCCATTCTCTGCGGCACCAGTTCCACCACCCCAATAGTCCGCCATCTCTGCGTCCAGCTCTTCGGCAGTCTTCCGTGGCCGACCCTGTACCAGAGTGTGTCCCTCGGCGTCAGTCCTCCCACCGCGCCTGCCACCTCTGGCCCCACGACCACTGTCTTCGCGCCTCGCACCCGGCCTCCTCCCTGGCTCTCTGGGTGTACCTCGACGACGGATGGGCGACCTCGAGCCTCGCCCCGGCATGTAGCGGTCGATGTGTTCGGCTAATGGTCTCGTATTCCGTGTTGGGCTGTCACTTCGTTGCCGCCACCTTCCGGAGTACTCGTCTCTGCCATCATCCCTGTCCTTATCTCGCAGGTCCATCCGGTCGAACAAACTCCTCGGCGGCCGCTCTATCCGGTCAAACAGACTCAAGCCTGCTTTGGGAGGTGCGGGCGCATTGCCCACTGGACCGTTGGGCATGACGGTGATGCGGATAGGCTGGCCGTTGGCATTCTGGCCGTCGAAATCGTCAATGGCGTCGCGGGCATCGCGGTGGTCTTCGTAGGTGACAAAAGCGGTGCCTTGCGAGCGGTCCATTCGGTCGTAGAGGAGACGGACTTCGCGGAGGCGGCCTTTGCGTTCGAAGAGGCTCTACGGGACACGTCAGCGGTTGGTGCGGCTAGACTGAACGTGACGACGTGCCCGCAAGTCATCTTCGGTCAGGTCGTAATGCACGTTATCGACGCGCAGTCTGGTGCCGCCGCTACAAATATTGGTTAGTCTTTGTTGAATATACACCAAGTCCTGACCCAGGCATACACCAGTCCCGGCGCCCGAGGCGCGTCGTCGTATCGGTCGACATCGTATCCGCGGCCAGCACCACCACCCCTGCGATCGTAGCGGTCGTCGTCGGTGAAGCGGTCATGCACCCAGTCGCTGCTTCCGGTCAGCCCCTCGTGCCTTCCTGATACAGACATGTCCTTCGTGCTCACTTGTCGAGGTTGATGCGATCATCGCGCCTGTCCTGTCGCGGCTTTGGGATGGTCAGCTACTGTCACTCGCGCGCGCGCTCGCGTTCGCGTCGTCCGTCGTTGCGTAAGCATCGGGCACCGCAATGTGATCGATCGGAGGAAGGATCCGAAGGGAAGTTGTGGTGCGGTGCGGTGCGGCGCGGCGCGGCGCGGTGCGGTACGTTGCGAAGGTGGAGGAGGAGGTGGAGGAGGAGGAGGAAGGAGGGTCAAGGCACCTGCTGGTCGTGTCATCAATACCTACACAGCAAGCATACCTCGGGTGTTTTGAGCGATTGTCAGAGGGTAACTTACCTTTCTCACGCCGTCTCTTGGGTAATCTTCCCTGCGTGAGGCGCGCATGGGTGGCCCGTCTCTGCGCGGGCCTCGTGGTCCTGATGGCGGTGCGCGCCCGCTGCCTCGCTGCTGCAATTATTACTCGGTCAGTTACCATGCTGCGGCGTAACCTCGATGCCTGCCTGAGGCGGACATTGACGGGGTATTGTACATACCGGACGCTCGCCGATAATCTCGTCCAAGCTGCGGTCCATTACTGTCGTGCTGTCCGCGGTGCGCGGGGCGTGCAATGCGGTCAGGATGGCGCGGTGCTTCTTGACTCCGTACATGTAGGAGACCAGCGACGGCAACTCCCGCCGAGCCTCAGCCATGAAATAAGGTATTCGTGCAACACTCGCCTGATCTGTCTCTGTCACCAACCGTCTTTCTGTGTGAATATGCATTTGAATTTGAGCGTCAATATGCTAGCGATACAACGAGTCAGCAGCGCCCCGTCCGACCTGTGAGGAATTTCTTTCCATCGGCCTCATGGGATATATTGAGCGTTGTGGGCCGTTCTAGCGACCATATATATGACTTCCGTGCACAAGCCGTTCCAGTAAATCTCGCAGTCTCTCGACACTGGTCTCGTTGGCAGCATGGTGAAGGGCAAGCAGAATGTTCAACTTCGCGCCACCAAGCGCAAGCACACCGACAAGGCTTCTGGGCCCGATGGGAAGTCGCCTGCTCCCCAGATACCCAACGACCAGCCGCCCTCGACCCCGGGTGTCCTGGAAGCTCTCCGCATAGCTCTATCAGCCTTGTTCGTGGCAGCCATCGCATCACCCATTTCCCAGCAGACCATTTCTCCGGTGTGGGGTGCTGTCACCGTCAGCGTCAATCATGCTCAAGCTCTCGCAGCCATGGCACTCTTGGGCTACGTCTGGCGAGCATTCTATGCTACGCACACCTGGAGCATCCTCCCATATCTGGCTCTCCTGGCGTTCTGGATGCCTGCGATCCAGCAGTACCTCTTCCAGTACAGCTCCAGGCTTGGCCCAATGGGTGGTCCAATCCTGCTCGGGTTTGCCTCATGTCACACCATCGTCATTGGCTGCGCTTATGCTGCCGCTCAAGCGCTTGAGACGCTTGACCTGCAACAGCAGCTCGGCACCGTGGCGGGCGTTGCCCTGCCGGCTGTCGTACTTGACTTTGGGTTCTTCAGGCCTTTGGAATATGCCCTTGCCAATTTCGGGCTGCCCTGGATCCAATCAATAACGGATATGCTCTCACCCACTAGAGTGCAGCCGCTGCTAGCTGTTGCATTGACAGCACTATCGCCCGAAAAGCCGTGGTGGCTCTTCTCGCTAGCTGCGCCTGCACTGTTGCACATGTCCCTGGCCAATCCTCATTTCGATGGCCCTTACAACATGGCAGTCGCCAACAGAGACCTTGCACCCACCAATTGGACGCTGCTGGACAGGGTCTGGTCCAACACGGGCTACATTTCCGTTTTGCAGAATCACGACCTCGAATACCGCGTGCTTCGGTGCGATCACTCTCTGTTGGGCGGCGAATGGCAGCTCACGACCGAGCGCAGAAAGGCTGGCTGGCAGGTGAATGAGCCCATCTATGCCGTGTTCCAGATGCTCGAAGCTGTCCGTCTGATTGAGTCGGAGAATAAGGTTGCGGATAGTGCTGCGCAAGCTCTAGTCGTGGGTCTAGGCATTGGCACTGCGTCAAAGTCACTCATGGCACACGGCATCTATACCACTACTGTTGAGCTGGATCCCGCTGTGTACGGCTTCGCAAAGCAATATTTCGGTCTGCCGTCAGACGCTGCAAGCGGCCAAGTCGTTCTGGCCGATGCAGCCGAGTGGGCCGATGCTGCTGTTGATACGGCTGGAACAAAATATGATTACATCATCCATGATGTCTTTACTGGTGGTGCAGAGCCTCTTCCACTCTTTACTGACCGCTTCCTGGGCCAGCTGAGAGCTCTTCTCACACCCGATGGCGCAATCGCAATCAACTATGCCGGCGATCTTGCCTTGCCACTCACAAATAGGATCCTGAACACTATCCACCAGACATTCGACGGGCAATGCAAGGCTTTCCGGGACGTGGCTCCATCGAGCACCCTCAATTCCACAAATGCAGGAGAATTCAGTAATTTGGTGGTCTTCTGCCGCAATTCCCTGGCTGCCATCAGATTCCGTCAGCCCACGCGCATGGACTACCTTGGATCAAAGTCGCGCGAGTTGTATCTGTTGCCGAAGACGGATTTGGAGGTGGAATTCCCGCTGCGGGGCCTTGGCAACATGACTGCGGAGGAAAGAAAGCGTGAGGTGCTGAAAAGGGGCGATGAGCGAATGTGGACGGTGGAGCAGGAGAAGAGTGCGGTCAGTCACTGGCGCATCATGCGGAATGTGCTGCCGGCGAAAGTCTGGGAGATGTGGTGAGGTGGGAATATTCGCCCACGAATAGAACTGCCACGGCGTTGGGACGGACGAATTCACGGCGACGTCGGGAATGGTCTGACAACGAGAGACACCCTGCTTTTCTGGTGATGCTCTGTTATAGTGTTCCACGCTCGAAGTAAAACGCTCATCGGTGTTCATTCCAAGACATGCTCAGTCTGACTCTGACCGCTAATACCTCGGCTCATCCTGGCACGAACCTTGCCGGAGCTGCCCGTCAATATTCGTCCCTTTTCCGTCTGGATGCGCCTTCCAAGGCCAAGGAAGTGGCGGAAAGGTCTAGGTACTGGGCTCAGGACAGCACAGCCGAAAACCAGATTTGGGAATCGCATGTCAGGTGTCTCCCGGAGCACGGGACTTGTCCCGGAAAGTCCCGGTCCTCGTCAGGGAAAGTCTCAGATCTGCGCGCATTGGGCATCACAGAAGTGCGTATCATGAGGCCTTGGCGTGTGGCACTCTTTTACGGTCCTACTACTCGCACCGACAGCTCGTTCCTCGCTCTTTGCTTATGTTCGTATAGGCTCGCTTTTTTCGGGCACCTAAGAGCTCGCGAGAGAGGAACCAGAGATCCTGGACCGCTCGCGGCAGAGGCAGGTGCAATTCAGAGCGTTCTGGTCACTCGGCTTAGCCAAGCGGTGGTTTACCAGGGATCTAAGACTCTCCCCAACGAGAATCGGGACTCTCTCTGACAAGCCCGCCCGCGCACCGCAATGTCCAGGTCGTCAAGCACTGCGCACCATGAAGGACGAAAGCACCTCGATCAGCCTGAAATGTCTACCGTTTCGCTATAAGTTATGCGCTACGTGAACAGCTTCTTCCTTCACGAAGGAGTCCTAAAGATCATGCAGCGCTGTCCGAATTGGCGCGGCATTTGCCGAGCACACAGGGCCACATCAATGCAGGAACATGTTTCACTGGGCCGGTTCCTGCGTCGCCAGGAGAGGCTACGGAAAGAAAGTGATTCGGTGTGCGTTTAGGCTTTGCAGATGTGAAGGGTGACCACGCTCGTCACGCCAAGATGTGGGCGGCTCTACACAAGACCAAAAAGTTACTGTGACAACACTCCTGGTCCTGGCACACATCAATTTTAGACGTGCTGGTCCAGATTTTGCAGCGTCTAGCATGCAGCTCTGCTTGATCATTCGCTGTCGTTCGCGAGAGCGGGCATATCTGGAGGCGGACCGCAACGGACCGCCGCCGGGTCAGGAACGACATGTTCCAGATATCGTGGACCTGGCACCCTCTGCCACGGTCTGCCTGTACAGCTCGTGCCAATGTAGGCAATGGCTGCGCTATTTCGAGATCGCGAAAGGGTTGGCAAATCTAGATCTCACCCGAGTATGACCATTATAGCCCTTTTGCACATCTATACGAACACTGCGTCTTGTTGCAAGATCCGCACAAGCCCCTAGCCCATGTCTGTTTATCCTCATAGAGCATATGCCGGAGGAAGCAGGAAGATCTATTGGTCAGGGTCTAGTCGAGGCTGTGGTCTGGATAGCATACGGTTGGGCAAACAGACTGTGTGGATACGGGTGGGATGCGCGGGTCTCCACCAGAAGCTCCCATGTCGTCTTGGTTGCTATCCCGTCATCCATGGATGATGGCGGATAGCATGACCGCTGGTTCGAGACTACGATGACGCCGCGCAGTAAGCCGTGGCATGGCATAGCAAGGCCCTATAAAGCATCGCACCTCCCTCTCCCAGGTCAGTGATCCAACTCAAACACAAACTCCAACTTTCGATTAATCTTAGACTACAGCGCTTTGATCAAGAATTTACATCGACCTTATTATTCCGCAACCAATCTATAATCAACACACGCAGCCTCAAAAGAACCACCACCCCGGCAATACCTTGAACATGCACGCCTTCACCACCCTTACTTTGGCGTTCGCCGCTCTTGCCTTGGCCGCACCGACAGCCGATCCCACCTACAACCCCGAGGACAAAGAGCCCAAGGTGGGCTGCGTGGAGAACTGCCCGACGAACCCTATCGGCGGATGGATTCAGGCTGAGAAACTCAGCAGTGGTCTTGGCGGCGGTCTGATCCACCTGGATGTGGATGTGGACATCAAGGTCGATGCCACTGCAGTTGCCACGAGCTCGTACTTCTACTACAGCTATGGCCTCCACATCTCTCAGGCCTTCATCTACTCTTTCAACTACCGCCTGCAGAGCTTCGGATGCCAGCCTACGACCAGCATCTCCGAATTCCTGACGATCCTCGAATTGCACGAGGAGGTCACGATCGAAGAGTTCTTCGTTGCTCTCCTGGGTCAGCAACAGGGCCTCATCGGCAGCCTCTTCAGCTCCATCAGCATCTTCTTCGGCCTCTTCAACATCAGCCAGCAGTCCACAATCAGCGCTTTCTTCAGCTCCTGCGGCATCGAGCTGTCCCAGCCGATCTATGTCCTCTTCTTCAAGCTGGGCATCTGGCGCCCGGCCTGCCAACTATGCCTGTAGACAGCGAATGCTGTGAGGAGGTGCGCTGTGGACACTTAATGTGTAAAATTTGGCCTCGGTCGTTCCTTGACAGTAGTGGGTGCAGCAATGGAGGGAAACCACGGATCGGATGTCGGGAAGAGACTGCGAGGGCCAAATTAATGTCGATTGCGCTTGCTTTGTGTTTCCTGAATTTCTAGGCTCGTAGCGAACATAATGCAAAATCAATCGTTGGAGCCCCAAGACTATGGCTTTGCACGCTTCTTGCAAGACAACCTGTGCAATCGAGGCAGAATAGATGTACCACATGGCTCAGATCAGGATGAACCCGCCAACCACATGCTATAAGCCGGCCCAGGCATTGTAATGTTTGCAGCAGTGAGTCATGGTCGTGAATGCGGTGGCTCGGTCGATGC
The DNA here is from genome assembly GCA_021401465.1 of Teratosphaeria epicoccoides. Classification (NCBI taxonomy): domain Eukaryota; kingdom Fungi; phylum Ascomycota; class Dothideomycetes; order Mycosphaerellales; family Teratosphaeriaceae; genus Teratosphaeria; species Teratosphaeria epicoccoides. The sequence goes on along the minus strand of JADDMT010000024.1, from coordinate 186,102 downwards.
AAGCACTAAGACGCGAGCGAGCTAACAAACAGCCTCAGGCGACAATGGTTGACAGAACAAGACTGCGATATCAAGTCTTAATCTACGAGAGCCAAATATGACTGCCTACTCCCACGGAAGGGTCTGAGCTCCTTCATCACGTCGCTTCGCTTGCATCAGCGGCTAATGGTGTGGACGAGAGGGGCCTTTCAAGCCTCTCAGTATCATCAACATTGCCGCCAATATTTGGTCACACGAAGTATAATGCAACATGTATTGACCCCAATCGCACCATCCAAAGCAACTGGAGATATTGCTCGCCTTCTCCGAGGCCCTCGAGAGCAGCCTTGTTGCGCTGAGTGTCGAGCACTGCGCCAGTGCGAGCTTCTGAGTAACGATGCGGAACAACCTCGCTAACTACGTTCCAGTGCAGGACGACACGACACATGCCGCCATGGCTACCGGAAGTGCCTACAGTCCTTGTCGAGCGCGTCATTCAACATCCGGCCTGTTGCTGTCACATAAGCAACGGGAGCTCAGACCATCCGGTCCTACCTACCATGACTACAACAGCTTTCGTGTGTTTCGTGCAACTCCTGGGGGCAGCGTGGCTCACAATCTATTCTCTGCGCTCTTCCGGAACGATCCTGATCTGAAGGCATGATGGACTTGAGCGATGTCTCCGCGGGCGAGGATATTTTCCCAAGTCTCAACAAGTATGGATATACAGTCTGTCCGCACATCCGTACGAAGAGTTTTCCTCCGTTGCAAGGTCCGTACAAGCCCCTGAACCATGTCTTTCTGTTGTGATATAGCATTTGCCGCAGTGAGCAGAAAGACCTGCACCCGGATAACCAGGACTTACTTGCCATGGGTCTCGGTCGGTACGGCGTAGCATGTGAGGCATGTCATGGAGGGGTGATGCCCGTGGGATATACTTTTAGAAGGCCATCGATGTGGAGGTGGTTTTGGCCGCGTCGCTATGGCTCCGGCACGACGATACCCCAGTCCTCTGTTCGAAGTGCAGGACCTGCCGGGAACATTCGCAATAGCCCAGTGCGCTTGCCGAAACCACGTCCAGGCACGCATCCTGTCCCGGACTCATGGCTTTGCCAAGCCGCAACCACCATCACCCCAGGTGCTGCCCGAGGGGTGCGTGGCTTGTCTGTGCCGCTGCTTTGTGCGCCATTGGAGCGGAAAGTATCACACTATGACTTGCAGCAGCTCGCCGCTGCTCAGCCCTGGGAATCGCCTCCTGATCGACGATGTTTGTTTCCCGAACCTGGACCACAGGTTTGCGAGCACGAACGCACCACTAAGTCCGACCGGCTGTGCTCATTCCTAGGGATTGTGTTCCTTCGTGTCTGCTGAGACCTCGCGTCGCATGGTGCTCGATGCGAAGGCCGCTTTGACGTGTCTCAAATCCAGGCGACTATGGCTGGCAAGCTGCGTTGCATGGATGAAGTGACAAGAGTGCAACTCGCGCTGCTGCATGTGGCCGTGGCAACACCAGATTTCGCACAGAACCTGCTTGCGGCTCGCTGCTCTGGGCGGAAGGCGGACTTGCATAGACCTCGCATCAGATCGAGGATTGCTGAAGATCGAGCCCTCGTGCAGCATAAGCCGCGGATGCACATCTCAGTGGAAGAGCTGTTGCTACATGATACGCTGGCAGTCCCCAGCAAGACTGGTGATGAAGGACTTCTCAACAACGTCAGCCTAGGCGAGAGAAAGTTACAGTGCGGCAAGATGTCGTCGATTGTTTCAGATGCACATCCGGATGTTACACTTGTCGTAACGGACGTTACCGCATGTACTGTATCCAATGTTGCAATGGTGGAAGAAAATCGCTAGGCTCGGAAACAATTGCTTATCTGTCAGGCTTCAGTATCTTCAGAACTTGAAGTTGTTCTCGTTGATTGAGCGGGATTTTCCTATGCAGACTTGTCCACAATAGTGTTGCCGTCTCGCTGTTGCACCCAGGTAGCTGCATCGGCGGATATGTTCTTCTGTGTGACTGTACACCATCGTAGGTTGGAGGGGGGGGAAACATCGGCCTCGAGCATTGACGAGTGTTGAAAACCCTGCTCCCTACCGTGTGGTCAGCCGAAGGGACGCCGATAACTTTGTGCAGCTGCTTGTCACGCCAGACGCTCACTTTTAGCATATCGCTGGCGTTTCCAGTCGTACCAGAGCAAGATGTGGACACGACGATCTTAATATGGATTGCTTGTCGATCCTTGCAAGAGTGGCTGTCGAATAGCTGTTCACCAGCCGAGATGACTTTGAAGCAGCCAGCATGTGTCGTCGATACTTTAGATCCTACCTACCTCTCGCCATCGTCAGCGGTTGCACCCTGAATCAATGCATCCCAGCCAGTATCAATCCGCACGGACTCTGGCCCCCTGTCGCCTTGAGGACCGGCAGAATAGTCAGGCGATGGAGCAGGACGGCGGGAAAGCAAATCTCATGCCTCGAGAAACTTGCGCTCGTGCAGTTCAGTATAGACGACATGCGCCATGGACTTAGAGGTCGCGCTTGTTTCCAGATACGACCCATAGGGACCCCGCTTGACCGCAATGAGCTTGTGAACGATCTGGGCCTGGGAATCTGCTGGCTCCCGGCGGTCAGGAACGCGGTAAGCCGTTAGACGACTTTGCTATTGGCAATGGTGAACAATGATGACCACATTCATGGGCTCATGACGAGCATGCGCACTGCAAAATGTGATTGAACTGTTCCCAGGCCCCTCGGATACGATCAACACCCATGTCGACTTCCTCTGTAGGCCCGAGTCTCTGAAACGGTCAGCGACATGCAGGCCTCTAGCTTGATAGCAGTCGATATCAGCCAGACAGAAGTCATGCACGATCTGTTTGCCCTCTATTGTGCAGTCATGCTTCCTGCATGGCTTTTGTTGACTCTGTTGGTCAGAGCAAGAGCCAGACTCGGACTTTTGGACAAACGGGTAGTTCGTACCCTAATTCGCTGTCGTGACTGGCTCCTGTTGCCGCCCGTTGATCTGGCTGAGCGGACTCGGTCAGTGAAAGTCACGGATCGGATCAACTAACTATTCAATCCATTCAATCCCGTGGTCACTCGTTGAATTAGAGACCCGAATCCAGAGCTTTCAGCCGTTACAGCAGTGGCTGGATCCGATTCTCATCTTGCAACGGTCCTGGCGCATTCACAATCGGCGTGGAGGCTCTTACAGTAATACTGGACCGCACCTGACGTCCGAAGTGCCATTGAATTTGCCTTTTGTCACTGAGAAAAGGTCTGGCCTTATGGAATCATTGATGACGAGCCAAAGCGCTGTACTCGTCCTTAACATCTCAGCGATTTCGAAGGCATTGATAACGCAAAATGATCTTGATTGGATTACCCGGATTAGGAGCCTCGATCAGTGGACTGACTGGATTGGATCTCATCTGACCTTGAGATCCAATCTATTCAGTCCGTTACTCTCACTGGGCGCAGTCGAGCACGTCAGGCAGTCGATGTCGGCACAGACGTGCCAATCGATCGATGAATCGTCAGAACCACTAGATCGACTAGGCTCTTTAGAGGTCTTGGAGAGTGCTCAGCCAACTTCAATGCCATCCAATTGCAGTGTCGAGGATCAACGCGAATGCTCGACAAGTGAGGTGAGTAAGCATTAATCTTGATGTTGAGCAATATTGTTTCAAGAGAAATAATGGCGCTCCACGCAGCAAAAAAGCACCTGCAGGGATGCTCATGCGGATTGAATGCTGATGACTGCCACTGATTCTGCGTATCGATGGACCGACGATCATCTGATGTGCACATTCGACGCCAGTGCAATGCCAGCTTGATCCCCGACATTGGTTGCTTGACGTCGAATTGAATGACCGATTAGCAACACAGACGCACCTCAGGTAGCATTGACATTGATTTTTGTTTGTTGCTGTTTCCCCATAGTGACACAGAGCTTAGTGCTGAAGACAAATTGCCCAACGTTGACAAACGACACCAGGATAGGAGTGTGCACTTTCCCTGCTGCCATTCATCGACTTACAGTCTCATCTGCCTCATGCTCAACATATGAATGTCCGTCATTGCTCATACCAATCATGCTTCACTACTCTTGCTCATGCCCCTAGATGCAGTCTCTCACCTCCGAATACAATCGCCCTGCATTCACCTCCCCTATATGATCATGTCATCGTCCCTCGGCGATGGACCCTTGTCACCTTCACCCCCATGCACCTCCGGACTCTCGCCCCCAGCAGCTTCACCCATCTCTCCGTCCTCGTTGCCGACAGTCGACAGCCTCTGCTTACGTTCCTGTCTGCGTCCAACGGGCGGAGGTGAGCTACCCTGAGGGATCATCGCCTTGTTGGGGTTGGTTATGTATCTACCAGGGCCGCCCTTCTTATTTGCTGACTCTGGCGGCTCACGGGTGGCACGGATCGTGGCTGGATTTTGAGTGGAGTCAGATACGGCGGCGGCTGGTGCCACCTCGGTCTGCTCAGTAGGCTCGGTTTCCCCGGCAGCGTCCTGATCGTGAAGATATGTAGGAACTTGTGTTGCTGATCGAACATGAGGGACTCGATTTCAGATGCCAAAATCCGGTGCATGGCTAGACAATCGTCGAGTCCGCGCAAGTTAGATACGTAGGCCCATCGATATTCATGTTGGGGCATAGCTAACACGTCGGCGGCGCATCCATCGATTTTGACCAGAGTATGGAAGAAGGTAACGTGAGCCTATTTGCAGTCAGTCACATGGTGCGGCGTACTATTATAACTGGTCAATGGGCATAAGAAGGTGGGGAGTCTACTACGACACTTACAAAGGACGCAAAACGAGTACAGGGAAGTGGTTCCCATAGTCCGTATGGCTGTCTAATCGATCTTGTCTGCTGTCCCATCCATGTTCTCCTTCTTTCTGTACACAGTATTTTACACCGTCACCGCTTATGACTGCTAATCCAGGCGTGGGTTTGCTTGAGCAGTGGCGTGTCTGGAACGATGGTTGCATATATGCAGCTGTCGAGAGCCATGGAATAGCTTATGCTGCTATGCCATCTTGAATCAATTAACTCTGCTTTCTTTACACGGTAGACAATCTCCATCTCTTTACTCACTGATACTGCTGCAAAGGCAACGTAATGTTCAAACAGTGCTCGGTCTCCGTCAGGCCGTGGAGGTCACTTCGATATCGGTCCTCGTGTTCATCTTCACTGCCACCTTCTCGCCGCACTGCCAAAGATAGCTGAATTTCTCTTAGCTCTGTGTCTTCGTGCTTCTGAGGCGGCGTCGTTCTCAAGGTTGTGAGGACTTCAAGAGACGACTACGTGCCAACTGTATGCTCACCTCAGCGCTCGACACGAATAAAATTGGAAATATCCTGCCAGCAGCGTGAGTTGTTGGCGCATAGAAGCAGGCTAATGCCGGGGCGGACCCTCTTTTGGCAACGGGTGATAGGTTGAATTGGAAGGTATATAATATTTAGAAAACTAGCCCCCTTATGCGATGCGCTAATGGTCTAGTGGTATGCGAATCACTCCTTTCAAAAGATCATATGATAAATATCTGACATGGAACCAGGCTAGGATTACCGCCTTCCAGGCTCTCCTCCTCTGGAGAATTATCGGTTTAGCGGTAGGGCTGGGTTCAATTCCCAGTTAGCGCAAGTCTCATATTTTTGCTTCCTGGGAAGTGTGGGTAGGAGTTGATGTGATGGATTCGGATTGAACTTTTTGCTCGCGCGGGGTTAGCATCTCTCCCAGCTTCCGTCATCGATCGCGATCGACCGAAACCATCTCATACTGTCTGCTTCATCATGCGTAAGTCATACAAACAAAGGACATGGTGCATTCAAATATCGTTTCAACGACGGGCTTCAGACTTTTCACGTGATGATTGAACCGAGCTTCGATTTCAGGTCAAGTGCTCCAAGTCGACGCAGAAGACACTGCATTAACAAGTTCGACCAAGGACGGCAATGTTCCTGCAACGAGACATACACGGCTTAGTCCCCCGAGGCCATTTGAATTGTCCAGCTGTCCGGCGTCGATACAAGCCAATAGGAATCGAAATGGTAAGAGACGGTGGTAACAGACGGGTGTTGCCGAGGTGAACTCTTGCAGCCGCAGCGGCCCAGATCTATTGCATAACGTTTGACGGGAATACCTATCCTCGTATTTCTCTCTGTCAACAAAGCTTGCTTTGATGAATCATCTCAGCACACATGCCGTGGATGGCCAAGAAGCTTGCAACTGACGCAGCCAAGTACCTCGAGCATTCTTTCGCGCTATCCGAAAGCGTAGCGATTACCATTCTAGCGGCACACTCTCGAATGAGCCGGATGTCGCTGTTCATATTTGTGTGTACTTGGCAGATGCCACAATTGTTGCTCGCGAGCAACAAGTTCGTCATGAGATGGAGTGGTCAGTCTTTCAAAAGCCACAGTCGTTCGCCCTTTCGAGCAGGGTGTTGCTGTTCCCGTCGATGTGAACAGATGTCCGACCCAATGCTCGCAACCTACGCATTAACACACCGTTCCGCTGTAGATCGCTCACTTTTGATGGACATCTTGATGCTCACCTTGACGCCACAGTGGCATCGTCAACGTATTTGTGATAACACGAGACTGGTGTATACATCAGTGGCTTTCAAGTCATATCTTTGGACACATCTCTCCATGCCACAATGCTGTGGTCGATTTCCGCAAGGCATCGCTGTCTCTTCTTTCCAAGCACTCCACAATCCAAGCATATTGACCCTCAACTCTCCGACCACACCAACTGACAAGAAATACATCTGCTAGCGAATCCCTAAGCACACCACTTAGAAGCTTTTGACTCCTATGAGACGATCAAGTATCAAGCGTAAGCGTCTGTCAAACATCTCAATCAGACTCCACCAATACCGACATTGGCTATGCACCACAGACCGCCGCCATGGCCGCCATCATACCCTAAGGCTCATGCGAAAAGCCTGTGGAGTAAGACAGGAGACCTCTTCATCGACCCAAAGACAGCACCTCTCCACACGCAGCATACCCGTCAGCGGAGCCGAAAAATCCATCGCATGGCAGGTTCTCCGCTCGACACGAAGAACCCCGTGGCGTAGTTGCGACGGCCTAGTCAAGGATGATGGCGCCGTCGGCCTCGCCGTATGCGACACGTGCAAGAACTAAGGGGACATATGGAGTATAAGAGTCATTTGTGCTGAGTTGTCGACTCTATACTGTGTTCGGCTCGACCCGGCAAGGAAGCTCCGACGGGTTTGTGACGAGGCAGCGGTGGGAATCAAAGCATTGGGGCTTGAGGTGATCGTCAACGAACAAGCAGTCTAGAGCGAAGAGTAGAGGCTGCCGATGCTACATCCGAAATGGCGAGAACGACTGGTGGGACGGGACTCATCAAGCACCGCGGCCCTGCTTTGCGAGTGCCATTCGATTTGAGCTGAACAGCCGTAGGAGCCTGCGTGTTGATGAACGGCGAGCTTCACGGAATACCGAGGATGGGCGAAGTTTTGGGCTGAAGCATTGTGATCGGCGCCAGTACTGAGTTGACTGCGATCACCGCGCGTCAGAGCTTAGGCAGTAGTATACTAGAGGCGCCTCGTCCCTAGGAAGTGTTACTACCCCGGGCATTACGATGCTTCTATGTCACCAGGAATTCCGTCGTATACCAGACTGTGTTAGCAGGTTCCGATATCAAATAGAGCCGACGTCCTAGAAAGCATCTCCGCGGGCGTCTTCTCGTGCTCGCAAGGATCAACACCCTGTTACCCTTGGAGACTGTGCTCCTCGCCTGGTACCGAGCGGTTCCGTAGATACGAAATCGCCAGCTGGCTTAATACCTAGTCAGTGCTAGTCGCCTCAATCAAGTGTCCGCCAAGCTCCTCACGCAACCGCCGGTCAGATAAACATGATGCCAAAAGCAAGGATAGCAGCAATCCCAAAGGCGCGTCTCGCAGAATAGCGACTACAGTAGGCGCCAGACGCTCCCTGCATACTGCTTGGATCGTCGGACATCATAAATGCAGACAAACGAGGTCATTCACCTGCATTGACGGGAGAGGCAGATTTTTGCTCTTTGGTTGGCTTCACACGACTGTGCTTAGTACCGAAAACTGCATTTGTTAGCCTTGGGTAGGTCGAAGGGGGCGAGAGAGTGTTCTTGAAGTTGAATCCCGGTCCATTCTGATGCTGTTGACCGCATTAATGCCACGCCATCGGATTGTATGTGTGTCAGCTATGGCTCCAGGGAGGTTGATCGCACCATTAGATGTGCTTGCGCAGAGGGTCGTACTAGGCAGTCGGAGAGCAGAGTAGAGGTATCGATGGTAAATTGGGAGTGCCAGAACGTTCAGGTCACACCGTGACCAAAGCCATCCCAATTGAATGATGAGAGTCTTCGTGTCTGATCTTGATAGCACAGCGTATCAGGTACGACGGCTGAGACCGGCACTAGCATGTGAGACCAAAGGCGCACGTGGGAGATCAGAGTACAAGATGCAAGATCTCCATCGACCGTCATGTCGGGCTCAACCTCGGCACGACGCATTCGAGAGCTGCACGAGGTGGGTTTCCATGTGGACTTTCAAGGTTGCTCTCCCCACCGTGCACAAGCCCCGCCACATGCCTTCAGATCGGCTGAAATCGGACACATTCGAAGGCTGCGCAACGGTCTCAACGTGAAAGAGCCTTCTGGAGTAGATCCAATTACAGCAGAGACTACTCTGAGACCGTGGCCGAAACAAGCCTGAGAAAGGCAGATTGCCGCTGACAGGTTCATGCACGTGGGCTAAGCATACCACGGACATCTACTACAACTTGAGATTGTGGCAAGCAAGCGCTGTATCCCGTTGTCTGCTTGCGTACTGCCAAAGAGACACATCCGGACAGTACTGGAATGTACGCCATGACCGCCTCTTGAAGCTTCCGAGCGACTGCGACCTTTGCGCCTCACCACCAGCTTGTGCGGCAGGCTCAGCCATGGCGCCGGCCGTCGTGTCCAAGCTGATGCACCGCATGAGCCACGGCAACGGCGACAAAGGGACTTACGAAGAGCGGCGGGCGCGGGAAGACGAGAAGGACAAGCTGGCGGAGTGGGAGGCGGAGAAGCGACCATTGGAGCCCACGGAGATCCTCCTTGACCCGCAGAAGAAGCCCGTGGGACATTCGTCAAAGCATCTAAGACAAGAAGACTTTGATCTGGTCAAAACGTTGGGCACGGGCACGTTCGCGCGAGTATGGCTGGCCAAATTCGCCGACCGAAAAGACAAGACCCAATCCGACAAAGTCTTTGCCCTCAAGATCCTCCGAAAAGTCGACGTCATCCGCCTCAAGCAAGTCGAGCACGTGCGCAACGAACGCAACGTCCTCGCCGCCGTCGCCGGCCACCCCTTCATTACCACCATGGTCGCCAGCTTCCAGAACCACGACACCCTCTACATGCTCCTGGACTACTGCCCCGGCGGCGAAGTTTTCAGCTATCTCCGCCGCGCCCGCCGCTTCAACGAACCCACCGCGCAGTTCTACGCCGCCGAGATTGTCCTGATCTTAGAATTCCTGCACGAGAAGGAAGGCGTTGCCTACCGCGACCTGAAACCCGAAAACATCCTCATCGACGATGAAGGACACCTCAAACTCGTGGATTTCGGCTTCGCGAAGAAGATCGATAACCGCGAGACGTACACCCTCTGCGGGACGCCAGAGTACCTCGCGCCCGAAGTCATCCGCAACACCGGCCATGGCACCGCAGTTGACTGGTGGGCCTTCGGGATCCTCATCTACGAATTCTTAGTCGGACAGCCACCTTTCTGGGACCAGAACCCGATGAAGATTTACGAGCAAATTGTGGAAGGGAAACTGCGGTTCCCGTCAGCAATGGGCCAGGATGCACGGGATATGATTCAGGGGCTCTGCACGGTGGACGTGTCGAAGCGGCTGGGGAATGTCAAGGGGGGGGCGAGCGCGGTGAAGGCGCATCCGTGGTTTAAAGGGGTGGAGTGGGAGAGGCTTTGGAGGAGGGAGGTGAAAGGGCCGATTGTGCCGCACTTGAGAGGGCCGGACGATACGAGGAATTTTGATGAGTATGATGCCGAGCCTGTGCATCGGGATCCTTATACGAAGGTGAGTGCGAGAGCGGTGGGCTGCAGTGGGTGGGTGGCTGCTGACTGGGTGGTAGGAAATGCAGGCGAAGTACGAGGCTATGTTTGCGGACTTCTGAAGCCGTTTGAAGCAGATGAATGGACAGGCTTGATGTATGATGCCTGCAGCTACGCCGACGAAGCTTTTCTCGAGCAGACTAGGCGTTTGAAGGCGTTCTGAGCGAGCGAGCGAGCGAAATGGCATTGCACCGCACGACAGGTCGGGACTTTTGGACGGACGAATGTTGGAGGATTCCTGCGAAATGGCCAGGACGAGGGCTTCATCGACGCGGAAGGCGTGGTGAGTGATGGCTCACTGCTATCTGTCACGAAACTGCTTATGTCATACATGAACATATTGATCAACACACATGAGGAAGCATTGCATACGATATGAAAAACACTCAAAACATGTAGGCACCAAATCCTCCCGGACGAATGCAATACCGAGAGCAACGCCATTATCGACGGCTCTTCCCGCATCCATGCCCAAGCAGCGTCCCCGCATGAACCCCGGACTCCACCACGTTCCCCCACCTGGACGAAAGTGTGTTTTCGATATGGCTACACTCACTTCCTTTCTTTACAGACACCTCTTGATCTGCTAGTCATGTGCCATCTTGGATACTCGTGACCGCGCCGATGAAGTCGCCGAAGAGTCTCAAACATGTTGGTTTCGGCTCTTGCTAGCCGACGGCATCTTGCGAGATGGCGGGGTATCTGGACTGCTGGATTGAGAGAGATGAAGACAGCGGCAAACAGTGATGGGTTGCTGACAGGGGTGTCCCCCCATGGCCCTCGAGAGATATGCCGAGTCATCTCGAATGCCAAATTTCGATCAACTCGACCACCACTTGAGCCTAAGAGATCTGGATCAAGAACCCTCCTCACACAAGCACGCGCCCGCGGTCCTTCATCCCCTCCCCTACTCCAACAAACAATCCCAGAGCACTTCGCCACCATCGTCGCCCAGCACGGCGACCGCCCCGCCGTCATCTCCCGCCATCAGCGCACGACCCTCACCTACGACGACCTGGACCGTCGCAGCAACTCTCTGGCTCGCGGTCTGCAATCTCTTGGCGTGAAGAGAGGCGATCGTGTCGCAGTATCTTTGGGAAATAACATCGAATTCTCGGTTACGACTTATGCGCTCTTCAAATTAGGCGCAATCCTCAACCCGCTGAATCCCGGATTCAATGTGGAGCAGGTGGTCAGTGCGCTGAGGCATTTGGGCGCCGCCTGGTTGGTTATGGGGAGTGAGACGCGGTTGCCGTTTCGGAGTCCGAGAGGGAATGTGGAGATGCTTAGGCATATCTTTCCGGGTCTTGGTCGGGGGCAGGCGGTGGTGGAGAGTTTGAGGGGTGTTGTGGTGGTGGATAATTCGGAGGGTAGAGTAGATGTCGAGAAGGATCTGAGTGACACCACCGATTTCGAGGACGTATTGCATGGTGGTTCTAGCGAGGCGTTGGCGCCTCAGGGCTTGAGGAAGGATGAGGTGGTGAACATTCAATTCACCTCCGGGACCACATCGATGCCTAAAGCCGCATGCCTTACCCACCACAGTATCCTGAACAACGGCTACCAAATCGGTGATCGCATGCTACTGACTCCACAAGACGTGGTCTGCTGCCCCCCTCCCCTCTTCCACTGCTTCGGTTGTATACTCGGCTACATGGCGACCGCCACCCACGGGTCCGCCATCCTCTTCCCAGCCGAAGCATTCGACCCCCTCGCGACCCTAAAAGCCGTGCGGGAGTACAAAGCCACGGCTCTCTACGGCGTCGCGACCATGTTCCTTGCGGAGCTGGAACTCCTCGCGAACGAGACTGTGGAGCACAAAGGCTTCGAGCACTTGCGCACGGGGATTGCGGCGGGGAGTTCGGTGCCGAGTGAGCTGATGAGGAAATTGCACAGAGTGTTGAACTTGACGGAGTTGACGATTTGTTATGGCATGACGGAGACGAGTCCCGTGAGCTGTATGACGAGGACGGATGACCCGATCGAGAAGAGGATTGACACCGTCGGCCGCCTGCTGCCGCACGTCGAGGCGAAAATCGTCGATGTCCAAGATCACTCTCGTGTCCTTGGGATCGATGAGCGAGGCGAGTTAGCTGTCTCTGGATACCTGGTCATGAAGGAGTATTGGGGGGATGCTGTGAAGACGAGGGAAGCGTTCCTGCCGGATCCACAGGACCCGAAGAAAGTCTGGATGTTGACGGGTGATGAGGCGAGTATGGATGCGGAGGGGTATGTGAAGATTACGGGGAGGATTAAGGATTTGATTATTAGGGGTGGGGAGAATATTCACCCGTTGGAAATCGAGAATTGTCTTTTGGCGCATGAGGGTGTGAGAGAGGTTAGTGTGGTGGGGATTCCGGATGAGAAGTACGGGGAGGTCGTGGCGGCTTTTGTGGTGAGACAAAAAGGTGGGTCGGGAGCGGAGCTGGATGCGGAAGGGGTTAGGAAATGGGTGAGGGAGCGGCTGAGTGGGCATTTGGTTCCGAGGTATGTGTTCTGGGTCGAGGAGTATCCGAAGACGGCGAGTGGGAAGATTCAGAAGTTTCGGTTGAGCGAGATGGGGGTGGAGATGTTGAGGACGGGGGCTGGGCTGGCTTAGGAGCAATGGGTGGTGAGGTTGGTGGGAGGGAGTGTTGCATTGTGTTGGGCGCACGGATCAAATGCTGTCTGGGATGCGAAGAGGCTTGAGACAGTGGGAAGATGGGGCTCGGATTCGTTGTTTGAGACGAGGGCGTGGGAGTGCGAGACAGGAATGCATATGAGACGGTACGGGGCGATCACGAAGACATGCAGCATCGAGACATCAGGGCTGCCAGGTAGGCATGAGAAACTCTACTTCCAGCTCGACTCTTCGCTAGCATTCCCGGAAGTCCTGATCTCACCCATTTTTACGCAGTAGCAAATACTATTCAAGCTAACAGCACCAGCAATGCCATTCTCCGATCTGATGTCAGCGCCATCAAGCCAGCCGATCATCATCAATCCATGTTCCTATGATTGTCCGGGAGATGGTAACGATGGGTTCGCGGAAACGTCAAGTGAAGCGAGTGCAGTAGCGGTGCAGGATCATGCTGGAGAATCAGAGGAAAGGAGGACCGGATCAATGGAGACGGCGATTTGGAGTCCGGTCCAGAACAGCGAGAAGCTGATCGGTGATGAGATTGCGACGAAGGGAACACATGAAACTGCGAAGGCAGACATCAAAAGAATCAAACGAAAATCCGTTTCGACACCAATGGCTCATCCCAGCCTTATAAAAGTGCACGATGGGGAGCCGGAGGATGCTACTGCCAAGTTGGAAACGCATTACGCTGCCGCTGCGTTCAGGCAGGATGAGCGTGTTGACACGCCGCCGTGTAGCGCATCCGGCTCATGCCGCCGACAACCGAGTCCGTGCAGGCGTCCGTCCGCGCGGGTTGCAGCGGTGCAAGAGGGTCTGAGGCGGGAGAGGAGCGGGGGGGAGACGCTCGAGGTGCGCCTGAAGGAGAAGGAAGGCGAAGCCGAAGATTTGGAGCTCAGGCTTGCGGACAGCGCAAGAGAGATCGAGAGGCTGCACGCGGAGCTGCTCTCTGAATCTGATCGCCACATCAGAGCCGACGAGTCTGATGAACGGCCCACGAGCAAGCGTTCGACACCATCCGGAGAGCAGGAACCATTGATCCATCGCATCCGCTCCAGACTCTCCCTCCTCTCGCTCAAAGCTCCGCGCGATCCGACGCAGTCTTTGCGAGACTTGGAGTCCCAGAATTCGTGCCTCCGCGCTGAAGTCCGCGACCTCGAACGCGCAGTCGACAAGTGGTTTCTCGCGTTCGAATCGGAGAAGAGCAGTTATGAGGATGCGGAAGAAAAGTACCTGCTTTCTGCGTGGGCGGTGGAGGCGCTGGAGAGGAAACGGAGGGAGTATAGAGAGGACGTGGGGCATTTGGTTCGTGTGTTGAGGGGGAGGGATGAGGTTATTGGGAGGTTGGAGGAGGAGGCGAGGGGAAGGAGGGAGCGGGGTGGGGAGGGAGGGTGCTGCTGAGGATGAGGCACAGGGATCGACAGGTGGAGAGGGGGTTAATGCTGCGAGTATGGCGGGGCACTCGATGCTGCAGGCGGTTTTGAGGGCGCGGCGGTGAGGTGGTGGCTGAGAGTGGATACTAATAGCTTGTCTCCGGGTGTTGAGTAAAATGCTTCGCGCGAGCAACGGCCTGTACGGGCTGTAGATGTTTTGATCGGATACTCGGCAGACTCTTGAGCAGAGAGATCAAACCACAATCGGACCTAGATCGGCACCTCCCAGCAACGCCCTGGATCAATACATACCTCCACACCTGACCTGAACCTCCACACAACAGCCCAAACTCACGACGTCCCCGAGCATCCCACAAAGTCATTCCCACTCGCCCCCGTATGCGTGATAGCCCCCGCGTAATCCCCGTCCTCATTGAACACCACCCGATCCGCGCCCGGCGAACCCCCCGTATAAACCCTAGACTCCTCGATCGGGAATTCCTGGTACGGTCCCTCGACCGGGAAATCGAAACCCTGCATCTCATCTCGCACATCAGCATGCCAGTGACTCCTCACTCCTGTCTAATGGAGGACATGTGGGGTGGCAACGAACTTCGTAATTGTTGTACGTATGCGGATACTCGTCACTGCCCACCTGCTCGCCTTGCTGGTAGTAGCCGTAGCCTTGGTTCAAGGCGTCGGAGACTTGATCGTAGGAGTAGTAGTTGTTGCCGCAGGTTGTGGAGGACTGGCGAGGTTGGAGGAAGGGTGCGGCGAGGGCGGTGGTCGCGAAGGCGATGGTGGAGAGAGAGGAGAAGAGCATTTTGGCTGTGGGGTTGGTGAGGTGGCTGGGTGTGGAGGAGCAGAGTCGAGGCAGTGAAGTTGCGTGGAGTTGAATGGGCTGCGTTGTTGGTACGGGGGGATGGGGATGGGGATTGGTACTTGTACCCTGCGAAAGGTCATACAGCGTTGCTAGGCGAGCATGAGGTATTCTCGTGGTCGCATACGCTTTGGTCCAGTTCGTTGTTTCAACAATCGTTTGGACGTCCACGACGAGTCATTTGCAGAGCTGTTGAATGCCATTTGCTGATCATGAAATGTTAGTCCCATCGGAGCGGCCTTCTTGAAGCCATAGAGCCGGCGTCGACGTGCATGTCATGTCGATCACTTGGCAGTCCTCGTAGCTGAAAGCGCTCTCGGCAGCACTCCGACCGGCTTGAGTGGGTGGCAAGACAACGGGAGCCATGGAGAGCAGCGCATAAGAACACATGTTTGCCTTCGCTTGACTTCGAATAAGCAGGTTGTTTTGTCTGGTGGAGCTGTGTCTTGCAGCGGTGATCTTCAGGTCCGCTGTCGTGGAATAGCCAATCAACAGCGCAGATCTCGTAAACGAGGCATTTCGCCGCCTGATCATTGCCGCAGCCTGCCGAAAGTCTGTTGGCAGCTATGCCTGGATGAAGAAGGCCCCGTCTCCAGTGGCATCAGGAAGTCCTGGAAGCCTTCAATCAGCATCGCGTAAGTTGCTGCTGCAAGGAGCTGCTGCAATTGGCCGAAGAACGAACGATGGGTCAACTGCTTGTCAGACCGGCGAGCTGCGAGGATCTTTGCGTCTTACACGGTCAGAAAACGGTCCATGACGCATGAACCTAAGCGGAAAAAACGCCACCGCCGTAGCTTTAGTCTGGACTTGCCTAAGGCAGCCGAGTGCGTCAAGCGGCTTACCGACCTGCCCAATTCAGCTCTCTGGGGCTAGAGAATTGACAACGCTATTCTACCAAGAGAGCTTGATGTCCTCATTGGGGAGCACGCGACACCATGGCCGAGCTTGAAGTCCCCAAAAAGATCCAAAAGTACCCAACATACCGGTCCTTGAATCAGTATATCTTGGGCCAGACCCGGGACCCAGAAGCTGCCCGAGACGAGTTCTGCAAGCCCGTCGAGTCTGAGATTAGAGATGGAGGCAAGGCTAAAGATATTGAGGAGCTTTTGAACCAGCAATGGCAGACCTTGATTGCCATGGCATCAACGATCCGGTACGGTGACCCGGTCCACAACCAACTGGTGACGTTCTTGCAGAATATACAGGAGCGACCGGATGTGGAGCAGGCTGGTCAGCCGTTCCAGGTGCAGGAGATGGCTGTCTGGAAGGACTTGCCGCTTTTTGGGTGGGAGGTGCGCGAGGCATGGAATGGTGGTGAGTCTGCAACTCAACTGTGTTCCAAGAACAGGCTAGCTGACTGACAGTCATCGCAGCTGCCACGGACGAGAGCGAGAAAGAAGAGAAGGCAGGCTGGGTGAACACTAACGCCTTCATCGCCACCCTGCTGGCAGCGATCCACGAAAGCGGGCAAACCATCCCAGACGTCTCTCTCTTCGCAATCTGGTCTCTTCGCACTGCTCTGGAGGAGCGGGAAGAGCCGCACAGCACGGCACTGGCCGCAGCTGCTATGTGGCTCGTCTACGCGGCTGGTGCACTCCGAGACTTCAGCGCCACGGGCAAGTCGTTTGACGGTAAGAGTGCTCAGCCAGGCGCGCTGTACAAGGACGAGAGCTGGACGGGATTCTGCAAGGAGAGATGGAATGCGTGGGGTCAGCGGTTGGCGAAGGTGAAGGATTCGGTTAATGAGCAGAAGATCAAGCAGCTTGTTGAGTCGGCTGGTCATGCTATGCAGGAGTCGAAGGATGAGTAATGGACTGGTGTGGTGTGTGGTGTGTGTGTGGTGTGTGTGTGGTGTGTGGTGTGTGTGTGGTGTGTGGTGTGTGTGGTATGGGTGGTGTGTGGTGTGTGGTGTGTGTGGTGTGTGTGGTGTGGGTGGTGTGTGGTGTGTGGTGAAAGTCAACTAGCACAGTCAGCTTAGATGATGAACTCTAGAGATGTGATACGGAAGCAGTGGAGACGCAATATTCGGCAGAGAGATGGCCCGAGGGTCGTGTCTTAGCGCGACATCCCGGCCCACCGACGCGTCTTCCCACGCGTCCGAGCGCTCCCTCCCACATGACAGAAACATCAATTCCGTCGTGGTCAATCGTAATGGACATAGAGACAATCGACCTGACCGACGACGGACCCATTCCGCCCATTAGACTCCAGGAAACGCGAGCCAATGGGGTTAGCCACTCGGAGTCAGGTCAACCGCTTGGTAGGCAGGACATCAACCGGCCCGTGACTCTGCAGCATACTGCAGGCGGGAGCACTTCCACTGCCACAGCACCGGCCATACTGACTCTTGCGGACTACACGCGCTCACTCGCACCGCCAAGGCACGACCCGGCATCGCAGTCACAGCGGTCGAGAGCAAATTTCCCAGGGACCCCAACGAAAAGACTATACGACGATGCCTACAGGCATGCACCGCCAGCTAAAGCAGCTCGACTTGATCATGATTGCAGTCAGATGCCCCGAGCACATGCGTCTGGGAGAAATATCCAGACGCCCACACCAAAACCCAGTCATGTACAGAACATCCAGATGGGTATGGGCCGCTTCCAGGTAATCCAGCCGACTCCACCGAAACAGCCGCAGCCTGCTCCTCCACCACACGAGCAATCAAGTTATCCCGCAACGAGTGTACAGCTTCCTGAGGGCTCTGCATCATGGATGGCTTGCCAAGTCGCGTACCGAGCCATATCGCTTCTCTCGGGCCAACGACCGGATGGCGGACCACTAAATTGGATAGCGTGGTATGCAGGCAGAGCTCTGCAAGATTATGCTGTCCTAGACGCGCTGTATCGTGTAGCTATGCAGACCGCAGCTCCGTTTCAGCTGGAGATCTATCAGAGGGTCGGCCGTGAGGGTTCATCTTGGGTACCGACAGTGACTGGTGAGTACGTTGCTAGGCAGATGTTCAAGTACTGTCCTGCTGCTGAAGCGGCTCTAAGAACTGGCCTGGGGCCCAAATCGCAGTCTTTCAATGCGCCGAAGCTTATGGAGGCACTCGAGAATCGGGATACGCTAAAGCCTATGAATCCCACCAATTCATGGATCGCACGGAAGCCACTAGACGCATCGAAGTCTTCAGTTGCACGACAAGCTGTATTCAGTCCTCAAGGGAATCAGGCTTTGATCGCAGGCCGAATCGGTATTGTAGCCTCGCAGCAGCGTTTGAATACTAGCTTGATCCGTAGCGCAATCAATAAGACGGTGCTCTGGAAATGCACCGAAGACGCAGGTTTCATGCAATATCTCTTGAGAGCTGCTGCCCAGCTTCCCGGATTCACGGTTAATATCCACATTCTGGCGGTGCTGGAGCCTGTCAAGCAGAACCCTAGCGTCGAGTTCGCCATCTGCAATTTCATCGAGCAGCAGCAACAAGTATATGGCAAGATCTTCCCGCGAGCCTTGCCACCAGGAAGGCAAAAACCATATGTCCCAAGACCGACCCGGATGAGCCTGCCTGTATTACAAGGTCTAGCCGCGATGGCGCTCGAGAGCAAAGGGTTGCAGGTTGTTACTGCTGTCACTCAAGCCCTGGCGCTCGAGGCCGCTGTCGATGGTCTGCTTGCGGATTTGCTGTCTATGGTCGCTAACGGCAGTGCGTCCCAGGCCTCGATCTCCGCCTTCAATTCTGCTATCCAGCATGTCTACTGGACTTGTGACATCAGCGAGTCTACCGGCAGCGCCATGCAACAGGGCATCGCTACGGAGACAGCTCGTAAGGGTGTGGCTGATGTAGTGAAGATGAATACTCAATCGACTGCCGGCCGTCCAGTTTCAGAGTCTTCTGATGTGGAGCTGAGTTGGGAGAGACCTACGGACGATGGCATGACTGTTGCAGCAGTGACGGACCCTCAAGCAGCTGCCACTGGTACGCTCTCGGAGTCTGTGGATGAAGCGCGCACTTCCGAGCTCCGCGTACTTGCAACGCGGGTCGGCATAGTTCAACAGCACTCGAAACTGCCCTGCCTGGACGCTACTGTGAAGCGGATGGTGGAACACGCGAGACGAGACGAAGCGTTTGCCAAGGCTATCAAGCATGTATCTGGTGCAACTGGTCACCTTGTACCGGACCAAGACCAGCTGCTGATCGTCAAACACTTCATCGATGACAGCGAAGGCCTAAGGGACCCCGGCGACGGCCAGCCCACCCCACAAGAGGAGGCTTCACCTCAGAAGCTACTTCTGG
This sequence comes from Teratosphaeria epicoccoides, assembly GCA_021401465.1. NCBI lineage: Eukaryota > Fungi > Ascomycota > Dothideomycetes > Mycosphaerellales > Teratosphaeriaceae > Teratosphaeria > Teratosphaeria epicoccoides. The sequence continues at coordinate 166,859 of JADDMT010000024.1, read as the reverse complement.
TTGACTGGCCGCTCCCGGTCACGCCTTTGTATCAACGGTATCTCAAGCAGAATCGCTATGCGCCGAAGTCGAAGATCAATGTCGCAAGGTCAGGAAAGCCACTGGAAAAATACATCGACCATACCGACTGCGGCATGTTGGGGAACGATGCACACCCTCAATACCCGCTTTCCTTGCTCCCTGGGAAGACATGCAATGCTTTACACAAGGACGAGGAGGACGGCGTGGTATGCTCTTGCTGCCGTAGGTCCGTTTGGCTCCCACCATACCAGAGGAAGCTCTTCCTTGTCGCCGAGAGGCTTGCCTGCCCTGCTGGAACATTTGGGCTCAAAGCACGGGAGAAGAACGAACAAGCACTATGGGCAGTCAACTTCAAGCTCGGCATCGAAGAGCCGGCGGACGTTTCGAGTCAAGAAACGGTATTTGGAGGCAAGCATAGTATTCGCAATCAGTATTATCCTATCCTTACCTCTCGACCAGCGCTGCAAGAGCAAAATAGCAATATCCAGCCAACGCCGCCTGCATTCGCTCTGAAAGCCAAATCGAATGCCCTTGACCTTGCGAGCGAAATGCCTTGTCACCGTCCGGCTTTATCGACTCCTTCCTCACAGCACGACCATCCGCCCGCAACCCACATCGATATATCCCTGCTGGACTTCTACAAGCTGCTTGACAAAATCGAAAGAACCTCTCCAATGGCGACCAGGTTTCTTGACGCGTACGCTGACAGGTTGTCTCGTGAGTCGTGCAGCAAGTGTTGGGCAGAGGAGAACATACTCGAGGAGGAGCTGGAATCCGAGATTGGCAAGCATGATTCTTGAATCTTGGCTCATTCGATGGAGTGAAACGAGATGACTTGGTTCAGCTCCTGTCCTGACACCTCCTTCCTTTCCATTCATGACGGTCTTGGTTCCATCCCCTTCGATCTACCGTCTTCGACGTCGTCGCGCGTCGAATGAGCAACAGCTGTAGCGTTCGTCTCACAAGATGCTCGAGATCCAACGACCGTGACTTGCGAGGTCCAGGTGTCGCTTGCATCATCCTGCGGAACCAGCTGTGCATCCGACTTGTCTCTCAGCGCCTCCATGGCATGCTGCGCCTCGACAATGGCAGCATCTGGTTTCTTGTCTTTCCGGCTTCGCATTCTCCCAATAGGTAGTAAGTACCAAGCCAGAGCGATTAAGCCTGCGAAAGCGAGGATGGCGGCGATCGCGATGCCGACTTTGAGGCCAGTGGCGACTGTTGATCCGTTGACTTCGCTCGGGCCATGTTGATCTGTGGCCATGGCTGTCAGTGAGATGTGTCTGGGTGTGTGAGGTGTGATTGCAGTGGATGTGTAAACTGCGGATCAAAGTCATGTTTTGATGACGGCGATCTGGAATGCTGGTCTCAATTCTACATTCCGAATGCAAAGGCTCGCAGTTAGTATCGAGAAGCGCAGTGTCGATTTCCTATGCTTGGTGAACATGTCAAAAAAGCTTGAGGATACATCTCAGCGATCTGTGCAGAGGGTCGGCGACGGTGGCAGACCTGCGGCAATGCGTGGGATTCAACTTCGTGCATGGTCCTGTCGATGGAACGACTTCTCAACACACGTCCAGCGGCTTGGTCAATGGCTCGATCAGCTCTCAAAGCCTCATCCACCATTCAGGCTTGATGGAGTCGCCGAAGACATCTTCTACCATTGGAGAGATCGACTGCTCTGCTAATCATCGCTTCTATCGCTGAATTCTGATCTGGACCCCATCTCGCCTGGCATCTCGAAGGTCATAAGGACCATGTCCCGAACTCCAGTGCTTCTCATCTATTTCTAAATCTAGCTCTAACATTCACATAATCGCCTCATCTACTCTATCTCGCCGCCTCTGCGAACTCACCCCTGGGCTGCGCCGAACCAGCTCTAAAGGTCCCCAAGCACCTCAATATGCTTAAGATCCATCTCAGTCGACGTGGGCGCATAACCACCAGCGGCGGCGACGACCTCTCTCTCGTCTAAAAAACAGTCCTCCGTCTTAACGCTCTCCTCATCAAACTTGTAGACACGAGCCTCGGCGTTCTTCCAAGCGTACTCGCTAGGTCCGCCGGGCCCAGCTGTGATGTTCCTCAGGATGTCGCCGTGTGCCACGAGCACAATCGTCTCCTCAGGTCTGTCGCGCAGCCATCGCCTCACCCAGCGAGCTCGGTTCGCGATAGATTGGGGATCCGCAGCCCAGAAGCCCTTTTTCGAAGTCCAGTCGTCGGGCAAAGTCGAGAGGTTGAACCCGGCGAATTCCGGATCGGCTTCCAGGACTTGGCGTGGACTCCCTGGAACGATGGACTCAGCATTGCCCTTCAAAGTCGATTCACGGTCCTGGAGAGAGGTTTACCTGTATCACACGGCAAGTCGTTGCACTCCTGAGCTTGCGGCAAGCAGATCACGTTCTCGATGCCCAGTCGTCGTAACGCTGGGGCATACCCTAGCTTGGTTGTTTGCAGGGTACGCTTCAGTGGCGAGCTGACGATCAAATCGGCCTCTTTTTGCAGTTTAGCTATCCCAGGCGCAAGTGTGGCGGCTTGCTTCTTCCCTAGCGGTGTGAGAGGCGCGTCCGGTACTTGCGGATATCAGTAAGCCATGTGCACAGGCTCACTCCGTCTGGACTGCTTACTGCTGTAGTCGTGACCGACGTTGTGTTCTGCTTGAGCGTGTCTCGTCAGGATAATACGCGAGTTGGGCGCCATCCCGATCGTCGGCTTGAAGAAGTCAATTCTGCATTGAATGTCTCTTGCAACTTCAGTCGAGGTGACTTTTTGTTGGCTTGACCATGAGTCATTCCACTGAGTCAGCTTATTCTCGCCCAATCTTTCCAATGGTCATCACGTCCTTCCTATTCAACCTCATTCCGACGTTGTCCGCTGTGGACCGCTCTGGATATCGCGCATGCTGCCTGACTTGTCGTCGTGTGGTCATACTACACGAAACCGGCTTACCCGAACCATGGACACATGGCCCACAGCTCAGGCTACACTTTTATAACGACGTGATTGAGCGCTACATAGACGGCACTGCTGACTTGACGATCCCACTGTTGACGAAATTACCTGGCCGATATTGAGGCCAGGTCTTCTGAGCAGTCACGAGCACACGAAGAAGGCTTCCCACCGCTGAGAGATTTTGCAATCGTTCCACAAGCGTCCAGGATGAGGTATGCCTGAGTTACCATGCCGCAGGATTTTACACATGAGACTGCTCATCGTACAGCATTACTATTGACGTACAAACACAATCTATACATCTCCTCTCTACATGCCCAGACCTTGCTGAACCAAGAAATTCTGAGCAAAGGTATAGGCCTTGACGGCAGAGTAATGCAGGTTGACGCCGTGTCCAGTGACTGGCGCTAAATACGATGCGAACTTGCTCGCAGGCAGATTCGCGTACAACTTTGGCTTGACGGCTGCAGCGAGATCCATTGGGTATGAGCAGTTGCCACTGCAGAACGGCAGATCCTCGGCACCATCGATGACGGCGAGAGGGTTCGTGTAGTTGGTCGCCGGCATCGTTGGGGCAGTGGTCGTGAAGAACTCGCCAAAAGTCACGGTGCCCTTCGTTGCCTCCGCGAGGCTCAGAATCGCCGGGTCGAAACCTGGAGCGCGGAAGAAAGCAATCTGGTTGTTGGTGATGGTATTCGCAACCAGGTACCCGTTATTCAGCTGATCAAATCGATACGGCTGGTTCTGGTTCGCAAGTGCAAAGTCGTTGCCGAGGGTAAAAAGGCCCAAGCCTGACGAATTGACAGAGAAACCAGTCAGGACGGCGGCGTCCAAAGCGGTAGGGTAGTTAGCAGTCACGGCCTGCGTGATGACAGAGCCGAAGGAGTGTCCAACGCCGACAACTTTGCTGAAGGCGCCATTGCCGTACATACCCGCGCGGAGCTGGCTGGCCAGAGTGTTTGCAATCTCGACTTCCAGGGGCGCCTGCACGGTCTGAATCGGATTGGCTTTCTCGCTGACCCCGACGGCAAGACGGTCGTAGAAGAAGCTGGCGTAGCCGTACTCAGCGGCGACATCGACCCAGCTGTAGCCTGGAGCGAAGTCCCAATAGTACCTATCGAAGCCGACGCCGTGAGTCTATGGTAGGAAAAGTCAGTAGATGGTTCTTACGGTCGCCTGCTTCGAGACAGGAGGACTGACCAAAAGCTGCACACCCTTCGGCGCCGTGTTGTTCTTCGGCGTGCACAACGTCGCGCCAATTGTGAAATTGCCTCCAGCACTTTGCATCCCACCCATTAGATTCTGCATAAACGGACTCCCGCTCATAACCATGTCCAGAAACGTCTCCGTGACCTGGCTCTGATTCGTCGGCAGCTCAAAGTTGAGTTTCAGATTCTTCGTCGTGCTGGCCGGCACCTGGACATATCCAGAAATACATTGTGCCAGACCGCCTCTGGAAACGCCTGCGGCCGGTTGTACGAAGTTCTTCGTCGAGATCGGATTGGGCTGCAGGTATAAGTCGCTGAACCCGACCTGGCCGAAGTCACCGGTGAATCCAGGAAGGGTCGAGGAGTTCAGCGCTGCGGCCGCAGTGGCTGCGAAGGGGAGGACGGCGGTGGTTCGCATGTTGTCGATAAGTGATGAGTATGCAAGCGGCTGCTGTCCATGAGGGAGGTCGCAGGAAGCCTGGAGTAATATATCAAAACGGTGTGGTACGCACCAATGTGTCTATACTTCCGCTCTGACGAAAACTACCACCATAGTCAACACATTCCAAATGACCGTTGCAATGCTTGAACCCCGAACGTTCAAGCGATCGACGCGATGGTGACCGAGCTGGAGAGCCTGTCCACCGTTCCCCAGCAAAGCAGAGTTCAAGACTGCCACGAGCTTATTCGCAGTAAGCTTGTCTGACAGAGGATGTGCGATCTCTTTTGGGCAAGCAGCAATGCGTCATTGTTCAAATCTGATTTTCGGTTTGTCAGTGGCCCGGACCATAGTTGCGTTGCTCAAAGATCATCCTCGATCGCGCAGCTCTTGGCAAAATGATTAGTGACTTGACCGTCTGTTCGATGGTAGTCTCACATGCACGCGGCCGAGTTCGTCGCAGAGCGCGCGAGTTATGCCATTGTGCGCGGACTTTGTCGTGGACTTGTATCATTCGTCTCTTCAATGCCAGGTAGCTTAGGCTCGAAAGCAAAGAGCAAAGACTATGCAAGCGTCACTAAAAGGTTATTATCACGGGCTGTTCAAGTCTTACTTCCGGCCAACTTCACAAGCACGACGTTAAAGGTCTAGAGATTCATACTTATCGTAATACATATCAGAACAGAGGTGAAGGAATGCCCCTTTACAAGATCGCATCAACTTCATCATTACGAAAGCCATATCCATAGGCAATCGATCCCATGATCAATCGTCGGTCTACACGACGCACACAGCCAGAAAGTAGCTTTACATATCTTACTCTTACTCAGACCAGATAGAGACCCATATAACATCGCAAACGAGGAGCTATGGCTTCACATAGGAGGAACATTACAAGCTCGGACGCGGCTCATGCACCGGAATGCGGAATGCGACAAACATTTTTGCTTGCCAGACCAGGACTTAGGCCGAGCTGAGCATGTCACCTCGACGGGATTGACTGCTTGCTGACATCGACTGTTTGTTGACATATTGAAAACGAATAGCAATGCTGTTGGCTGCTCCGATCCTTGGTGAGATTCGACCGAAGCACCTACCCATCCGCCGCTGGCCTCCTGGGTTGACTGACAGCACCACTGACCCGCCCTAGGTCTCCGGAAAGATCAAAGGCGCAAGCGGCACACCATCAAACGCTAGCACACTCCTCCTCCAGTCCAGATCAATCGCAAGCACTGGCGGCGCAGCCTCCGGCAGCGTTGCAGGATCCAGCTTCGTGCCAACCACCAAGCTCAAAGTGTCGTGATCAGACGAGATCTCATTTAAAATGGTAGCAGTCTCTTGGTCCAGACCAGCGGCTTCGATCAATGGCTGCTTGCTGATGATGGTGGCCACGTAGTCGTTGATGTCCGGCAGAATCGGGTCAGTGACGACGGCGATAATTTGGTCGCTTGCGTCGGCGGTTTCTGTTGAGCTTCTCGTTAGCGACGCGACGCTGTGCGGTGGTGCATGTGGAACATACGAGGTGCAATGGTCATGGCGTCGTTGTAAGCGATTCGGTTTCTGCGGATGAGCTCTGCGTTTGCTGCTCGAATCGACTCGTAGGCGGCGGCACCACCTTGGTAGGCAGCAATCACGTTCTTTGCATCCACGATGGAGCGGTCAAGCGCTTCGAGATCGGTCACCAGGAGGGTCGTCCCTGCATCGCGGGTGGCGATAGAGGAGGCAGAGGAGAGAGCCGTGCTGGTCAAGACCAGGAGACTGGTGAAAGATAGCATGGCTGCAGATTGGACGGAACAAGTTGTTCTTGATGTCATTCTGGACGAGGACCTAGGTCAATGTATGTCGACACGCAGCCTTCATGTACATCATGCAAAAAGTGAACAAACTCTATGTAATTTGTCGATCCCTGCCGTCCGGGCGCAGAAGCCAAAATGTACTACCATCGCACCACGCCGCATTAGGTCCTATGCTCTCTGAATCTGGTTACCTGGAGCCTGTGTCTGCTTTCAAGGCCATGGTTGGAGCCGCCATAGCTACTCTCCGGCCTCCATTGTGCAGTCTGGCGAGTCTACGTGCCATTGTGGTGATGCTACCGCACCGAAAATCAAATCGACTGTACGCTCAAGTCCGTTGCAAGCGTATCTTGAATCAAAATCTTGGACATGATGGTCTCGGTGGAAGGCAGAGGGGGACAATGATTCAAGGTCTAGCATTGTTCGTTCATCAGCAAGCATTGCGCTCAGTAATTTCTCCCGTGTACGTATGGCTCTGTCACAACATGAGAGAGTGCTCGCTCGTCAGAAACCCGTCATATCTCGAGTGTAAGACCGCTGACAGCAAGCTGCAGGTCCAGCCCATCGCGTACCTGATACGCAGAGCCTTAGTGAAAGAGTCAACACCACAACTTTGCACTACCACCTTGGCTGCTGGACCGAGAAGCCGCGGCCATTGTTCTCTTGGGCCTTTGCGACAAGCTTGGCCAGCTCGTCTTTGGTTATACGCTTGTTCTTCTCGGACAGCTTTCTCGACTGGTACTAACAGCCAAAATATTCATGCTCGTGCTGACGCTCCACGTCTTTGGCTGATTCAAGAAGCCCACAGTCTGCAAAGCCCCAGGTGAATGAGTCTCCTGCCGCCCTGCTAAACAAGTCTTCGCGGCCACACATGCACTCCTGGATTCCATCCAGCGGTTGCCCAAAGCAATTGAGCCCCTGGGTCTGGTGGCGACAGGCAAGTTCCTTACAAAATCTCCCGGGAGAAGCTGTCGAGAGCCTTCTGGCGGACCGATCTGCCAGCTCATCATCTCTTGGTACTGGTCTGGTGGGATGACGTGGGTGTGTGGAGCGCAAAGGCAGAAGAACTCGTCAACAGGTGCATCTTCTCATTCACGACTGCCTTGCTGAGTGCTGCACGCCTTGGTGAGGACGGCCTTACGCTTGTACTCCTCAGGGACCTCGTCGCTCTCAGCTCTTCACTTGTCGCCGATAACGACGAAAGATGGCAATCCCATCTGTCGAGTGGAGCCGCCAACGTTGACTTTCGCGTTAAAAACTCCAGCCTTCAAAGGCCGGACTTTACGGACTTACACTGTCCTGTCTCAGAGTTGCTAGGCGAGGCGGACAAGTTCGAGCTAGCGTAGTTGTGCAGGCCAGTGTTCAAAGTCACGATCACTCGGTAGACCGTACCCCTGGCAGCTGGCCATGTGGTCACGAGCGTCGTGACAGTTGCGGCCAGCTGCACAGCCATGATGAGACTGCCGTAGATGATGAAGGCGTTCAGTGGCCATGGTACCTTAAAGCCAGCATGCTGGCCTCCTTGGCATGGATCTCAGCGACACCGGAGATATCCACCTTCGCACAAATCTTGATGGCTTTCCTCAGAGACTGGAATTGTGGCTTGTGCGGCCATTGTTTGGGCTTGGGCTGTCACTCCCGTGGAGGTCGATGAGACTGGTCGAAGTCGATTTTGAGGAGGTTTTGATGCAGATCCTCCACCATTGGGTCGTACCCCATCGCGTCTGTGCTAGACACATACATTCCATTCGTAAACACCGTCCCAGGTATAAATACTCAAGCCCGCCTTTTTGGGAGCCGGGACTGGTGGCTTCTGCGATGCGATTGTGGACTGCGCTTGCATTGTGCTACGAAGAGCAGTCCATCGGTACTGCATTCTGCGTGTCAGTCACGAAATGTACACGTAGATTGCTTTATTCTGCTGACCTCCTTGTCCGGCTTCCGAAGCTGTACCTTTGAGAAACAGTCTCTGAGGTCGGTGGTCGTGAACTTCTCTGGGAAGTCGCCGAGGCTCGTGGTGAAGACACGAACACTGAAGCTCACATGTCTCTTGATAGCTAACAAGTGGTGCTAGCGAGCACCTGACTTAGCCACCACGCATGGATGCGATGGTCGCCAGTGAGTTCCGGGTGGAAAGCAGTGGCAAAGACGTTGCCTTGCTTGACTGCGATGATGTCGCCGTCTTCGCCAAGCTCGTCCGCAGTGTTGGTCTGATCTTTGATCGCTTTGGCTCTGCCTGGCAGGCGACCCAAAATTTCGACCTGGGCCTTGGTCGCCTGCTTGGGCGGGGCAGACACAGTTAGAGCATCCTCATCGCTGGCTGTCGCCTGGCCGTCAGTGCTTGGCAGCACCCTCTCCACCACTGGTGCTCGGATGAAGACACTGTGAAAGGGATGGCCATCTTGCAGAAAGGGAAGGTCAAGGTCCGCCTCAAAGCTCTCCACTTGTCTGCCGAAGTAGTTGCGCTGGACTCGGACATCCAGGCCACCGATGAGCTCTTGACCGGTGGCCTTGCTCTTGTTGGCACTTTCCGCCAACAGAATCAGGCCTGCGCATGTGCCCCATGTCGGCTTTCTGCTCACCTTGACGAAGTTGCGCAGAGGCTCTAGGAGTCCGGTGCGCTCTGCGATGAGTGAAATGGCAGTGCTTTCGCCGCCAGGAATGACTAAAGCTTCGCAGCGTTGAAGTTCGCTTGGCGTCCGCACTTCAATGAAGCTGAAGTGCACGCCGCTTGAGTCACGCTGCAAAGGCTGACCGCTCGCATGTGATGCGAGACTGTCACAAGCTTGGCGCAGAAGTGTGACATGCTCGACAAACGCTCCCTGAAGGGCAAGCACGCCGACAGTGAGATGCATGACTCACTCACAATACCGATGTGCTTGTGATCCGCGCGGTAATTGTCTGTTCTGGCCTGTGGCGATCCGAAAGGATTTGGTAGGCACCGTGACTGGGCCTGACTGAGCAGGAGGATCACGCTCAGCTCGGCCGCTGGTTAAGATTAGCGACGTTGGGGTGGTAGGCGTCGTTCTGAGGCTGTGATAGGATCATGGCTGCATGAATTTTTTTCCGCAACAGGCAAGCACGCCTGAGGCAGCCAGCTCTGCGATTGTCCCGACTCTACCCGCCGAGCACCCGGTCGCTTCGCTTTTGCGTGCGTCGACTACAAGAGGAGGAGACAGGAATGCGACAGCGCTGAGACAAAGCTGAGTAAAGGACCGCACGCGCTGACGCACATGCTCAAAGACAAGCCGAGACTCATGCGGTTCCATCAAGACGACCATGCAATGCATGATCATCTGCATATAATACAGCGAGACCAGGCTATACGCCGTAACGACCATGAGCGACGTTATTTTCGAGAAGCACCGCTTGCCGATCACTTCCAATATCCCGAAGCCAGTGACTGTAATAGATCCTCGCGGACCTGTGGGGCTGACATGTGCCGCTTCTACTGCTACTACTGCTACGACTCCTACTACCACTGCTACTACTCCTACTACTACGAGGAGGTATATCTACTATTCCATGATTGACGGCACGTATGCTCGTCGCGTGTGAAAGGAACATGGGCGCGCGCCTTGGCAATGTTCCAAAGCGGGCATGGTGTACGGGAATGGTAAAAGCACCAGATGCGCTGCTGAGATCTCGTATGTACCGTGACTGGTTACCCTGTCAATGATGACTGCATCTGTCGGTACGCCGGCCCCGCGGTTCGTCGTCCTCGTAATTAATGACACGACAAGGCTGCTGGACTCGGAGAAAGTGCGCAGCGCTGCTGCACCACCCTTGCAAATAGCATGGAAGGCCGCTACGGAGTCACGGTCAGCTTATCTGGGCGTATCGTCATGCCATATATGTGTCTGTTGTCCAGACCGTAGTCATCACAAGAAGCAGCAGCAGTCGCCAAATTCAGCGCTCGTCACCACTCACTCGGATGGGTTCATCAAATCTCAACAACAGAGTACAGAAACGGTCGCCGGCTCGCCTAGTTCAAGCTTAGCGCATCGGACTCTTGGCACATCGTGCTTCCCAACTGGGCTCGTTTCTCGGCTGACGAACCACCCGAACACACGGAGATTATGCTGGGATCCCCTCGCAAAGGCTAAGATAGCAACGTCTGCACGATCGCTTCCATCCATCCCAACTCTGTCATCAACGGAAGCTTGTGTACACCTGCTGCCTGCGGCACAGATCGCCGGCAAACGAGCGGTCTTGACGACAGGGAGCGAGGGAAGTCGATTTGCAAGTTATCTCCTCGCATCAGGACGTGTGTATTGGCAAGAATCGCGCCGGCTACTTGCAGGCACTCTGCATCACTCGTCCTCAGAAGCGCCATCTAGCTCAAGAGGCGCTCCCGTGCCGTCCCAGGATCTGGCGCCGGAAGCACATGTATAACCAAGCCTATTCTCATTGACGACACCATCCCGCCAATCACTTCCAGTCGCGCGCGCTGCGCCGGCAACCGGCATCATAGCAGCATAACAATCCACGCCGAGGAGCGATCTCTTGCGCAGGCTGGCCATATACATCATGGCGACAGCTACGGCGATTGTCACCGCTGCTGCGCGGGGATTTGACACTGTCGTTTCGCCTGCGAGAGACAAGGTGGTGTCCCCGATTGTCGCGAAGATGAGGGAGCATTTCTTGAGCTTGGATATCCCTCTCCCGGCACTGCCACTAATGGGAAAGGGTTCCACGTTGTTCCGCGATCATGAAGTGAGGCACCAGGCGCAATTGGAGGGAGAACCGGAGATCACGTGTTGGCTGTTAGACACCAGAAGTATGTGGAAGGGCAACAACATCCTCTCTGCAGAAGGCGCCGCACAGTGCCTGGCCTTGATCAGCCTGCCGGAGCAGAACACAATCACGTCGAAGATGTTCATTGCTGATGCCAAGATGAGCCTGGGCTCTGCGTTGCTCAAGAGATTATTCATCAGCCAGGCATTGGAGATACCCTGGAAGGAGGTCAAGTTGGGACGAAAGGGACACGAGAAGCACGGCAAGCCTTGTGCCGTGGACGACGTTGGACGACCCATTGACGGCATCGACTTCAATGTCTCGCACCAGAATGGACTCGTCTCGTTCATTGGTTGGAATGGGCGCCGACGACATCGGTACTCACCGGGCGGCCACATACAAGGCGTCAGGTCTCCTGGGATGAAGCAGGACGACGTCATGGTTGGTACAGACATTGTATGCGTGAACGAGCGTGACAGCGCAGCAACCACCATCGACATGGAAGGATTTGATGGCTGGGTGGACATCTACGACTCCGTCTTTTCGGATGAAGAACGATGGTGCATGAAGTACGACGTCGACTATGTGACCCTTCTAGACGGGACCATCCTTCAGGCCTCGGACATTGGACGTCACGATCGATGCATAAGTCGACACAAGGACATCTCACTGACCACACCGGCTGGTCGAGGTGTGACATTCTCTTCTGAGCTCTTGATCGACGCCAAGCTTCGGAGATTTTACACATACTTCTGCTACAAGGAGGCATACATCAAGTTGGCTGGCGAGGCTCTCCTTGCCCCTTGGCTGAGACAGCTGGAATTCTTCAATGTTCGATCACCGAAGCCTGGAGTCCAAGCGCGATGCTCGACCCATGGAGTCTGGGGCGAGGAAGTTGACGACATCGAAGTCAAGATGCACGGCAAACTTGTTAACGACGTGAAGATGAAGATTCAGGCCTTCGAAGAGGACTTCATGCTTTCTGTTGCGATCCAAGGAAACATCCAGGGACTTCAGATCCCTGCATTCAAAACTCTGAATCTGCAGAAGGACATCTTGGCTTTCACTCACGATCATTTGAATGATCCTCCGAAAAAAACCTTCACGCCTGAGGTCAAGGAGGTCAGAAGCCCGCTGAGCCCTTGGGAATCAAGATACTGGAGCTGAGGCATGACAGCAGCAAGGGTTTGCATTGACAGCACACAGGACGAGTTTCGTTCACATACAGTACAGGATCCGCTGCAAGTACAAAGCAGCTTGGTTGCCTCCGAGTACGATGGCCAAGGTTAGCACAAAGCTTGCACCAAACAGCCGGCTCGCCACGCCCAAGCAACGCCTGATCAAGATGCGCCAAGCAACAGCATAACCAGAGCAAAGGACGACGACGAGACCCATTGTCAGTGCGGTGTGGAGACGTCGGAAACCGACACGTCAACAAGACACGTGCAGCCACCGCAGCGCTGCTACAGAGGTCCGCACCCCAGTCTGCACGGCGAAAGTTCCTTGGAGCTGGCCACTGCGATCCGGTTTGGCAAGTGAGGTGACAGCGCACTACAAAAATGATGACAGCAATAACGATGGGGAACCGGGTCAGGGTCTTGGAACGAACATGACGATTGCGGAGAATGCAGGGCCAGGGCAAGGATGGCGGCGGGAACCATAGATACGTAATGTCCATAATGGCAGGGAGGAGGGGAAGCATTGAGCACCCAGCACCGAGCAAGCACATCTTAATACCAAGACTAGTGTAGTAATGTGTACACGTGCCGTTGCGACACATCCACAGCAGCGTGTTCGACGCGATCATTTGTCGGTCATGGAGATGTTTGCGCTCGTATGAGAAGGCGGAGCGCGTTATGTTGGACGTGCTTTCCGAGCTTCCTGGTCCAGGATGCAATGCCAACTTTGGTTTCAAGCCGGCGTTCTTGGCTTTTCACTTCATGTCTCCTTGCCTACCTGCAACCATATCCAATCTACTTACACGTTGCGATCAAGCAATGGTCGAACAATCACTCAGCATAGCGCTCGGACAGTGGACTTGGCACCCGCTCATATTTTGTGCACTCGCGCAGTTCTACTATGCCGCGAGTGACTGACGTGGCAACCTTAGACGGAGGGCTCTCCTCCTCATGCACTAGCCGCGCGCGCTGTTCCACGCCATGTCTCTGGCTTTCCTCCTACAGCAGGCCTCCTGGTAGAGCACATCGCAAAGTGCCAAAGCGTCTACATGTATGCTCGTTTTCGGCGTCAGAATCGGCCGAGCTCGGTCCATGGCCGCAACCTATGGGTCCTGAACCAACGAACACGACTTCGCCCGCAAACTCCAGACCTCCACATTGTGGCTTGACGCCAAAAACTATCCCTATGCCCTCGAAATCGCATTGGACGCGTAAGCAAAGCCAGGACAAGGTTATGGACACGTCGAAGTTCTGGCGCCCCCCCCCATTTGGAGTCGAGAAGTCGCGCCGTCGGTCCAGCGGCCAAGGGATCGAGGTGCTGATCTCACGTGCATTCAATGCATGCAAGTGATGCAGTAGTGACTCACGCAATGCGAGAATCCCAATCGCGCGATCGAGCAGTCGATGGGTCCGCCGTGTAACTGTCTCATCACCTGGTAGGCCAGCCTAAACTAATAACGGTAATCGTAGAGATGCCTGCTGTAGATTGGAGAAGATCGCTTGCCCATGTCTCAGTGGATGCTCGGCCGTCAGCTCAATATTCGCCTACAATGGCACGCGGTCTCGAACGGCATCCGCAAGATTGTATTGGTCTACACAATTGTTTCTGAGTCACATGCAACCAATATGTCTTGCTCTTTCAGAGATTTCGGTCTCTGCGGCAAGTTCGACCGAGAAAGAAGAAAGCTCATTGGCACGACGCTCGGGTCCGGAGGGGGATCGGAATGCGCAAAGACCGCAGGCCGCATGCGCTGCATGCCGTTTCCCTCCCTCGTACATATTATTCAGTGCATTCCCATCATTGCAGATAAGGTAATGATTCAGTATTCACGACTATCCTGCTGGTCCGGCATACTGTTTGCTACAGTCGCGCAATAGCTTCATCGCGGTGCCGCAGCCGCAGCAGCAGACCCAGCACGATGCCGAAAGACCACTCCACAGTCTCGCCGGCGCACAACCCAGCGTTCGCAGCGGAAACAGACCCAGCAGTCCTGATCGAGCCCGAGACAGTCGCATACGACCAGAGACCCATGAGCATGACGTCCAATGAGACAGAGAAGCCATCGACAGCCAACTCGAACCCGAAGGCCGAGGAAATCGACGCGAGAGCTGATAGTAACGCCTCCAGCAACTCCTTCGATGAGAAGCCTACGGCACAGGAAGATGCAGATGCGCTCAAGAAAACGAAAAGCTCAGCATCGGATTTCGAGTACCCGCCTACGCGACAACGCATCGTCGTGATCATTGCCATTCTGCTTGCGGTCTTTCTCATCGCCCTAGACCGCACCATCATTGCCACCGCAATCCCCAAGATGACTGATGAGTTCCACTCGCTGGACGACATCGGATGGTATGGGTCGGCTTTCATGTTGACCAGCTCCTGCTTCCAATTGTTGATCGGTCGAGTCTTTACATTCCATTCACCAAAGTGGGTGTTTCTCGTCATGATCTTCATCTTTGAGGTCGGGTCTGCTTTGTGTGGAGCTGCGCCTACGTCTACTGCTGTAAGTGCCCGAGACGGAACCGCTCGCGAAGAAGCGATCGCTGATTATGTCACAGTTCATCGTCGGACGAGCGATCGCTGGCATAGGATCCGCGGGTGTGATGGCAGGCGCAATCATCCTCATGACTATGACCATTCCTCTTGCCAAGCGCCCCTTGTACATGGGCTTCTTTGGTGCCTGCTTCGGTCTTGCATCCGTCATCGGACCCCTCCTCGGTGGCGCCTTAACCACTGACGTGAGCTGGCGATGGTGCTTCTAGTATGTGACTTGCCGCTTCCATTCCGCTCTGATTGACCGTGACTACAGTTCGCTAACATGTCTCTAGTATCAACCTTCCGATCGGAGCTGTATCGCTCGTAGCAATCTTCTTTATCCTCAAGCCGACACCACCATCTGACCCTGGTCACACGCTGAAGGAGAAGCTCGCCAAGCTAGATCTCCTAGGAGAGATCTGCCTCTTTCCATGCATAATCTGTCTACTACTCGCATTGCAGTGGGGTGGAACGACCTATGATTGGAACGACGGTCGGATTATCGCACTCTTCACCCTCTTCGGCGTCCTGCTCATCGGCTTCGTCCTCGTGCAGGTTTTCATGCAAGAAACCGCAACCATTCAAAAGTCTGTCATCGCAAACCGCAGCATCATCGCAGGAATGTGGTTAACCTTCTGCGTGGCTTCCGCCATGATGGCGCTGATCTACTACTTGCCGACGTGGTTCCAAGCCATCAAAGACAAGTCCGCAGTGACTTCGGGAGTCGATACTATCCCCATGGTGCTCTCGTTGGTTGTCGGTAACATCTTTGCCGGTCAGATCACTGGCCGGATCGGGTACTACAACCCTCAAGCATTTGCTGGTGTCATTCTAATGCCCATTGGCGCCGGACTAATCACCACGTTCAATGAAGAAACCAAGTCCGGAAAATGGATCGGCTACCAGATCCTCTTTGGCTTTGGCCTCGGCATGGCCATGCAACAAGGATCCATGGCAGCGCAGACCGTGCTCGCACGTAAAGACGTCCCTGTCGGCGTCTCCATAATGATGTTCATGCAGCAGCTCGGCGGTGCTATCTTCGTTTCCGTCGGCCAGAACGTCTTCGACACAAAGCTAGTCAGCGGCCTCATCAAAGCCGTCCCTGACCTTAGCGCGGAGCAGATCGTGAACACCGGCGCGACAGACCTCCGAGACATCGTATCTGCATCGGACCTGCCGATCGTGCTATCAGTTTACAACTCTGCTCTGCGGCAGGTGTTTGTTGTGGGTTGCATATTGTCCTGTCTTGCTGCCTTTGGAGCTATGGGGTTAGAGTGGAGGAGCGTCAAAGCTAAAGAGGGTCAAGGTGGCAAGGCGCCGCCGAAGCAGGAAAAGACAGCATCCGAGTTCCAGCCTGGAGAAAAGGTATGATCGAGGCAGATGCTGATTCTAGTTCGGTTGGAGTCGATGCGTTCGAGCGGCGATACCCAGCTCCGGTCATAGTAGATCGTACGGGCAACAGATGTATAACACAATTTGGTTGCTCGACCCTTTCCTCATGCTTCTCGTCAGTCCGCTTTGCTAGAAGGTCGGCCTCGAACGACCGAAGACGGCGATGTCTTCGCCAGTCAATCGTCTGAATCAATCTCGTCGACCCAAGCTCATCATGAGACAGAAAACGAAGGACGTTTACAGTCTACAAGCAGATGCTTCCCTCTTGTGAACCACAATCATGGTGCTTCAAACAGGCAGACTAGCGTCAGTGCCGAACACGGCGTTCGTCGAGGCGGGCGCGAAGATATCGTCCAACGGTGCGCGGAGTCCATAAGCCTTGAATGGCGGTATCCATAAAGCCGTGGACTGCTGTCTCGCCCTCAATAGGACGCGTTGCGCCTTGTGATGCAACTAGTCCTGCATGCTCGGAAGATTATCAGCGCTAGCCCTTCTAGTTTATCGAACAAGTGCGAGTCGTCGAGCACTCGAAGAGGCTGAAGTGGATCGCGGCTCGTTTACTGGTGCAAAAAGTCCTCTCTGCAACATCGGCAACGTGATCTCTTGACGGATAGGTACGCGATGCGATGCTGCATTTCGGAGTAACGTCTTGTCTGACATAAGATAATGCCTATACCTATGGAGCCTGCAGGTCGTTGCGGTATATAAGAGGGAGGTCGTACACAGACGTCATGGTAGCAGGGACGCCGAAACCTGCACTGGGCGTCGTCTGACATGTCCATCTCTCGCCGCCTTGCAACAGCTTGATCTGGAGACACCGCCAGGGCGTGCCGTTGCGTATAAAGGTATGAGGAATACTATATCGGGCACCATTCCGAAGTAGCTGACTCGCATTGGCTCGACTAGGTTCAGCATACGTACTGGCGAACTTTATTGCTCCTGCACAAATAACTCTGGAACCGTACCTCCCTCATTAGGAACAGCATAGCGATAGCAAGTTTGCCTGTGCCCTCAGGCAAAAAGGCGACGGGGATGGCCGACCTGAATAACTTTCCAGCGTTATTCACGATTGACGGGTCTAACAGACATGAGAGTAAGTTGGTAGAGGCGCATGCGCAAGTCGGCAATTAACGGAGGTGCTATAACGCAGTCATCCTTGTCAACCCTAGACACGAGCTGGACGAGCTCAGAGCCTCCTTTGAGGCATTAGTCGCTTCGTCGCCGATTTGTGCAGAGTTCATGGGCAAGTATAGGAGTAAGGACAGGAGAGACGCGGTCAAGCAGGTCAAGGTCAAATGGTCGTCGGAGGGCCGTGATAAACAGGTCACTTTCCATCATCGCGGGGGCGTGCTGTTTCACTGACTGGTTTCGCGGCATGACTGACGTTCGAGTCCATTCAGCTCTTCCCGAAAGAAACCCTGCTGACTGAGGACAATTGTGAGCCTGTCCTGCGGATGGTAATTACCTCCAAGACCTTGAGTGAAGCATACATGAGTGCTGATTGCTGTTCATAGATGGCTGTTGGCGCCGGCAAAGACGTCTTCGACGTCGAGCTCGAAACACAGCCAGCGGCAGAGGGCGTAAAGAAATCATAAGTCGGTTCGGTACTTTGTGCTTTGGTAGCCGGTTGCGAAAATGCACGTCCGTGCTGTCCTGATGCGCCCATCATCTGGCCTTTGCGACACTGCGTACGCCTCTCGTACCGCCTCACGTGTCGGCTTCCATGAAGCGTCACCGGCTTTAAAATCTCAACAAGGACGATGGATCCGTCATTTCCATGCTTTATTATTATTTAATCGTGACCCAGATTCGCAGTAGCTCGCAATGCTTCAAGCTTTCGCTGATGTGTGTATAGGCGCTGCAGGCAATGGTACTTCAGGGGGTGTCAAGATGCTCGTGTCTGAAGCGGCCTCCACAGCGGACCTGATTCGCGATCTCCAAGGATTGCTGCGAGCAACGAGCGATCAGGTAAGGCGACGCGGCCGTGCATGCATTTGACGATTTTCCAAAACCTCGTCACGCAGGGTCAGTCAAAAGCGTCACGTGCCTGACTTTATTCTCCGGCCGTCCGCGCAGGTTGGTGCAATGACGCCGCTGGCCAGAACGTCCATTGGACACGGATGTCCTGTCGTACTCTGTGCTGAGCTTGCCGCTTCCTTCAGCTTAGCGGTGCTAAAAGCAATGGGTACACAGGTGTCCCATGTGAGCCGTCCGTATGGTCAGGACGAAGCTCCGGGGCAGCTCCTGGCTCCGACTGACGGGAACGTTCTGCGAATCCCGTCACAGCGTGAGTCACCCATGCGACATGTTCCATATGCGGCGTACTGCTGTGTGACTCGGTACCTAAGCCGTCAACGTTGCTCTTCAACGTGCATGGTTGCGCAAAATGGACCGCGAGCGTGGTTGAGCCATCACACGTGAGGCGGCTGTTCTACGTCGCGCAGAGTGCAATGTGCCATTGATGCTGAGCGGACTGGTGTCCGATATGAATGTGTTCGTGCCCAAGGAATTGAGCTGCGGTTTGGCCGTCTCCTGAGTCCCGAAGATTCTTGACCGAGCGACGAGGCAGACTTCGTGTCATTTTGTTATTATCACTCGACGACCAGGCTGGGATGCGCCGCTGTGTTGGGTGCTGGGATCGTCCTTGCTGGTGCGTTCGCCTGTCGCAGGGTGGCACGAATCAGTCTCAAAGAGGCTGCGCGACGTGGAACATGTTGTTGGTCATCACATGCGAATGGAATTTGGGACACCTAAGTGGCTTTGTTCTGGGAATCTTGTGCCCATCGGTGACTAGGGAGCGAACTCTGCGGCGAGTTTGTAGGTCAAGCGCTCATTTGTCACATGGGCATTACAGATATTATGATTCCACACTGGGCAGCTCCGGAGTGGCTGTTGTTAGTTGTAGGTGACACCGGCTGGCTCCGGATGGACGGAAATCTCCTTCAATAATGTTTTCTCAGCAGATGCAACGATGATTATTGCGCATCGATGGTGCGTTCTCGTTATTGTTAGCTTGGCTGCGGCTCTCTACACCAATCATGGCAGATGCTGGTGGGATAGAGTTCACTGAGGGGCATGTCGGCAAGCTTGGGCACCACTAATCGAGGCAGATTCGGGCACTTGCGCGCGTTGCGACGAGCACCACCTGCAGCGAAACCACTGTGCGCCGGCATGGATGCCGCCAGGCTCGTCAATATTAATCAATTTAATGTATTGCAAGGACTCGACGGCGGCTTGCAGTTGGGCGGCCGCAGGAGGCCCGGCGGTCGGGAAGGCTGCAGTGCCAGTCGTCGGAGGGACGCGACTCTTGCTGTTGTTCACGTCTGCAGACTGCTCTGCTCTCTCCGTCCACCACCGCGTGGGCTCACCCGCAGACCCCCGTCCACCGTCCAGACGGCTTGTCTTTCTGTGTGCCGCTAGTGAGGTGGTGTTGCCTGAACGTTCTTCTCGCTGTCCAACCCGAGCGACCCCACGACCACTTTCGTTGGCGTTGGCGTTGAAGCTAGTGCCTGGCTAAGCGTCTCCTCCTCTTCAGCCTGGTCCTGTTGGTCCACACCCACCTCGAGTCTCGCGCGTGCCATTCGACAGCCTTACCGAGACCTCCGCCAGCATCACCGACTACTCTTCGACCACCCCTGCGACAGCGCATCTGCTCTTCTGGAATCCTGCATCCAGCACACCACACATACTACCCACGATTCATTTGCTGGCCCGCACTCGGCCGCGATCGCGGGCGCGCAGCTTCACTCTCCATTGCAGCCTGAAAAGAAGCAAGCAAGCCACCAACGCAGGTCCTCGGTGAGCTCAGTCGCGCCGTCGAGCATATGGTGTCGAGGACGGCTCCGGTCACAGAAGCGTCGCGTAACGAGCACGAGCTTTGCACGCGATATCACCAGTGTGCAGTTGGTGCTACTTGCGCAACCCGGCGCATCACCCAACGCTTGGGTGGACACCAAGCTGATCGCAACGACTCGGAGCAGCGCGCAGGCTGCAGGATCCCGGAGTAAGCTGGCACGCAAGATGGGAGAGCCGGGCGTTGCTCACAACACTCGCTCCTATCCTCACACAAACAATTACTCGCGAGATGCATACTCTCCATCTTCAAATTTCTATGCGCTGGGTTTGAACAGCGACAGACCTGTGGGCGATCGTCACGGCATGCCGTCATTATCGGCTAGCAAATCAGATCCGGCAGCCTTCGAAATGGACAGCAGATATCCCCCTTCAATTCTCATTCGGCGGCTCCCGCGCAACATAAATGAGGACGTTTTGGGAAGCATGCTGATCTTCGCTGGTGACCTGCTCGAGACTGACTTTGTGCGGTCTCCGTATCCGGAAGACGGAGGATTTGCGACAGCTGTGGCACATTTCAGGACCCACAATGGCGCCCTCGAGGCGTTGCAAAAGCTCAATGGCAAACCAAATACTACCAAAGACGCGCTATTGATTGTGGAACTACATAGCAGGAGCATGGGCAGCTCGCTAGAACGACGGGCCACCGTTGATGGAGTCGCATCACGATCGCAGGCCAGCTCAGCATCCTCGGGGGGGTCTGTTAGCGGCCCGCCTGGCAGGTCTCGATTCGGCAGCACTTTCCAATCGAGCGAGAAGACATCGCCTCCTCTGCCGACACCGAGTTCTGGAGGTGGCGCTGACTTCCCGGTTCCTGAATCCAGCGCTCACTTCCAGAACCTGTTCTCGCCACGTTCACCGTTGACTAACGGCGTGAACGGCATGCATCGTGTTTCTGGTAAATCCATGATCAATGACGACTCAGCCGATGACGAGACAGGAGACATTCTCAAAGACCCGAGAGCATACGCCGAGAACGGTCGCAGAGCCCTTAGCTCGATGGTACCCGTGTCTCGCTTCGCAAGCCTGTCTTTGAGTACGACTTCGCCAAGCTCCGGCTTCACTTCTACGGCGCCCACCTCGCTACAGTCGCCGTCGTTGGTCAACTCGCCAACGTCCCTCAATCATGCGAGTCCCAATGGTGCTGGTCAGAGCTTGGTCAGGCCAACCTTGCCGCCGATCAATCCTGCTGACCAACATCCACCGTGCAATACACTCTACGTTGGCAATCTGCCTCTCGACACGTCCGAAGATGAGCTCAAGGCGATCTTCTCAAAGCAACGTGGCTATAAACGGCTGTGCTTCAGAACAAAGAATAACGGGCCAATGTGCTTTGTGGAGTTCGAGGACATCGCATATGCCACCAAGGCTTTGAACGAGCTTTATGGTCACCCGCTTCACAACAGTGTGAAAGGAGGCATCCGACTCAGCTTCTCGAAGAACCCACTTGGCGTGCGCAACAACCTAGTGAACGGCTTTGGTCCTAATGGCGTGATGTCACCGCAGGCAATGGCCCCTGGCTACGGCAACATGGTCGGCGGGTCCACTTTCAGCTCTGTTTCCGGTCCACCGCCTGGGCTGGCAATGCCAACAGGCCTCCCAAACAACGGCGGATTCCGCTCTCCGGCGCCAGACGTCGGCGTCGACAGCATGTTCTCGAATCCTTTCAGCCTCCAGTCAGCAGCACTCTCTCCAACTTCGGATTTTGCCAGTCAATTGAGCCCGAGGACGTCCGGAGGTGTGCCGTCCCAGCTCGGTACAGCCACTTACGGGCGAGATACAAGGGTAGGCTATTCTGATCGCATGATGGGTCGTTAGCAAATGACCGACGTCAAGACAAGACCTCACTGTGTCCAAGAATGTATTCGAAGCGGACTTCTATGGACTGCAGACGTTGCCTCCTGAGCGACGATGAAATGTCTGGCCGTATGGTATCGACCAGCGACGCGACACGACCTCTTATCAATAGATATCACAAACATTTCACGCGTAATCGGCAGGTGTCTTCTGGCGCACGTCGTAGCGTTAGCTTCATCATCATTACTGGAGGTCATCTGCTTTCCCCACTCAAATTGCGAGATTCCCCCTTTTGCGACGGAGCACATAATGGCAACGCATTTAGATACAGCTCGGGCGGATGGCGTTTGTGGCATATGTCGAACACGGTTAAATTGACTTTTGAATTGTTGTATCCTAGTATTACGGGAGTCAAGGAGCATTTAGCGGCATCTGTCAGGGTTGGGCTCTGGCTTACATGGGCAGCAGCTAGTTCTCGAGGCCATTCAAATTCGGCGGGCGCAATGTTTACTTTGGACCAAATTAACAGTGGGAGGGACGGATCTGCGGGTCTTTGGCAGCATCACTTCATCACACTCATGCGCAGCGCGTACAGATGCATTTTGCGAAGAACACAAGGTCATGCACATGGAACTCAGCGCGGCGCCAGAGATACATAGGCGAGTGGCGCGCGATCCCTGCGAGGGTGCTATACAGGCTGCATTTACGACCTTTGGCTCGCGCCAGGTGGGCATGCTGTCAACGGACCGAATTTATCTGGTTTGCGAGGGGCATACAGCGTGCTGGGCATGGCTGGACTTATTATTGATCTCATGGTCGGGTGGCGGAAGATGTTTAATGTGCTTTTGGCTGGAGTTGCGTGATACCCTGCTTGCGACTTGTAATGTCTGTCCTTACCGGGAATGAGATGTGCTGAGAGCGGGAATCTAGAACAACACATGCGCATAGCAACAAAAGTGAGGACAACGTCGTTTTGATAATGATCTTCGTGCCTTCCTCGCATTGTTCGCCTCGACGTGAGAGCCGTGGCTCCTGCAAGGCACCACAGTGCCGACACTGGGTGTAGCTGCGGATTTTGAACAGAATGGCTGCTCTTCAGCTTTCACCACTTCGACTGACTCGTCCAGCAGTCATCAACATATCCTTATTCCGCATTGCCTCAAAGCATTTGGACGCATGAAACAGCAGCAGCGCTTTGATCCGAAGCTTGGTCCTCTTTACAGCCACTTCGAGGCGCTCTTCCCAGACCGCGTCGGCGACGTCTTACCGACACCCTCAGATAGCTCTCCAGAGGACAGCGAAGGCGACGCACTCGACATCATGTTCGGCGGCAGCTCGAAGAACGAGCCAGACGCGCGAATCCAGATGCTCGACAATGATGAGACGGACCGAGCTACTTCATCGCAAGTCGAGGACGTCTATGACCAGGATGGCACCACGACCCAGACCGAACCGGCGGAACAAGATGACAATGCAAGCGTAGCCGATGAACCAGATCTGCCACACGCCATTGTGGGAGAAGAGGATCACGGTGCCAACCAGCAAAACGACACACCAGCAGACGACCACACCGCGCCCGTCGACGAGCAAGAGGAAGTTTTGCCCGATCACAATCACCACCCAGACGCACACGCACCCTCAGGCGCCACGGCCGAGTTATCAGGTGGGCGCAGCAGATACCTGGACGCGGCGTTCCGAAGATATCAAGCTGACGCCTGGCGTTTCGTAGATGCGGGTCGGCAGGCGCAGGCTGAAAGACAGGATTCAATGAAGCCAAAGCCCAGTCCACTGCAGACAGTCAAGTCGTTCGCAAGACTGCAGTCCAAGAAGTCGGTCGATGTGTTGAGGAAGATGCACAGTGTAGCGACGTTCAAGAGTGCTACCACTACCAGGACTAGCACCACCTTTGCGACTGATACGACGCTTGACAGTAATGCCTCAGGTATGTTGACGAAATCATCAGCCTACCAAGGATTGGGCATTGCGGCTGACTACGTACAGGAATGACCCAACGTAGTCGGCGAGAGGATCGTCGTATTGCACGTCGGCGCCGCCGCGACGCCAAACCTCCACCACCATTCTAGAACAATGGACTGAAGAGCCGCCCTCGCCAACGCTACGATGCTGTTGAACTCCTTCTGGCACCTGTTCGCATTACTCTTCCGCTTGTACCCGTTCAAGCATCACTTGCAACTCAATACAAATGCGCTGGCTACGACGATGAGTCGCCCACCGTCATCGGAACAAAGGTCCACCTAATGCCTTGGTACACAACTACGCAAGTCAAGTCCGCAATGTGCAGGCACGTAGCCGACTATGACATTGAGCGGAAGCCGGCACCGGCAAAGCGCTTTGTCGCGCAGTCTCAGTATGAGCTGCAAGACATGGGCATGATGCTGGCGCACCCGTACACTGGAGACATGTACAAACCGCCGTCTATCACCTTCGCGTACGTGATCAGCCAGTACGCGTACCGACAGAACCATCTCAATCTGTACCGCACGTCCACGGACAATGGCCACGTCTGGGCTCCGCTAGTAGATGAGAATATCTACAGCATCCTTTCACAGCTTGCACAAGGTCGAGGCATGCTAGTTGTCAGGCTGTGGTACGGTGTCAACAATTGGGACCACATTGAGACTTCGGTCCGCCGCGGACTCGAGCGTCAAGAGAAAAGCGCTCGCCAAGAAGCCAAACGCAACCGCGCCGTCAAGAAGGGCAGCGTAGTTTTGGGCAACGCTCGTAGCAATATGGACGAGCAGAGAGCAGCATGGGGCCGCAAGATGGAGATCGCCAGGCTTCGAAGGGCCGAGAGAGCTCTGAAGCGGCAGGAAGAAAAGGAGATCAAGGCAAGAAGGCGGGAGCGATAGGCCGCTGCCGGCGGCGGGACGAAGGCTGCTGGATCGTGGGGCGCCGCGCCGGCATCTGGGTCTGGAGGCGGTGGTTGCGTAGGCTCTTTCGCCGGAGGACGTTCATCCTTTGGCGGCTGCGGTGGCCTTGGAGGATGTGGGGTCGGTGGATGTGGTGGAGGCTAATGTTTTCCGTGACGCGAAACCTGAGTGATAATATCGGCCTGGTATTTTTCAGGCAGGGATGTACTAGAGCAATCACCTAATTCATTTTCTTGTGCAAGCCATGATGTGTCTGACCTCAAGACCGATAAAATCGCAGGTGCAACAGCCTGCGTTGGTCATGGACGCTGTTCACTCAACTGGGGACAGCCAAGCCTTTGCATCAGTCGGTGTTTCATGCTGCACTGGAGTAAGGCATCGACGTGGAACAAGAAGAATAGATTCTGTGTAAGCCAAAACACTGTAGTACTATACGCTGTGACATCCATCACGTCTACCTAAACCTTAGCATGACCCAGAAACACCATCCATCCCATAAGATCAGATCCTCCATCGAACATCTACGCCATCCGCCATGTACAACAAATACATAGAACCAAGCACATCCCTTCTACGCCTTCTGCAACCACTTGAGCACCTCTTCCTTCTCACCCACAGGCAGCATACTCAGCACCTGCGCTACACCCTTCAGGCCACCCTGCTTATTCGACCTCATCAATGCAGCAACATCATACGCGACAGTCTCGGCCTTGACCGCCTCGATCTTCTCCGATACGGTCTTCCTGTTCTCCTCGTACCAGACTGCAACAGCCATATCGTCAGAGTTGAACCTGGGTAGACCGCTCCACGCCTCCAAGGTCTTGAGGTTCGCGGCACGGCTAACAAGCTCTTTAGATTGCGAGGCAGCCATGCGTTTGAGGACGTACTCTTCGTTGAGACGTCTGCGAAGGCGCCAGTAGAAGAATCGTCTCGCTTGAGCCCATTGCAACGGTGCACGAATGACATCCTTGGCTTTCATGCGGCCGGCTCGGTCGTGCAAATCAGAGTATTGCAGCGCGATCTGCAAGTAGACTGGGAGTAGAAGGTTTTCGCGCTCAGTCATCTTATTCTTGATCTCCGTGGCTTGCTCGGCAGAGAGGCCCTTCTCAACAGACTTGCGCTTGAGCTCCCCATAGATCGGGTCGAGGCGAGCCATGGTCTCAAGTTGGCGCTCCTTCCTGTACTTGATGTTGACAATACCCTCTGGCTCGAGAACACCTCCGCGAGAATCTTCGTCGGCGTACATCTCCATCATCTGGGGGTTAATGGTTGGGTCGACCACGACCTAACGTATTGTCAGTAAAGGCCATAGTTGCGAGGTAAAGGGATCGACTTACCCATGAGCCACCACGCAGTTCGCCAAACGGCGGAATGTACACGAAGATGGGCTGCTCGTACTTGACGAGCGCGTCGACGATGTACGATCCGTACTTCAGCACCTCATTGTACATGTCGCGCTGACCACCAGAGAAACCACGCCAATTGGCCAAGATCATCAATGGCAACTGCTCACCATTGTTGAAGTCGCGAATGGCTTGAGCAGTCTTGAAGGCACTGTTAGGGTACCACACACCACCAGCCTCATTCGTGACTTGCTCGATTGAGTCAGGGTTGGCCGGGTCAGCAGGCGAGACGTTCTCGACAGAGCGGGTTTCAACACCAATGACACCAACTGGGATACCACCAAGCCGAGCACGGCCGACAACAACAGTGCGCGCCCAGCCACCAAGAGCTTCCTCGAACGAGCCCTTATCGAAGAGACCAGACAGAAAGCCTTCGTCGGTCTGCTGACCCGCGATCAAATGTCTGACGTCGTACGGCTGCTTCTGCGGCGGGAAGAACGTGATCTCACGATCCCAGACGTCGACAGACGGTGAGATTGGGACCGGGTTGCCCTTCTTGTCTGGCACAAACGACATCCAGCGCACAATTTTGGATACACCCGCGAAGTCGTCGTTAGCAACCATGTGGGACACACCGTTCTTGTACATGATCTGCGTTCCACCAAGCTGCAAATTCGAGGTGTAGACCTCACGACCGAGGAGCTTATTAATAGCCGGTGCACCAGTCAGGATGATCGGCTGGCCCTCGATTTGGATGGCACGCTGACCGAGGCGAACAAGGTAGGCACCAATACCGACCGAACGGCAAGTGACGAGCGTGACAGTGAAGATGTCCTCGTAGGCGCGCGAGGTCTCACCAGCGATGAGACCAGAGCCTTTCAAACACTCAACACCCAGACCATCTTCTGCACCGACGATGGTGGTGATGACATGGCGAGTCTCGCCTTCGACCTTGACCTCCTTGGTGATGACATGCTTGAGCGCACCATCCTCGAATCGTGCCTTTTTCTCAGGCGTGAGGTACAGGTAGTCGAAGCCGGCTTCTGGACGGCTGGAGTCCTTCCACGCGACAGAGAAGTGAGGAATGAGCTCTTCGGCCATACCAATGCGGGCTCCAGAGTTGGCAGATAGATAGATGCGAGGAATGCCAAGCATTCGTGCGAGCTGAGAGCACTTGTGGAAGAACTTGTCTTCCTGGGGTCCGAATGAGCCGATCTTGAAGGTGATGTCGTTAGCAATGATGATGAAGCGGCGTCCACGCGGGTACTCTGGTGTTCTGGCCGTGATAATCCAGCCAACCATACCGATAGTGTTGGTGCCGGGCTCGCGGTTGACCTCTTGCAGGGTGTCCATCTCATCCAGCACCAACTCGCTGTACTCTATGCACTCACCCTGCTGGGGCTGCTTCTCTTTGAGGGCTGGGTGTTGAGCGACGATCGCCTTCCAGCTGTTCTCGATGGCTTGACGGAAGAGCTCCGGGAAGTCGTAGACGTACTGGGTGCCCATGATATGAGCCTTGTACCTCTTCGGCTGCAGCGCACCCTTCGTCTCGTAGGGTGTGCTGACCGGGCGCAGATGCATCGCGCCGATCTTCGTGGTGCCCCCAATGCTGTGGAAGTACCAGTCGTTACCCTTGTCAGATTTCCGTTCTTCGTAAAGGTCCACGTTGATGATGAAGCCAGAAGTGTTTGTGATGATGACACGGATAGGGTACGGGTTACCGCTGGCATCGGTGCAAACGATGCGGATTTCAGCGCCAGTAACACGGAGCCTCCAGGCGCGACGGCCAAAGCGGTCGAGGAAACCAGCAAGCGCTTCTTCGATCTCGCTATGTTGCATCGGGAAGACGGTCGAGAAATTGATGAAGATATGGTTCAGGTCAGATCCATTGTTGCCGATAATCTCCATGGCGTCCAAGATGTCAGTCATCAGCCTGTCGGCCTCGCTGATCATGTACTCAGCTGTCGGAATCTCTTCACGTATGCGACCAGAGCGAACAGCGACGCGGGTGAAATAGCGCTTATCTTGCTCAGCATTCTTGCCAACTGCCTCATATACGTGAATGTTGCGGTTCTCGGTAAAAACTGGTCTGATGTTGAACTTGGAAAGACGGCCAAGCTCAAGCTGGAAGGCAAGGGCGGGCTCGATGTGTCGGATAGAGCTGTCTTCATCGTACTTCGGACCACGGAAAGTGTAGTAGCCCGGGTAGGTACCATCTTTGTGACCGCAGATGAATGTCAGGCGACGGACGCGACGGGCGAGAAGCTCATCCTTGTACTCGTTGACGATCGGCGTGAGGCGAGCAAGAATCTCCTTGTCATCCAAGCTCTCTGCGTCGCGGACGGCGACATTGCAGACAGCGGTTAGCTCGTCGGTGGATGCAGGCTTGCTGACTTGCGGGCCGCCTGCTCTTCGCTTCGACAAGTCAATGGACAGGGTGCTTGTGCCTTCTGCCTTAGTACTCTCGCCAGCGATCGGGAAAGCTTCGAGAGCCTTCATGATATACTCATCGGCCTCATCAATGAATGGCACGGGCACGACGGCACCTCGTCTAATTGGCTCGCCACTGCCGGTCGTTTGGCGTGAGAGGTAGCTCATATCGCTGATCGAGTGGACACGAGTGAAATTTTCAGCTGGTGTGCCAGGGGCGGACGGTTGAGACGACTGGATTGGCAGACCGAACTCAGACTCTCCAACCTTCCTCAGGGCGAAGTCCCATGCCAACACGTACGGCGTGTCATTCTCGTGTATGTAGTCCAATTGCTTCAGCTGGTAGGCACGGTAGGCACGGCGCACGTAGACCTCCAGAGCAGCAAGTGACACCCATGGGTCAGGGTGGACGAAGAAGTGTGGCAGCACGTCGAAGACTGTGTACTTCGAGTCGACCACCTCCTTGATGATGTCGAAATTCGGTTCGCGGTGATCCCAGCCACTCTCACCGTACTTCGACTCCAGCACAGCAGAGCGCAAGATGTGCTCCATCTGGGAAGTACGCTCTTCCAAGGATGGCATGGCACACTGAATCAGAACCTCGCGAGCCTTGAGTGCCACCTTGGCGGTCGGACGGCCTTCTAGATCAGCCAGCTTCTGCAACGACGGGCGGAAGTACTTTGCGACGTTGCCAACACCAGGTTTGTTTGGCCGGTAAGCCTCCAAGATGGCGATGATCAAGTTGTTCTTGGCAGTGACCCTGGTGTGAGAGAGCACAGTCTGCACCACGTTCATGACCTTGTCTTTGTTGGCGTCACGAAGGGCAAGGATGACCTCCTCGTCGCGGCTTTGGCGGGCGGCAAAGATGCTTTCCACGGCGTAATATTGATCAAAGAGTGAAATCCAAACGGCATATTCGTGCGCCTTCAGGCCGTCTGTGTACTTGGTCATGACCGCAGACAGTGGGGTCAATTGCGAGCGCAGGAGCTCCGCATCGCCAGCGGACATCTCGGCAAGGAAGCGGTCGAAAGCCTTCTGGAGCTGCTTGGCAGGAAATTCTGCTTCACGGCTGTGTGCACGTTCCACAATCTGCTCCAGCGCAGAGTCCAGCTTCTGCGGCATGCGCGAGTGGAGAGCAGAAGCCTGGGCGTTCCACTCACCATAGGGTAGCTCCGGGTTCCGCAGCACCTCGATGAGCTCCTTGAGTGTTTGGGCCATAATCGACTGGTTGTCATACCCTTGCAATATGTGCTGCAGAATGCTGTACAAGTAGATGAATTTCTGCGGAGGCTTGTTACCAAGCACGATTGGGTTGCCGAAGTCAGACAGCTGGCCCAAGAAGGGCTGAGCAGACTTCACCTTGGTCGGGTCGTCCAGAGCGAGTATACCGAGGATGTCACCAGCCTCGAGAGTAGCACCAGGCTGCTTGATGAGGTTGACAAGACCGTCCTCCTGAGCAAGGAGAGGCATGTACATTTTCATGACCTCGACCTCGGCGAAAGCCTGGCCCTTCTGAACGTGCTCGCCGTTCTCGACCGAGTACTTGACCAGCTTACCCGGTGATGGGGTGCGAAGCTGAGTTGGGTCGTTTTCTTGCTCCAACATGCAAGTCTTGCTGTCCACGGACATGCGAATTGCACCAACTTCCTCCTTCCAATACACATTGTGCGAGCGACCGCCAAGCAGCACGAGGAGACCACCGTCAGAAAGAGACCTGACACCAACAAAAGCCTTGCTTCCGTTGATGAAGAGCGTGTAGCTGTCGACACTGGAGCGAGTAGCAGTGAACTTGTACTTCATGCCCTCGTAGATGAATTCAATAGGGAAAACGGTCTTGAGGATGTCTTTGCTGGGAGTCTGACCCTTTTCCAGGCCAGTCCGGTACTCCGTCATGCAGATGTCGCTCGCGATGTGTGCCTTGGTCACAGCACCACAGATGACCGCCACGATCGGGTCCGGCCGCTCCGCAGTCAGCCTCTTGCTGATCAACTCGTCGAGCCAGCTGGTCGTGATTGTGTTGTCCTCGAAAGCTGGTGTTTCCAACAGCTTGATCAAGTATTCCACCGTTGTCCTGAAATCACCACGGATGCTCAACTCTTTCAATGCGACTACCATGTGCTTTCGCGACGCTTGTCTGTTCTCGCCATATGCGAATATGTGACCAAATTGCGAATCGGAGAAATTGTGAATTGATGAGGCAGCGCCGACGGAGAAGTATCCCCAGACGTTCGAAGAGGACCTGAAGTTCAGCTCGTGCATTGTACCAGATGATGGCTTGAAGCCCTCACCCGGGTCTTCAGAAGTGATACGGCAAGCCGTACAATGGCCCTTCGGCTGTGGCCTGCGTTGCTTGAGCGCGGTGTCCTCCTTCGAAAAACTGAAATCGATCTCGCCGGTGGTGTGCGGGTCCGCGCCGTAGAGCAAGCGAATGTCACGGACGCGGTGGAGAGGGATGCCCATAGCAACCATGAGCTGGGCGGCGGGAATATTGACGCCAGAAACCATCTCGGTCGTAGGGTGCTCGACCTGAAGACGTGGGTTGAGCTCCAAGAAGTAGAACCTGTCGTCTGCGTGAGAGTAGAGGTATTCCACAGTGCCCGCAGAAACATAGCCCACCAGTCGGCCGAGTGAGACAGCAGCGTCTGCCATGTGCTGAAAAGTCTTCTGGTTTGCAATCGTCACCGGCGCCTCTTCAATGATCTTCTGGTGTCTTCGCTGGACAGAGCAGTCGCGTCCGAAAATGGAGATGTTGTTGCCGTACTGGTCGGCCAGAAGTTGGACTTCCAAATGTCTTGCGCTCTCGCCCAATTTCATGATGAAGATTGGCGATCCAGGAATCTCGCTGGCAGCTGCCTTGTACAACGCTTCAAAGTTCTCCTCATCGACGACCTTGCGGATACCCTTTCCACCACCTCCTTCTGACGCCTTCACCATGACTGGAAAGCCGATCTTTCGTGCAGCCTCCAAACCTTCTTGCACTGAGTGAACGCAGCCCTTATCATAGACATCGTCGGCGACTGTGACGATGCCGTTTGCGTCGACCTCGACGTCGTCGACGCCAGTCCCAGACCAGGGGATGCAGGGGACCTTGGCATGCTGCGCAACGATTGTGGAAGAGATCTTGTCACCGAGTGATCGCATAGCGGAGCCGGGAGGCCCTATGAAGACGATCTTCTTCGGCGATGCTGCGAGCGACTCTGGGAGCTTTGGGTTCTCGGATGCGTGGCCCCTACAAAACGACCGATCAGTACTGGACTCGGCCATCCGCAAGCGAATTATGCCTACCATCCTGCCCACACAGCGTGGACGTCCATCCGCTCAGCAACATCGACGATCAGCTCCACGTTTGCGTAGTTGTTGTTGTTCGTACCACCCGGCACCTCAACGTATTGATCAGCCAGGCGAATGTAGTCGGCGTTTGCAGCCAAATCTTCCGGCGTGGCCATCACAGTGAACTGGATAGCCCGCTCGTCGCCAAAAGTCTCGTATGCCCATTTTCGTACTGATCGGATCTCCTTGACGGCTGCAATACCGTTGTTCGCGATCAGGACCTGGATCAAGTCAGCTTTGCCATTCTCGACTCCTCAAGTCCTAAGCTGCAGGCATAAACCTGCACGGAGCATTTGGAACTCTCAAACGCTATTGCAATCGAGATTTTCCCTGGCTGTTGGAAACAGCTCCAGCAACCCCAGTCTCGCCGAAAGCTCTCATTATCCGAGAAGCTCACGCCTGCCACCTCCAGATTCTGGCTCATTACTCACATTAGTGATCACTGTATGCCCATCATGCGCTGCCACGAAATCCTTCACAGCGCTCGGAGGCGCTCTAGACAAGTTGTTGCCTCCAATGAAATGCGGCGCGAGGTTATACTTCGCAGCCATCTGGCTCGGGAAGCCATTCGCATGGCCGTTGACCTCGCCGTTGGTCTTCGCGCCTGCCGCCGCCTTGTTCGCCATAATTGCGTCCCTTGAGGATGCTCAAAAGATGGCGGAAGCTCTCAGAGTCCCCGAAAACAAGTCGCCGACGCTGGGTTTGATGTCGCAGAAACTCTTGCTCAGGAGAATAAAACGGTTCAAGGCGGTATTCGATCGTCACTGGTCTGCGGCTGAGGGGTATTCCCGAAGTCAATGTGCCACGGGCTCAGCTTTGCGCCTTCCTATCAGATAGAAGAAGTGTTTGTGCTGAGCACCAGAGAAGCAATCGGGAGATGGAAGGAAGGAACGAGGTTGCAACGAGGCTGAAAATGGTAGGGACAGCTGACCGGTATATGTGTGCAGCGTCTGGGATGTTTTTCTCACCAAGCTCTCGGAAGAAAGGACTAAGCACGGATCCCAACAGTCGCTCTAATAAACCGGCGGAACTAGCCCATCGGTGTTTATTGGTAAACCGGAGCCCTTCAATTTCGGTCGATGATGACGACTTCGATGAGGCAGTGGATCAAGAGGAATTGAACATGGACTGACTACAGCTACCAGCTATCCTGCGATACAAAAACATCTCAACGGAAGCGATGAGATTCTGGAGCTGCTGATGAGCTCGAGGTTGACTCTCAAACATGTGGAGCGTAGCAACCGAACCCCTGCCATCGATGCTTAATTTTGGCGGAGAGAGCTGCAGCTGCTGGAAAGCCGGGTGGTCTTCCGTTGAGCACGCATCGTCTTGCATGCGCCCCGTAAACAAATGTCCGCGGGCAAGCGACATACATACGCTTGGCCTGCAGGTACCGGGTACGGTATCTCCCAATGCCTCACAAGCCTTCCCAACAGCATTCACGACCAGGAGCCAAAGTCGACACACAGAGTCATGAGTATCTGGTGTCATCATTAATGAATTGGATTCCCACATGGTTGTCCGTCCGGCAAGTCAGCCGCCGCACGGGCGCTGAAAGCTGCCCACACCCTCTTTGCAGCACGTAAGGTCCAAACATAGCACAACCACGTCGCATCCTCGTGACACCACCTCATTATGGCCCTTTTCATGCCCTGTCATCGTGCCACACCTCCGTACTGCAGCACGAAAAGGAGTCCGGCTTATCTCCTTGGGGAGCCGGTCATCGTTGATTTAATGTTACTGATAGGGGCTGCGAATTGGAGTGTGGGTGTCAGAGACCACGGAAGGGAAATCTTGCTGCCGCGAAAACACCCGTTGGCGGATATGAGTCTATTCAGCAGTCTTGAGGTTGATGAAGGAATCAATGCACTCTCAGCCTGGCGCGGCGTGAGCGCAGGACAGATTGCCACGCAGGCTTACTCTTGCTCTCTGTCGCCATCAAGGTCCCTGATGTTCATTTCTGCGCTATCTCGAACGAAACCATGCAGGTAGTGGTAAGCACGGAGTTCAAGTAGGTAGCGGTGACCACAGGCAGCGGCGCGGCTCACCATGTCTGCGACCGTATGACTCCCAAAACGAAAACAACATTGAACTTAGCTGCTGCATTCAATGTGAAAAGCACATTGGAGAACGGCACAGCAAACAACACTATCCGGCGGTCTCGTGGTTCCAGATGCGCATCTGCTATGAATCTGACACGCGGGCCATCCGGGAAGAGCTGACCTCCTCGACATTCTCGGGCACGGCAGTAAACCACATCTGAGCAGGTGGAAGTCGGAACTAGGCCGACAGAATTTGAATGGATTGCGCTGGCGGACTCCCGCAAGAGGAAGGCGCGGAAAGTGGCCAAAGCCGTAGCCAGCCATGCGCGTGACAGCCAAAATTTGGTATGGACTCGTAACAACAAAAGCGGGTTCTTCACAGCTACAACACATGTCAACATATCAGGACACACAGGATTGTTCTTTGAGGCCTGCTCTGTGCCCTAATTTGATTTTTGCGATGTTTGAATAACGTCCTGTCGTTAAAAATCAAGACTGACTGCGAAAGGAGCCAAAGGATCCGCACCTGATTTTGATGTCCACCTCCCATCCAGCGTACCGCAAGCTCGTGCACCGCTCGCGCGCCACGCTGCGGAGAGACAGCGGTCGAGAGCATCCTGTCGAACATGCTGCAGGGGCGCACGATCGGCACGATCGGAAGCGCAACACATGTCTCGTGCTTAGCTGCGCGACCGCCGACGGAGGTCCATGTGTTTCCGTTATTGCACGACCACCAGACCCTCAGCTTCGGCTCCGCAGGCCCAAATCAGCAGTGTCTGCCGACGACAGAGCGCTGCCTGGCCCGCGACGAGGGCAAGAGCAAAATCGCCCAAGCTAATACGGATACATCCCACCATCGACCGTGATGACCTTGTTCGTCACATAAGCCGTCCGAACCATCCAAAGCACAGTGCCCGCAATCTCCTCCGGCAAGCCCAGCCTCCCCACAGGCAACTCTGCAGCGAGCACCAACGTCAGCACACAAGTTCCTCCCAACACCACAATAGCATCAAGGAAAAACCTACTATCAGCCACCCTCCTCAATCCCTCCCCACCATCCCCCATCATCGCCGTCCCCTGAATCACCGCCGGCGCCACCGCGTTCACCGTCACGCCCTTCCTCGCCACGCTCCCCGCCAACCAATGCACGAACCCATGGATCGCACTCTTGCTGCTCGCGTAATGCGGGCCCACAAGCCCGCCAGTAAACGCCGCGACCGAGGAGTCGAAGATTATGCGGCCCCAGCCCTGCTTCTCCATGTCGGGAAGACAAAGCTGGGTGAGCAGGATCCCGGAAGCCGTGTTGACGCGCCAGGTTCGTTCGAATGTGTCAATGGGAATGTCCGATAGGTTCTGGGCGCCTGATTGGCCTGCATCCGAGGGGAGGGAGAGGATTAGTCGGGCGAAGGATGGCGGAGTGGGATCTAGCAGAGGTGGACGCACCGCCTGTTGTTCCAGCATTGTTGAAGAGAACGTCTACTTTTCCAAAGTTCTCGACGACTTCTTCATGCAGTCTCCTTATGTGGTCGAAATTCCCTAGATCTGCCTGGAAGAATTTGATTTCGACTTTGGATTGAGCGGCTGCAGCAATCTCTTCCTCTAGCTGGTTCACGACATCGCTTTTGGCGGCATTGTAGTGAAGGGCTAAGTTGTATTCTCCCGTCTTCGCGAAGGCGATGGCTGTGGCGCGACCAATGCCGCCCGTGGCACCAGTGATGAGGATGGTCTTGCGAGGAGTCATCATGCTGTGAATGAAGTGGTATGGAACCCGAGGAAGCAAGGGGGAGGTGAGGTGGTGGGGCGAGTATCATCTCAATGATCTATTAATTTGCAACCGGGTATCTGACCACTCAAATGCTCGAGCAGTGATGTCATAGCACTCCATGCTGACAGAGCTGTTGCTTCCAAAAAGGCGTCTGCAATGCTGCAATAGCTCGCATTCAATAGCAATCCTTGACCGAAAATTGGTCCCAGTACGCAGGATCCTGCTCCCCATGACAGAAATTCGGGCAACAATACTCATACCGCTGACCGTACGCCTTGTCTGTCCGGTACCCAAATACCATATTCATCTCCTTGCAAGCTTTGCGCAGGCACCTGAACCATTTAAACCCACATGGTAAGTAATCAGGCCTGCTCTTGGCAAGCCGCTTCGCGAGATCCCTTGCTGGCCGTTCCCCAGCCCAGGCCTCCGGGTAGGCTTCCATGCAGAGATTGGGGCAACACAGTTTCCGTCGGCGGGGCTGGGCCGCCGCATGACCGAAAATCATGCCTTGCTCCTGGCATTTGGCTTCCGGGCATTGGTACCATTGCATGGCGCCTGAGCCTTCCGGTGCGAGTGCCTTTGCTAGGTCGACCGCGAGAGAAGTGTCTGTCTGGAAGACTTCTTGGAAGGCATTGTATTCGTCGTTGTGGAGCAGCGCGCCGGCATGTTCGACGATGATCTTGATCACAGCGGCCCTCAGGACTTCATCGGCCTCGTCGTCATGCGAATAGATCGTAGCCACGGGCTTCAGCAAAGCCGTCAGTCTCCCGTTCCTGCTGGCACACTTTCACGAATCTGTCGATGGCACCCTGCTTGATCTCCGCTGACATGTACTTATCCGCGATCGGTATGATCGACAGGTGAAGTCGAAGCGATGCGCTGGCTGACACCCTCAGCTCTTCCACATAGTCGTACCCGTACAGTGCCAGAAGCATGAGGTCCAACGCGTCTGGGGTGTCGTCGTGCAACTCGATGACGTTCGTCTTGCTCTCCTGCTTCATTGTCAGCAGCTGGACAAAGCGCATCTGTCCCAATGCATACCTGAAATCGGCCATCGCAAGCGATCCTGGACCACTCGGATTGCGTGCACAGTGCTGTCTTGTGCACCTTCCATCCTCGTTCGCCGCTGCGGATCGTGAGGTCTGAGCACACTCCGGTCACCAACAGCCTAGCCAGCCGTGATCAGTGGATCAACACGACAATCATGGTCGTCTGTATGTTCTTACTCCTTGAAGCGGTCTGGGAGAGCCATGCCGAGCTTGCTCCTGATGTGCGTGATGATAAAAGGTGAATTGCTGTTTAAACAAGATTCGGCCAGGCGAGGAATCTTGTGATTACCTGTTCGGCAAGGAGCAACTGCGAGCCAAGTGCAAGATTATACCTGTATTTGACGGAGACACACTGTAGTGCACAGCGTGATCACGCTTCAGGATCTTCATTCACCAGATGAGAGCCGCCAGGAACACGAGCATCGTCCGGCGCGGCATCGCGGCCTTGGCAACCGCCTTCCCCAATATGTCTGTCGATCACTGGACCATTGCTTCGTTCATCACCGCCACAGCCCATACCCACCCTCCCCGAACTTCCACAGCTTGACCGTGCCATCCTCACTTCCCGTAGCATACAATTTTCCATCAGGACTAAACCCACACGTCCACACCGGCCCATGATGCCCCTTGCCCGTCTCCAGTTGCACCTCCGTGTCATAATCCCACACATGTACCCACGTATCGGCCGGACTCCCCGTCACAAACCGCTTCGCTTCGCCATTCAGCGCCACAGCACTGACTTCTCGTTCCGTCTTAATATGCTTGATCAATTGAGTACCACAGAAGAAGTAGATGTTCTTGCCAGCGGCAAGACTCAGGGTGCCGGATGGGTCGCCATTGAGGCCCGAGTTGAGTTCGGAAGATGTGGGAAGTGCGTCGATGGTGTAGGATGCGATCGAATAGCGTGAGCGGAGGTCCCACCATCGAATCTTCTTGTCATCCGCGGCTGTGGTTAGGATATTGGGGTCGCGTGACCAGACAATGGACTTGATGGCTCCCTGATGCTCACCGGATCCAATCTCATAGCTTGGAGCGTCTGTCACAGTAGCTCCATTCGTGGCGCCATTCGTCCCATGGCTAGTAGATGCGACATTCGTGATGCGTGACAGATCCCACACTCGTAACCTCTTCTCCATGCCTCCTGTTGCAAGCACACCTGGCCGGCCATCCAGCCCCGGGAACGCCACAGCTCTAACAATATGATTATGTTCCAAGCTTGCCAAGCACTCGCCGGTGAATGTATCCCATACTTTTGCGGTAAAGTCGGCGCTCCCAGTAGCTGCCAAGCCAGCGTCGGACGACACCCTGCTGCTCCAGACGGCGCCCTTGTGGCCGATGAAAGTTCCTATCCAATCGCCAGTGAGGCCATCGCGGAGCATGGGATTGTTGTCTTTGCAGGCGGAGATCATATAGTACTGTCCGTCTTGCGTCGATGCGTGCGGGGAGGGATTCGAGGGCGATGTGAGCAAGGCGGAGAAGGAGAGATGGGTGATGGGTCTGCTATGACCATGACAGGTCAATGGGACAGTCTTGGTGGTGGTCGAGGAGACGTGCGACTCGTCCTGGCGGGTGAAGGCAAAGTCGGCCATTGTTGCAATTTGGTAGAGATAGAATGTGTGTTGCGAGAAGTGATATTTTGTGTTCTTTGCGTTTAATCGTAAGTCGTAAAGCGTGTGATTGTTTTTATCCCATTCGGCCGTTATATCGTGCCACGTAATGCCTGAACTCCAAGCGTGTGTATGTCGGTACTACTTTACTGATGTATGTATGCTGCAGGTCTGGTCAAGGAAGGAGGTGTAGATTCAAGAAAGGCAGGAGCGACCCTGAAAGGACGGTGCTGGAAACAGGTCTGGGGGCGTTCCGATCACACAGTCATGGTACAAGCCGTAAGGCAGGAGAGCCAGAGAAGGCCAGGGCCAGGGCCAGGGCCAGATTGAGAGTGTTGAGTAGAATCTTCCAGACACACAACATAGAAGCGATACAGCCAAAAACACCGCGTCCATCACGAAGAGACAGGCAGACTGACGATGAGCAGCCAATCAGCGTGGTGATTCGTGTCTCTAGCGCGTCGCTTCCCCGTCCTCCCGTCTTGCCTGGTCAACGGCTGGGTACCAATGACCATGTACTGTATCAGGTAATCGTCATAATAATAGCTTGGGCGCCGGACACGCATCGACACACATCCCCCACGCCAACATACTGCACCACACCGCCGACACGACTGGATTACTGGAACCGGAATTGCTCAAGGCCCCACGATTATTCATCGCCCTGCAGTACTGACCCCGACACGACAACACGGCCTCCCGGATTAGACGTACTGTCCCGAGTCACGAGGAAGCCATGTGCCGCTAGAAACGCCCATCGCGATCAGTCATGACTTCGTCCCCGTTGCGACCCGGCGCATCGCTGGAGGAGGAAATCGACTACTACAAGAAACAGTACGAACAGCTCGAGCACGATCTCGCCGACTTCCAGACCACCAGCAAGGACATCGAAGAGCAGCTGGAGCGCGACATCGAGAATGCGGAGAAGAACGAGCGCAAACTGAAGGAGCAGGTGGAGAAGCTGAAGTTCGAAGTTGACGAATGGAAGGGCAAGCACAAACAGGCAAAGGGCGAGGCGAACAGTGCGCAAAATGCGCTGCAGAAAGAGGTCACAGAGCTGCGCGAGGCGAAAAGAAATGTCGAATTGCGCCTGAGAGACACAGAAGTGGTCAACGACGATTACGAGCGGCAAGCGCGGCACACCGAGAGCAGTTTGGAGGACCTAGAGAGCAAGTACAACGTGGCAATCGAGAGGAGTGTCATGTTGGAGGAGGAAGTCAAAGTGGGCGAGAAGGAAAGAGAGGCGCTGAGAATCGAGACGCAGCGTTTGCGGGACGAGTTGGGCGATCTCAAGGTGGAGAATGAGATCACACTGGAGAAGCTGCGGCTGGCCGACGAGACAATCGAGAGACTGAGAAGCAGGAAGCCGAGTCCACTGGCGGTGGAGAATTTACGGGCGAGAAGTCCGGGCAGCGAGGCGAGTGGCGTCACGCCCAGCTCGCCCACGGCATCCACACCGCCTTCAAAGAGCGATATCATGTCCGATGCGCCTACGCCTCCTTCGCCACCATTGTCAGACTCTGCGCACACACATGCAAAGCAGGAGCCAAAGACACCTTCTCAGACCGCGAAGGTGTCAATGATACCAGACGCATCGACTACGCCCCGGCCTTCAGCCTTTGGTCAGAGAACGGGACCCCGACATACCCGCTACCCCTCCACGGCGGCCAGTAGTACATCAACTGCAGCATCAGAGATGCGTGCGAGACGGGCGCCAGGCGACAAACTCTCGTCACTTAGACAGAGCACGAACGGGAGTCTGCCGCGATCAGATTCTCTGTATCAAATCAAGGCATTGCGAGGGCGCATGCAGAAGATAGAAGAACGAGTGCACTCTGCGAGGTCAAAGCTGCCAGCACTTGCTCGGACGCCCACTGGATCGCCGAGGACGACATCGGCACTGGGCAGCATCCCTGAGCCTCACCTACCATCCTCAGTAACTATGCGGCGAAGTAGCAAGAAGCTTACGGATGGATCCTCCATGATCAATGGCGAGACCGCAGAAGCCTCAGCACGTGAGACGCAGACCGGAAGAAGAGACAGCCAAATCAGCAAAAGACTATCATTCGGCATCCCTAGACCCACATCTTCCCTCTCCAATCGACCAGCCCCAACTTTCGAACGTCCAGCATCCGCAGCTTCTGTAACGAGACCCCCGTCCGCACAAGGCCGACCGCCCTCATCTCACGGCCGCCCACCTTCATCCCATAGTCACAGGCCATCTTCTCGCGCCTCCATGGCCTCGTTGTCTGCTTCCGGCCGTCCACCGAGTCGCGGACCCGCGGCGCCTTCCGCCAGCTTCTCGGCATCAACTGCACCAGGCATCGCTCGTCCGCGCTCCTCTTTCGGCGGGTCATCGTACTCTAGTCTACACGGTGCTACATCGCAGACGTCGCGATCGATGCATACCCCTAGTCGCAGCGTCACGGACGTGAGGAAGCGAGCGGAGCTTGCCGAGGAGGAAGCCGGGACGCCAAGTCGCAGGCTGACGATGGAGAATGGTGTGGTGGGGACGCCGAGGGGGCTGCACAGGAGGCAGTCGCATCAGGGGTACCAGGTGCCTGCGGTGAAGACTTTGAGGAGGCAGAATACGCAGATTGGAGAGAGCGGAGCGGGGGCTATGAGGCCGCCGCCGTTGCGGAGGCAGCAGTCGGAGGATCTGGGGGAGACGTATTGATCGCGAAAGTTGGGTTTCTGGATAGGTATAGCGGGGACATTTCGATCTTGCTGATGACGAGGTTTATGGTTACCTTTGGGCTTTAGCGGGCGGTGCTTGGGGACAAGGGGTCGGGCGGCAATCTAGTCTGTACCGCGCGTCAATACCATCGTGCTGTCATGTCGGGTTCCTTGGTATGGTGAAGTACGAGCCTGCAAAACTTGAGAGAGAGCATATGGAAGCGCATTGAGCAAGCCGTGGTGGGCCGTGGTAATCCAGCAGTCTTTGCAGAATGGCAGCACTGGCTCCTTCTACAGCCACCTCATCTTATTCTCATGTAGTCAACGCCACATCGCTATGCAAAGCCATCTGGGGTATCTTGTAAATCGCTCAAACTTCATTGCTGCTTTTCGATGCCACACATCACACTTGCCCTCCAAGCTTCTTCTGGCTTGGCTGCCTGCCCTCCCTCCACACCGCACTCACTCTCCTGCTGGCTCAATTCACCTTTGCCGCAGCATTATACTTCTCATCCACTCCAGTCACCCTCACAGCCCCACTCGTCGCATCCTCCTCCTTCAACGCTATACCCTCCGCCCTCGCATGCACCGTCAACTTCCTCAACTCCTCCAACATCCTGCCCCTCACCTCCTCCAACAATCCGTCTACATCTTCCTTCCCCAGCCCCTTCGTGCTCACCGGCTCCAACACCTTCACGGGGATAGTGCCCGCTCTGAATATTTTCCTCTTCATGTTCAGTATGTTGCTGTAATTCGCTACCACCACGGGCACGATAGGCACCTGTGCCTGAACCGCTAGATGGAACGCTCCCTTCTTGAACGGCAAGAGGTCCGGGTGATCGTAGTACGAGCGCGTGCCTTCAGGGAAGATATACACGCTCTGTTTCGCCGAATGCATCTGCTCAGCAGCTTTGGCGAACGCCGCAACAGCCTGATCTCGAGAAGAACGCTCAATAAAGACCGTCTTACTCATCGCCACTATTGATATCAAAAAAAGATCAGCATCACCCTCCCACCTTCCTCCCACCCCAAGAAAATATACTCACTGAACCATCCCAGAAGCGGCACCAACCGCAAACTCCTCTTGGCCGTCACACTACAATACTTCGGGAACATGTGCCCCAGAAGCAACACATCCAACTCCGTCTGATGATTGCCCACAAAAACCGCCGGTCTCGTCCTCCCCAACCAATCTTCCGGATCCGCGATCTCAAACCAGACGCCGGTGAAGAGCAGCATCGTCCATTTGAAACTGCGCGCCGTGGTCCATTGGCCCAGGCCGCCGTAGCCGAAAACGTTGAGGAGCGCTGATGCGAGTGTGCCGTAGGTGGCGCAGAGGATGAGCGCGGAGAAAGAGGCGGTGGCGCGGCCGTAGTAGGTTAGGTGGTGGCTTTGGAGGAGGAAGCCGAGTAGAAGGAGGGCGAGGATGACGGTGGAGGTGAGAGCGAGGAGGGCGAGGAGGAGGGAGAGGATGGTGTTCATCGTGTCGAAAGTGCTGGTGGCGGAAATTATCGGGGTCGATGCATCGGTTCGATGTGGTGATCTCGTCCGGGAAGCGCTTAGGCGGACGAGCAGCAAGCGACACCGGCGAGCAGGTATCTGCCAACCGCAAGCAAAGGACGGTATTTGGCACCTGCTTGGCGAACGCTTGCACCTACGTGTGACAGGATTCAGGTTGAAACTGATCGTGATAGTTCCAGAACTGAGTGGAGCTCTCTGAAGTCTGAAGACGGAGGGGCTCGAGGGCTGTAGAGGTGTGAGCTCAGGTTGTGACATGGTGGGGCATCGCCGAATTTTGCTAGCAATGTGTCGAGGATCACATGCCAGGCCACAGAAAGAATATTACTCGTACGGGGGTGAACGGTGACATTCTATACAAGTCATGCTATGTAGTACAATCGGAAAGGTCTACTCCACCTTGGTAGGAATTTTAACCATCCCTCTTTTCCGATCCTCATGCGGCATACCGTAACGCAGCCCAACAGCACCCCGGCCTCTACCATCTTTGCCTACCTTCTCTGCCGAGAAATCCTCGAACTTGAAGTCCCACCGTCTCCCTGGCACGACTCTAATTGAACGCGCCGCCCACTCCTTCTTCTTCCTCTCCTTCCTGTCCTGCTCCTCCCGCATCTTCATATCCATCTGCTGTTGCAGCTCTGTGCGCTGTTCTCGTGTCTTGCCCTCGACCTTCCATCGCTCGATGTCTATGAGCATAGGCAGAGGGATGCGTTTGTCTGCTGGCAGGAGGGTGCTGGAAAATGCTTTGGCCGCGTCTTCGCGAGTAAATTGCCTTGACTCTGAGGTCGGGTAGAAAAGTTGAGTACGCGTGTAAGGATGGACAGGAAGGTCGTTAACGGGTTCGTGGGTGTGGATTGGCTTGGCGGTGCCTGGACGGAAGTGTGTTTGTGGAAGCATTGAAAGGACGGCTTTGGAATATGGTGTAGCCAGCTTCTTACCCTACGATGTAACTAGCATCAGCCATGATCCCGCACAAGCCTGGCGAGAGATAATCGTAACACAGATGAGCTGAAATTCAGAGAGGCTCGCAAAGCAAATTTTGTAACCATATAGGTGTCTTAAAGACTAATCGATTTTGAATGAGATCATCATAAAAGCATGCAATCGAAACGTGAAAGGAGTGAAGAGGGAATCACTCACATCTGCTTCCCACCGCTTCTCGATAGTCTTCAGCCGCACCACCGCCGCGACTCTCCGGACGTCAACACCAAACGCGCCAGCCAGACTGGACAGATCATTCCCATCTTGAACTGCCAATTGGTAGAGCTGTTCTCTAAGCCCCTCTGACAGCACAGCCTCCGATCGAAAGTTATGGTTCAAGGGGTATGGTCGTAGATCGCCGAGTCTTTCTCTAGGTATCCCACCACGC
The DNA here is from genome assembly GCA_021401465.1 of Teratosphaeria epicoccoides. NCBI lineage: Eukaryota > Fungi > Ascomycota > Dothideomycetes > Mycosphaerellales > Teratosphaeriaceae > Teratosphaeria > Teratosphaeria epicoccoides. Next base: position 122,937 of record JADDMT010000024.1, on the reverse strand, counting down.
TCTTCTGTTTCCTGATCCTCCACCCTCTTAGAGGCACGACTTAACTCACGCTCGGCAGCTCTCACATCTCGCTCCTCCTCTGTCAATTCAGCATCTTCCCGATCACGCTTGGCGGCTGCTTCTTCATCCTCAATAAAATCGCCATCTCTTTCTTTCCTGTCACGATCCTGTCGGCTTTGACTGGCTCGGATCAAATTGCCCTGCTTGTCGTATGCTGACAGGTAATTTGTCGACCCAGATAGAGGATCACGAAGAGATCTGCCAGGTCCATTGAGCCATTCGTACATATTCTGGCGCTGGCGTGATCGTCTCGCGTAAGAGCGCGAGGCGTGGAATTCGCGTTGTTGGAGACATCGTTGTGCTTGTCCGGGTCTGGTCCGGAAGCATTGATATGACTGAGGGCGAGGAAGGTGTTTCGATGATATTCGAGGAGGCATGGTGTGGCGTGTGCTGGAAACAGAGGATGGACAACAACCTGGAAGGCAGGACGCCGCAGGAGCATGGCTTCGGACGGTGAATTTCCCCGTTCATTCGGCAAGGCCGGGAGACCACCAGAAAACATGCACACAACAACCTTCCCACTTATCAAGAACTTCATCAGTCAGCTTCGGCTACGCTGCAGCTATGCATGCTATCATGTAAAAGATGGTCTGGCAACCGTCGATGCGTCTGCTCGAGATCACTACTTAGCGACCATCGTGGCGCGGCTTCAACATGGCCGGATGCCTTTCAACGCGACTCTCTTGATTCTGAGCATCCGCATACAAGCAGGTGGCCCCTAATGTCCCTCTAGACGACGGCCAGACCGACAACAATTACAGGCGTGGTTAAAGTCCGACAGACTCAAGATCCAAAGCCTGAGCACATCGTGAGCCGATGGCAAGTTTCGCCGATTTACTTTGAAGAATCCCGCTGTCACACGCTAGTGGAACTTGGCAACCTCGGTTAGCACACAAACCCCTTTCGTCTGCTTTTGCACGCTGTAGTAGATAGTCAGTTACAATCATATGCCTTTATCAATTTCAGCTAGTATCGGACACGTGTGACACCCGCTCCAGCCGCGAGGCGTGCCATTACACGCCACCGATCTGCAGAAACCGAGACACGGGTGTTGCTGGGAACCATGAACTTGCATGTCAGCCAAAGTATTGCAATTCGATTCAAAGGACGGATGCTAAACGTGCAGGAGAGCAGTATTCCCACCAAGTGGGTCCATCAGTCGGCGCGCAATAGCCGTCACCGCCTCGCACTTTTACGCAGAGGTACTGGTGCAAGCGATGTCAGTTCACATTTGAAAGAATTGCGGTGAGCGTTCGCCATTGAGAGGAATTCGTGGAAAGGGAGACGTACATATATTTCTTCTACCAGAGCGGCTGGGGCAGAGAGCATGAGAACTGTGAGTGGCTTCATGTCGCGTGGAGTGTTAACGCCTTATGTTGGAGCAGCTGGATGATGTACGTCCTTGCCCGCCTTATGAAATAAACGCTCGTGTGCGTGTGAACACCATTAGCCGAGAAACAGCAGTGAGCGTATGACGGAGCTACAACGGGGCTATCTGGCGTGAGGTCCCGAAGGTCTTCTGTTGATGTTGCAATTATGATGAGACTCTGCACGAACGAGACAGCAGGCCAACTGCAGGAGGCAACATTGCTACCACGTACAGACGCCAATATTCGAGCCAATTGAGCAGCTCGATGGCCATTTGACCACCGACCACACGTTACTCAATGGAGCTTACCACCTCGATGATTATTTTGGGCATGGCACCGCCATGTCTCTTCCTGGCTCTGCCACACCAAGGGCACACGAGCTTCATGACGGGCCAGCCCGCCATAAGATCGCCAGAATTAAGCAAAACCGAGCCTTCCTGTAGCAGTGCTATACGCTCGCCGAAAAGCTTCCGTCCAACGGATTCAGACGTGCTCTCCATGGCGTCTCAATTTATCTGTGACCGTTCCTTGGTGACACCGGAATGCCGCGGCGGGGCTGATCTTCTGGGCTCAACGCCTGTCGCCATCTAGGCAATGCGTCGACGAGATTTTGGAATGTCAAGCCTCTCACCTCGCCATCGTCGGGCTTCTTACGAGTTCCTGAAAACGGGACCGTGTTGGATCATCACTGCACATGCCCTGCCAGCACGAGACAACAAAGATCCAGCGAAAGCGCCTGGTTGATGAGCGCATGTTTAGCGGACAGTTTGACTGACCGTTGAATGGAGTGCAAAATATTCTTGCCGACTCTCTTGCAAATGAAGATGCAGTTGACCGCACCGTGTGAATTCGTCCGAGGTGCCCAAAAATCCAAGAATTTGCTGGTGAAAACCAGCTCTGCTGACTGAGCATATCAAGTTACCACTATTCTTTGAATCTGCATGGATCTTCCTGGATGCACACACTACATGGAAGTCAGCCAGAACGATCGCATTCATGCAGACTCGCTGGCGCACGGCAACACAGAGTCGGTAACCTTTGGCTTCGTCTCCGCAATATGGGACACATGCGCTATCATCTCTGTCGGCAACAGCGCACCTCCACTACTGTTGCCATCGTCTAAATATAGAAGTAAACTCGTTTACCAGGATTTGGTTTGGCGCAGGAGAGACGGACATGTGCAGGAGCGGTAAGGGAGAAGGGCGAGCGAAGGAGTAGTGCTGGCTTGATGCTCTGTGGGTACTTCGACATTGCTAGTTGGTTTGTGAGGAAGGCAGCTTTGCAGGGTGAGGCCTTCATCGACTTCGTATGGCAAGGAACGGCTCGTGTAAGCCGCATGAATAGCCATTTCAATACCTGTCCGCAGCGCCGGAATGCCACGGAGTGGCTCATTGATGACGATTGCTATTCGAAATCCACAATATTTATCCCTACACCTGGTGATTTCTATTCCAGTGTGTGACGACATTGGCAAATAAGGTCTGTGGGTTTCCACGACTGTCGATGAAATGGTATAAAGAGGCCTGGATGGCCCGTGGTCTGCAACGATAACAGTCATCAAATCAATCACCATACTCAAAGGAAGCCAACAAGAACATCTGTTCGCTGCAACTTTTGCGAAACATTTATAAGTCCAGGTCATTATCAGGTACCTTTCCGGCGGCTTCTATCCCAGTGGCGCTTCACTAACAACAATCTACTAAAGCCACCATGCCTTCCCTTAAGACCGTCATCACACTCACGGCTTTCGCCTTCACTTCACTCGTCGCCGCTTCAGAAACCTGCACCAAAGGAGAATGGATTTTCGGCCGGGACAAGAGCAAGTGCCCCGACGACGACCAGGACGTCTACAACGGTCCCTCTGGTGGCAAGTGGCTCATTCGGTGCGCTGCTAACACGGATGAGCTGGATACGCAGCTCCTGCCTGAGACTCCGAACTACCGGATGGATTTTCAGACCTGCATCCAGAATTGTGAGAAGTTGCCGGGTAAGTGTTTTAGGGTGGCTTTCAAGGGGGACGAGCTCAACCCAGGGCTTTGCTATCTGAAGGGGGATATCAAGAAGCCTACGGTGCCCAAGGACGGATACTTGGTGGCTACGAAGTTGAACTGAGGGGTTGCGAATGTAAGGTGCAATGGGAATTGCCGGGTTCGTGTGGTAAGGCCGTCGTGGGAATGATGTCGAGGGCATGCCGATTGGCGACCTTGTTCAGCATTGCATTTTGAAAGTGGTTCCGATGTGTTGATAGAATCGTCTCTCATTTATATCGTTTTCGCGCATTGTTAAGGAGCCAAAGCCATGAGACAGTTCCCCAGCAGCCGCCGTACCTTCCCGATTGAGAAGCCCGGTGCATTTTACTCCGTGCTCCTCGGGTTGACTCCGCACGTTTCGTCCTGCTCACCCCACCACATGTCCGGTGATCCTGTGGACGGTGGGGCAGAGTAAGTATGGCTGTCCCGTTATCGTTGCCCGCGACCGTGTCTGCTCGAGCATATAAGCTCCTTGAGCGCACCAGATCGGTCAAGCAACGAGCTCGCGAGATTTCGTAACACGATGAGTGCGCCACCAGATTCCGTTTCGTTCAACGTTGCAGGCAAGACTGCTGTCATCACGGGCGCTGGGTCAGGTGGGCCAAGTCTTAGGCGTAGCAACGCTGCAAATTTTGCTGATCACTCACAGGCATCGGCTACTGCTTTGCAAGTCTTCTGCTGCAGAAAGGCTGCAACGTATTGATCGCCGACCTCTCCTTGCGCCCAGAAGCGCAGAAGCTTGTCGACGAGTTCTCGTCGACAAACGCCGAGCCGCGATGCGCCTTTGTCAAGACTGATGTCGTTCAATGGCCGGACCTGGACAACATGTTCGAGGTCGCCGACAGCGAATTCGGAGGCGTGGACATCCTGTGTCCTTGCGCCGGAATCTTCGAGCCGCATTGGTACGTGAACAATCGATGATGCTCTGCGTGATCGGCCACTTACTATGGCTGGCCTTAGGAGCAATTTCTGGCATCCACCTTCAACCGGCGTATCCAAGGACAAAGCCAATCCTGTTGATACTAATGGCATCGGCCATTACACCATTCTAGACATCAACGTTACCCATCCTATCCGCACCACCCAAATAGCAGTCTCCCGCTTCCTGAATCCGCTCAAAGGCAGCAAAATAGGCAAAGCCTCGCCAAGCAACCCAAAACGCATCGTCCACGTCTCCAGCATCGCAGCTCAATATCCTTCCCTCGTCACGCCGATCTATCAGGCCAGCAAGCACGCCATCTCAGGCTTCATCCGCTCCTTGGCAGAGCTTGATAGTATCGGCATCCGCGTCAATGGTGTCGCTCCTGGCGTCATCAGAACGCCACTCTGGACCGAGCACCCGGAGAAGCTGAAGATGCTCGACACTAGTATCGATGAGTTCGTAGAGCCAGAGGAGGTCGCGCAAGCTATGTTGCGATGTTGTGTGGATAATGAGGTTGGGGGTGGGTATGTTATGGAAGTCAGTAAGGGCAGGACGAGACATGTCGATTGGCGGAATGATCCAGGGCCGACGGGGCTGGGGAATACCGCTGCGAACGCGAAGAAGAAAGTTGCGGAAGTGTTTGAGTGGTTGAGCGAGGAGGGGTGGGGTGTTGTGAAGGGACATGAGAAGGTCGAGGTTACTGGGAACGGCGCAAAGGAGATGAACGGGAAGCGGGCGACGGAGCCTGATGGGGCTAGTGAGGTACCAAGTGCTAAAAAGAGAAAGTTGAGGTCGTAATGTTTGTCTGATTTGCATGTGATGACACGTGAACTCTAGCTATTTCCGATTTTCTGCCGGACGCACGGTAACATGTTGGATGATTTTCCTCCACGCACTTCACTACCCTTATGCTGAACCTGACTCCACCTCCACCAGAGCTCTTCAGACACATATCGATCCGATAGCGTCAACATTCAAGCACCACTTCGGTACAGTCAGTACCATGACGCCGCACACCGCCGCCAGTGATACTGCAGCAAGGGACGTCTTTCGCTTCCTCGACCCAGCAGCGGAGCTACGCAACGAGATCTACGAGTGCTACCTTGCTGCCATCAAAGAAGTCAGCAAAATCCAAGCCACGACCGTCGAGCACAAGCAAGAGAATGTCGGGCGCACAGCATGATTGCGTGTGCACAACCTGCCGCCAGCTCACCGGGCATTAACTCGAGGTTGTCGCCAAGTCCATGAGGAAACGTTACCGCTCTAATTTTCTCTCACCGACATCGGCTTCGATGTTGCAACCCAGCAGGGATTGCAACGGGCTCAGCTGTGGGCTGCAACCAACAAGCATCATTTGACTCATCTACAAAGTATCACGACGACCGCTCTACTGATCTTGAAGGAACACCACTACAGCGAGAGCGTGCCCGTGATTTGCCGCTCCGAATTCAAGGACAGCTCTGCATGTCGCTTGCCACACACGCGGCAGAGCTACAAAGAGGCCGGTCGGTACCTTCAATTGGAGCAGATCGTAGCTCTCGAGTACAGAATTATGTGCATTGCGAGACTGCTTGACATGCTCCGCTCGATCAAACAGCTGATGAAAGTAAAGGGCAAGGTTCTGGAGCCTGCTGATCTCGAGGTGTTGTTCGAAAAGATCTGCGAGACAGTAGATGGTAGAGACAGATTGACCTAGCAGAGGAAGTTGACGACACTGATTTCGAGGAGCTGTCATAAGCGGAAAGTGCAGGTGACACGGTTGAGATCTGGCATAGGAAGACTGTCAAATATATTTATACGTCGTGATCAGGGCAATGATTTTGCTATATGCTCGAATTCGCCGTCGTTGAGGTGACGATACATTGGAATCCGACTTCCGGACGAGGCACAAATATGGGCAGCATGTAATAACTCGTGCATTAAACAAACTTCAGCGCTGTCTCTAAGCATGCTTTACTTCCACTTCTTCGCTCTTACCCATCACTTCAGCTCATTCAAGGTCGCGTCCACAAGCATGAATCTCCCCCATAGCGTGTACAATGCGCTGAGCAGACAAACTCTTGATTGCGCCTCCGAGCCTTTGCCTAGGACGATAGCGACCACCACCACACACCAGTGTATAGACACAAACTCAGAAACCAGCGAGGAGTTCCGCGACAGCATCTACGAATAACTCATCGCCGGATGCGATAGCCCTCACGAGCCGTAGCAGGCGGCTTGCGATGAGCACACAAAGCCCGCACCAGCTCGACCACCTCTAGCCCATGTGAATCAGATCCGTGCCGAGCTACTGCCCCTCTACCACGCCCGCACATGCTTCAATTTCGAAGTCTCAACGCCCTAAGGCAAAGCCCGAGCTCATTCCTGGTTCATGAGTAATGAACACCACCTCATCCACATCCGGAAACTCCAAGCTTCTGGCAAATATGACTGTGACCGATCTCCCGTGGCTCTGACCCTCCACTTGAATGAACCCGCGACGGATTTTCTGGTCGATTATCATCATGGTCTGCCAGACTCGGGCAACACTTGGGAGCAGAGGATGGCGCGACAAAATCCCGACCTGACGATGCAGGGTAAGAAGAATAAGTTCATCTTTATAGCGCTGAGGTTGTATCGAGTCAGGACGGGGAGTGTGTTAACGGTCGAGGATCTGGGGGCTTTGGTTGATGAGATGTGTGTGCTTGTGGGTGATGGAGATGTGCTTCTCAACGGTGCATGAGGTCGCTGGCGGGCGGATTGCGGGAGAAACGCGAGGAGTGCCGGTAGAGTTGAGGTGAGATAGATGGCCGTAGATGATGCAACCCTGCAGGCTCATTTGGGGAGAGGGTTTGGGTCGTTCGGGAGCCAGGCAGGGCGCACGTTGCTGTAAATCGGGGATTGCGAGCAGTTTAGAATGGTTTGGCACGGTCAGATGTGTCTCCCAATAGTATCATATAATGCTCGAGTGGGCTAGCTCCGAGTAAAGACGAAACTTGCTTGAAGCGAGTGTACGTCCATGCTATACGTGAGTGAATCAAGATATGAATACAAGTTGGACTCAGCACTCCCGCTGGCCCGATACAAGTTCTCAAGCATGGCTTTTTAGATGTCCAAGATCGATGTTCTCAGCGGACCTAGCAAGAATACCCCCAAGCACCACACAGCTCTGCTGCTGAAGGGTTTCCCGTCTCGACCTAAATCCACAGCATTGTCAGCGCACCCCATCTCAATAGTCTCTCGCTACTTCTCCCGCTCCCGATCACACGCACCTACCATCATGGACGTAAACACTCTGGATCAGGGCCGCTATAGTCACACGGCTCGCAAAGCGCTCCTCTCTGCAGTGCAAGTATCTCAGCTCGAGTCGTGACCAGGTCACCTATTATCGCGTCTGCCAATACGTACCCCCTCAACGACCGTAATACAGTATTCGCAGCCGCATCCTCCCCGTGCATACGATTGTTGGGAAAAGAGGAGGCAGAGAAGGGTTAGGAGGAGTGTTACAGTGGAGAGGTTTGAGGCCTGCATGGTGTGCGGTGTGTAGTGGTTGGAGAGGGTTCGCGCTCTTGCTCTGTCGTGATGAAAGGATGAGGGATTGAGGTAGTCTCGCGGGCATTTTCTACATCCTGGTGCCATGTTGCGAAGGACTTGTTGAGAACACGGCTTCCGAAATGATGGCCCGGTTTGGCCTGCCCTGGCGGCCGGCTTCGCGATTAGAAACATGGTCTCACTCGCGGCCTGCACGGAGCGATCGAGAGTATGATACTACCGAGTGTCCTCTTGCAGCGCGGTCACGGAGCGGGCGCTGATTGCGCCATCCAGACGCCGGGTCTTTGAGGCATGGGCAACAATGCTTTGTGGGTCAGGTCGATGTCTCATCTCACACAACACGGAGCAAGGCAGTGTACAGCACAGAGTTTTCGATCGGCCCAGAAACACGGCAAGAAGTGTATGGTCTCGGCTAAGAGGTTCTCGAGCACGATTGCCTTGCATAAAGGGGTGCCGTATCTTGATATCTGTGGGGATCGGGCGATTGAAAGTCATGAAGGGCAGACTGTCCGAAGTCCCGATGGCGAAAAGTCCGTACTGCTCTGTGCTCCGGATGATGCCATGAGACAGGACTAGTAGCTATTCCACGTCGTTGAGAGACATATTCTTGACGTGTCACGTGTGCGCCGCTTGAACTCCATCGTTGCACATTAAGGACCTTTAGCACGTCTGCGTAGTAACCTTGCAGACGCACTTGGCAGACGGACTAAGCAGACATTACTCATGTTTGCCACTCTGTGTTTGGTCTAGTGCTGACACCGCGTTAATATCGCGTTGCAGTCTAACGCGTGTGTTGTAAGACGCGTCTTCTAGTGTCAATACTTTCAGCTTCAGTAGGTGTTTCTTATTATTGACTGCACCAACATAGCTAATCGCCTCATAGATGAATTAGAGGATAGCGATGACGAGCTCGCTGCATATACCTGGCTTCTGCTTAGTCGCTACCAGATGCGCCACCGTCGCCGTCGCAAACACCGGCTAAAACCGCTAAAATACGACCCTACCCCCTTCACGCTTAACAAGTGGCATGTCGATTCCTACTACCACAAGGTGAAGTTAGTCATTGCTTGTGTATTTGCGCAAATGCTCACTAACTAAAAGATGCTACAGACTCGAGCGGAGCGAGATCGAGCGCTTAATCGATGCATTCGACATTAGCTCGATAATTTATCGTAATCGCCTGAAACTAACGCCAGATTTTGCGATAGTATTAACGCTCTGTCGACTGTTAAGGCCTGGTAACGTGTGGCATGACTAGTGCGACCTCTTTGGCCGCAGCGCTAGTTATCTGTCCTGCGTCTTTACAGACACTATCGAGTATCTAGCGACTCGATTCAGCCGGCTCCTTGACTAGCATCCTCGGCTCAGAGAGTACAATACCATCCGAAAGTTTGCCTTTACGCTACAGCAACAAGGAATGCCTAGTCATGTCTGGGGGTTCGTTGATAGTCACTTCATGGAGTTTGCAAGGCCGGAGAAAGATCAACGATTATGGTATAGCGGACACAACAATGCACACGGACTGAAGATGCAAGGCATTACTACACCGGACGGTCTCCTATCTAATCTCATTGGGCCCTTCTACGGCAAGGACAACGACTATTACATGTGGGAGAATTCTCGTGTGCCACAGCGGATCAAACGAATGATGCTGAAGCGCCGGCTTGATGGCAAGAAGCGCAAGCATCTGTACGTCTATGGCGACCCTGCGTATACGAATGACCTTGGTATCATGGTGCCATTCAAGCACAAAGAAGGGCGCCGAGCGCTGCCACCGCTCCATCAGGCCTCTAATCATGCATGCGAGGGACTCGCGGCACGAAAGCGGCGGCTCGAGGGTTGAGACGAGCTAGGCGTTGCCACCTGTATAAGTCCAGCGGAATGGTTGCTGGGACTGCTGGGCGCAACGGCACGCGTGTGCGGGTTTCCAGCGTGGGCAGGCGCAGGGCGCAGTGGTGAGCCACTCGCGGTCGCAGACATAGCAGAATCGATAGCCGCAGGTACACTTCTCGAAGTCAGCACCCATCAGGACCTCTCGTCCCTCGTGGCCCCATATCACGACTTACGGTCATGTGGTTGCATCCATGATTCATTTCATGAAGCTATGGCAGCGCTGATACCGCCTCTAGCCTTCCGCCCCGGCAGTCTGTAAAACCTGCTGAAGCGCCCGACCCTGTTGACACTCGCCCAGGTGCGTTTTGGCCTTGCAATGCGTACACGTGCTCCTGAAGCACTGCGGACATTCGACGTGATCCGCTCCATCGATGAGTGCTAGTGACAAGAACTTGCTACACCGCGGGACGTAGTACACCGCGGGAAGTGGCGGCAACCCCTATTCTGCGTGCTCCACTCCACCGGCTTTTCCTCGAAGTCCTCAATGAAGACCGCGTCCAGGGGACGGGCATGGGTGAAATTCGCGATCTGAGCGTTCTGGTTGCAGCAGTGCGGCGGGAAGAGCGCCTCGTCCTGCATGGCGTGGCGGAAGAGGTGTTTTAGGTGCTGGGCGCAAAGCCGTGCTGGCGAGGGGTGCAAGCGACAGCGTCTTCGCCGCAGACTACGCAGATGCCGTGATCATCGGCAGCAGGCGACTGTCTACTGCGACCAGGCAATTGACCTGGGACGAAGGGTGCAGTGTTCGGGCCGAAGCTCGCATTGACTTGGTAAAGCTCGTCTTCGGATTTGACGCTGCCTTCTTCTTCGGCTCCGGTTTTGGCTGCTTCTACTTCTGCCTTGCATTCTTCCCCTTCTTTTTCTCTCTTGCGCAGAGTGCGATGAGGATGGTCGTCCGCTGTCTTCACTTTTCTCTCGCGGCAGGTGCCTCTCTCGCCCAGGAGTTTGCTCAAATCACTCAGACCATGACCAAACTGACCCGAACCCTGCACACCTTCCCAGTCACCTTCATTGCCCCTCATGGCTTGGAAAACACTTCCCTCCTCCTGCAACCTCTTCGCCAAATGCCCTATCTTCTTCACTGTTCTTCCGCGCCTTCCCACCATTCACTGCCCCAAAAATCTCCTCCTCCCACAGCTGCTGAGCCAGAGCCTCGTCACGCGCCGTCTCCCCCTAGATGGCCAGCATCTGAGGCTCTGCAGCATTGAGCGGAATCATTTGCTCTGTGCGCTTCTGTCCCGCCGATTGCTCGTCGGTCATGGCGTCGATATCGAAGCGCCATTCGCTGTCATCGGCGTCGTCTTGCTAAATAGCTCGATGAAAGCTGGGAAGTAGTGCCATCTTTATCGAGCTGGTACTAGGTGTACAATACCGGTGTTGTTGACGATGTCGGTACAGACGGGAGGAAGGTGAGACAGGGGTTGACCATTTAATGTCGGGCTCACGTGCCATATGTCATATGACACGTGACATCCAGACATTCTTGCAGTGAGGTCAGCCCACTGAAGCCAGACCATCTTCGGTTAATCCGATAGACCTCATCCTTCGGAGGCTTTCAGCGTGTGAAACTGCCATACATCTCACATTTAGGCCCTCAGACATTGAAAAGCCCCAGCCCTGGTTCAAGTTGGCGTTACAGCCTCCCAGCAACTTCTTTCGCTTTGTCAGGAATGCTTCTTCCTATGCCCGCGTGTACAACAGCCAGCGCATATGCACTGAAGATCAACCATGGACAGACAGACAAGCAGTGGAGAGTGGTAAAACGTAAATCTTGCAGACTCGTAAGATGTGCCAGTCTCACAGTGGATTGTCAGGCCCTCCCGCATCTCGCGGAGCCTTGCCTGCGTGTTCGTTGCCAGAATAATGTCGCTCGTATTCATCCTGACTGAATACCAAATAGCACTGTTGAAAACGTAATGGAAAGCCCCCTCCATTGGATATTGAAACCGTAGACCGATGCTCTCGAGCTTGTCGATGCCTGTATACGAACCCGTCTTCGCCCCATCATATCTACCCAGCCGAAAGCATACTTGTGCCAGTTGCGCTTCAAGCGAGCGTCTCTAGCTTTATTGGGCAACACGCACATCCCGTTCAAGTCCTCGAGGAGTTCCGTACCGTGGCGTGGATACAGAATGGGAGACGATAGCGTGTATGGCTTGCAAGGAAGAAAGACCTTGCGCTTGTGCATCATCACGACCAGCAACGCGACAAGTCAGATGGATGCGTAGATGCCTTCGTAAACGTAGAGGATCATCCCTAGAGGCGGTACGCCGGCAGGAATGTTCAAGGCTTCGAAGTCGTCCAAGCCGTAGTTCTGGGTGTAAACCGGATGCCGTTCGACCTCGATCAAAGCAGCGGTGATGGCTAGAGCCACACCATGGGAAAGCAGGTATGTCATGCAGATCATGACCCGAGCCCTATGACCGTTCGGATGGTTCAAGGCGTGGTATGGCACGGATCAATAGAATGAGGTCAGGTAGGTCTGGCCCAAGCTGTCCTTCAATGTCGATCCTCCAACGTTCGCTGTTCGCTAGGTCGCGTTAGATTTACGAACGGCAGACTTCGTTGTGGATGCGCTCCCGTATCAAGCCAGGCATGAGTGCAATGATCACCGGATGGACTGCCAGAAGAGGGATCCCCCAGCGTTGCTGGCTGCGAAGCTCGACACCTTGCTTCCGGTGTAGAGATCCGCGGGAACGGTCCTTGGAGGCATGTGGGCTGCCAACTGGATGTTCGAAGACTTTCAGGTTCGATAAAAGCGTCGGACACTGCCAACAATCAGCGAATGCATGAATTGGGCGCTAGCATTCTATCACCTTCGCCGATCGGCTCGAGTTGGAACTGTTGGGTCTCAGTCTGGACTCATGACCTCCGTAAAATATGGATGTTGCGGTTGTCTTGTAGGTAGGCTGGCACATTCTGCGATGTCCGCCTAGCGCAAGCCCGCAATCTCGCAAATTCATCATGTTCTCCAGGACGAGGCATCATTCATCCCCGAAGCTAGGCCACGACGTGTACGTAGGCTAAGCTACGACGCCATACGCCGCCTCGCCAATCCAAGAACATCGCGTCAGACTTCAAGACCGTTGCTGCTCAATGGTCGCCAGTCCTTCGTACATGTCTTATATATGATCCAAGTTCTGCCGATATGTTAGCGCCCCAAGAGCGCGCCACAGAGATGTCCCTCTATCCTCGTTATTCATTTCGGGTCTTCTTCCTTAGTTCTGATGGGCTGAACAGCGCAAGCGGCTTTGAAGCAGAGGCAAAATGCGATGAGAAATTGGGTAGTAAAGTGCTCAGGAATCTTCCTAGCAATAAAGCAAGCGCCATGATACAAGGCCATATGCTCTGGCGGCATCCGTTTAACGACCTTCTCATCTCATTCACATCATCTTTCCTTTTTGCACTCCACCACCGCTCGACGAATATGCTCCTTCCGCTGACGATTTCCCTCGTTTGTGTCTGAGACGATGCTCCGATAGCCTCAACAAATGCCTCCTCGGCCACGGCTGCGTGCGCTGCTCTCGTGGTCGCTTTTTGCAGAAAGAGTCGCGTCACGCAAGAGAAGTAACGCCTAACTAGCACATGATTGCGCAATAGTTGATCAATAACCACAACATCTCAGCTCCAAATCCGACGTCCCATCTGAAGCATCTTCTTGGCTGAGTCAAATCTGCCTTCCCATGACCCTTCAATAATACATCCTAATGTCAAGCCAGATACGCAAGGGAACTCGCGCCGAGCAAAGCGGGCAGTGGTAGTCGCATCGTCTGCATCAGCATAGGGAGTGCTGCCACGCTCGATCTCATAAAGGGCTGAACCCAAGGCAAATAAGTCGGATTGGACCGAGCTGTCTTCGCAAGAATCACGCGGCATAAAATGGCTTGCATCTTCGATCCCGAGGGCTTGCTCCCCAGCCAGGCCGAGCGCAGGACATTCATCATAACCAGACGCATTGAAATCGCTCAATCGTGCGTTCAATTCCGAGTCCAGGAACCACTGTTCAAGTCTGATATCGGAATGTCGAACTCCTTTGCTGTGAATGAAGTCAATTGCTTCGATCATTTGTCTTGCCCATTCTAGAAGCCGCGTAGGCCCGTTGGCTGCAACATAGTTCCTGAGATTTCCATGACGGTAGAACTCCAACAAGATTATGTCGTTCGCTGGACTGATATACAGACAATTGGCAATTCGCTCGTGGTGCCCCAGGATCCTGTACACGCTTGCCTCAATCTTCGTAGCCTTCGCATTTGCCTGGGTAATTTCTGCCTCTTCGTCGATGCGAGGGACCTTGATCACCGCTTGGCCGAGGCGATACGTGGAAGATGATGCTCCGACCATCAGGAGCTCCATGTCTGAAGCTCGAGGGGTAGGTAGCGCTGGCTGCATACCAGACTGGCTTGTTCCCATTCGCAAGGGTCAAAAGGCGTCAAGGGCAGCCAATAAGAAGAGACGCTGGATTCACCCTGCTTGCTACCTTCAATTCTTAGCCGCTGAAGGTTCTGTATGGAGATACAAGTAAAGTATGTGCAAAGGATACAAAACTCTGGTCACCTGGTTGGGCGGAATCGGCTCACCAACCCAAGCTAAAGACCAGTCCTGGTAAGGCTATGGCGCCTTCGAAGGGTGGAATCGAACACAAGCCGTCTCCGCCAACAGTCTGTACAAGACCGGCAAACGAAGAGGTCACTTTGCAGATGCCCAAGGTAGCCGCTCCAGATCTCAGCCATGTGTATATATATCGAAATCAAGTATGCAGACAAACACTGCCGATGGAACGCACTAGCTTGGTGTATGGGACGCGACACAGACCATGCTATCTACCTTGCCTATAACAGCAGGCAGGTCGACTCAGAGCTAAGCCTATATTGACATTATTCCGCCACGGTGACCATTGGAGCCAAGTAACCATACAGGCTGACTACCTAGAGGACCGTGGATGCACCGCCGGCTGCTTCAAAGTGCTCAAGTATTGCATCAGGCGCGCTTTCAGACAGAGCGCTGGCCGGCTCCCATGTCTCTTCCCAATGTACAAGAGACATCGTATTGGTCTTGCTGTCGGCTTTGTATGCCACAATACGATCCATCACCAGAATGGCTGTCGGCTTTGAGATGTAGGACGCTTTGACCGCGCCGTGCAGCTTGGCTTGCGGCTGTGCACACGCTTCCGGGTGACCTTGGGCAACTCTGAAGCGGGTTGCTGTGCAGGAAGGGTAGTTAAACGCTGGCAAATGTTAGACCGCATCCGACTCTCCACTTGCGCGCTGTGTACATCATGCCTTGGCTTCAGGAGGCAGTGTTGGTGCGTTGTATGCCTCTCCCAGACCTTCAATATCACACGCACTTGGGCTAGCAATGATGGTCGTTGCACGCTGCCGTCGCCTTTCCGGGACCGCGATATCGCTATCCTCCGAGTCGCTGTCGGCTGTCGCCAATTGGAAGCCTTCGTCCGATTGCAATGGGAGAACAGGTAATGGACGGCTCGCTGGCTGCTCGGCGTCGGCGTCATGAGGAGAAGCTTCGACAGTCAAGGCGGGCGAGATAGCAATGTATGTTTGTAAGCTGGGCGTCGGTGGTTCGACTGGCACTTACTCATCGAACGCTGTGGCAAATGAGTGCTCACCTATATATGTAGGTTGCGCAGAGAATGAGTGCATCATGGCGTCCATTGTCGCAGCGCGCGTGAGAAATGATTGATCGAATTCGTGGCACGCTGTTACCATTCTGTTTAAATCCTCCCTGATCGCCACGTCGTCCACCCACCTTTCCAAGCGGGAACGATCGCGCGCCGCTGGACATCCCGCACAGCCTGTACCAACGATCCGCCCGGTCGTGATCGGAGGCCTCCAGCCCGCCAAATGGTCCTGTGCGTACAGGTTGATGTAGCGGTGCGGCGAAGTCGAGCGCGATTGGACGTGAAGTGTTGGTGTCCTTGGGCAGATCTTGTTGATGGCGCGCGTTCCGGGCCCAACAGACGTGGGTTTCACGAGGGAGAGAGCGGGCGACGAAGTTGTACGGAGTGAATTGCAGCAATATGAGCAAGGAGAAGATATTAGAAGGTCGATATGGCGCCGTCTAGCGGTTTACAGGATGGATCTATATACTCATGTAGATACGGACATTGTCGACCGCCACTGCATACCGTCGGGAACAAAACAGCGGATCGTCTGCAGAGCAGCAGAGCCGAAGAGTATGGAGAAAGATTGGGGAAGAAAGGGTGCACTACCACCTGTACTAATTCTGTGCAAGACATCTTGCTGGACGAAGTCCATACTACGAATCTAGTACGGATGGCGAAATGGATCTGCAATCTCGACGAGCGAATCGGAGGCGCTATGGTGAGCCCCTATGCAGCTGGGTCTGTGTCACGAGTCGTGTTGGCATACCGCAAGGATCTCCGCTCGAGATTTTCAATGGCTTCGGAGCGAAGCCGACAGGAGGGAACTGAGAAAATCCCGCCGAGAATGACGTTTGTGCTGGTGGAGTGCAAAGCACGCCAGGCTGAGCTTCTGCTCGACCCTCTCCTTCTCGCAGCAACGTTCGCTGGCTTTTCGCCCATGCCAAGCATGTGGCGTACGGCATGAAGACAGGAGTCATCTCCATACGCCGTGAGGTCACAATACTGCCACCCGGCGGCAAGAATGAGACATGAAACGAGCACCCGCGCCACCAATGACCCATCTCCTGACCGCGGGCGTCGTGGGCATGGCACGCGGGCAGATCCTGATCTAGCAGCCTGAACGCGTAAAGTGCAGACATCGCCGCGTTAAGAAGCAGTCGACGCGCAGCACTTCGGATCTCTTATTACTGTAGTGGATCGTCTGTTGCTAGACCCGGGGGATGTCCGATTTGGTCTTGAGATGATTGATATATATATGCTTCCACGTGTGGGGTCTCGGTTAAGCGGCGCAGGTATCGTACCTCGTCCATTATTCTCGCACGGCTACAAACATCACAACAAGTCTTGGCGAGGAGCTCGGATAGGTGTAAGAATGGCCGATAGCAGGGAAGTCTTGGCTAAGTTTTCACCCAAAGACGTATAGAGTGACCTGACTTACATCGCTTGTCATGGGTCAATCACTCGATGAATGGACACTCGCCTTTGCAAGACCCACATCTGACATGTTCTCGATACGCACGAAGAGACGCTTGACAGATTCCATTCCATTATCCATCGACCTATCCTACGATCTACTCGCCTAGCTCTCAATATCGAAACCAAGAGATACGTAACAATCTCCATCCCATAAACACTTACTCCTTGACTATCTTTGCCCCCGGCATTCCTTTGCAGCCTCACAACCACGATCATTGCCTTCATGCTCCGCAGCTAGGCAGTTGCCGGCGCTATGGAAGCAAGGAACGGTATATCTCTCCATGGCCCTAGGGCTGATATGCGGACTAGGAGCGCGAGCCTCGAGACCAGCTGCTTCTCTGACACCGAGCTGATGGCGTACGATGGCGTCGTTTGGAGTAAGATTGGATGCCGGCTTTCGTGTTTCCAGATCCGCCGGTGCGCTGTAGGCGACAGCGGTGAGGAAGGTGAGAATCAATGCGTAGATCTCCAACGTGATGGAGTTACTGATTCGTCTTTTGTAATGATGTTACTGGCCTTCAGAGTATCCGAGCGACCGCGAGCCTGCACGAAGCGTACGCAGAAAGCAATGAACAAGCCATCTGCATTCAGTAGGCCCCCCAGAGAGGGTCGTCCCCTTCTCTGTTCAAGACTGAGTTGTTTCCATCACTCAGATTGACGCCAAGCTTGTGGCAGCTAGAGGCTCCTAGGATCTTGACCAAATAGGGGGGCTCCCGAGCAATACCTACGGCTTCACCTTGTTTCCAACTTCGCCTTCGCCTTCATCCCGGGCTTTGGCTTCCACTTTGCCTACTTTCCCACTTTGAACGGGCTGCCTTTTTCATGAACGACGCCATTATTGCCCGTGTTATAGCAGGACTCGATCGCAAAACGATGCCTTCACAGAATCTGTGGTATGGAGGTCAACTTGATCCTTGCCCTCGATAAGGTTACCCTGGAGCTGGGAAAACGTCGGTTTCTGCCAAATGAGACTATCGAAGCCAGGTGACAATGTTGCGACAAGCGTGTCTGGATCCAGCGGAAGCCTCTCCGAAGACGACTATATGATCCTTGGTACCCCCCCGGGCACTCATAGGACATTGTCGTGAAAAGTTCTATTGAGAACACGAGAAAGCGGTCCGAGAATTCGCCTGACAGGTATCCTTGCGTAGGCTCCCAAACGGAGAAAGCCGTAGTGATCCCTTGCTTATTACGATCAGGCTTTGAGGAAAATATTCTTCAAATCCAACCAAAAGATCGAACATGGATGGAAAAGAGATGCAACCATACCATCTACCCACAATCTACCCGCTCAAAAACATGTTCACATCCCCGTTTGCCGTCCTGGTCACCTAACCATCCCCTCTCCTCCCCACCCCACCTTCCCTCCATCCCAATCTCTCCCTCTCTTCATCACAAACCCTCGCAAACTCCAAAAGCAACCTCAGCACATAAACCTGCATATCCTCCTTCCTCAACGTCCTCTCCGCCCACCTCTTCCCCTCCATCGCAATCCTCTTTGCTACCGCATCATGCCCTCCCACCCCGTCGATACCCGAATCCTCGCGCCCAGGGTTCCCCAAAAAGTACTCCATGATCCCATAAAAGTCGGCGAACGTGTTGTCCATGGGGACGAAGTGCCGCCAAGGAATGAGGCGCGAGTCGTGCCATTCGTTGTAGATGGTGGCTTTGATGGGGAGCGAAGTGGAGTAAAGGAAGGCGCGGTAGCGGCCGGAGAAGGAGTTGCCGTCGATGTCGGGGAGGTATTTGTAGAGGTATTGGTCGCGCATTTCCATGGTGGGGGCCACGGAGAAGTAGTGTGAGGAGTAGGGGCAGTCGCGGTCGGCTGGGGAGTCCGTGGCGGGAAAGCAGAGGAGGTGCACGAATGCTGCATCGCTCCATGTGTCGATCCAGTCGGAGAGCGCGGTGCCTGTGCCGTGGGCGTGAGACTCGGTGAGAGTTTGCAGGTGCGCGACGAGATCATATGTATTATTTGTGGGTAGGACGAAATTCCGCGGTTCTTCTCCGCCGGTTTCTGCGAGCTTGACGGCGGTGGCGTTGATCATGGCGACGAATCTGTGGCGGTGAAAGCGCGTCCAGTTCTCCTCCCTGTTCCTTCCTCCTGATGCTGCTCCGCGCCAAATGACGCTGTCATGTTTCTGCTCCCAGGTCTTGCCATGGGAAGGGCCGCCAGAATAAAATGGGTCATCGGTCCAATACATAGCGGGCGGGAGTAGGATCTCATTGTTCATGGACAGTTTGGAGCCGCCGAACAACGGGAAGAGGCGCTTGGTGGTGGATATGGAGATGGGCTCGACGAAGGTACCGTGCAGACCCTGCAGGTTGGCGTTGTCGCACGGAGATTTAGCAAGGGTCCAATTTTGGACGTAGCCTTGGGAACTGCCTTCAGGCCATTGTCCGGTGAGCGGGGGAGGGTTCTTGAAGTCGGTGTCGATGTACGCCTTTCGGGCTGGACTATCGGGCGGACAGCCAACGACAGCCAACGGCCAGTACGGGCCCATCACCTCGAAGGGAGGGTCCTGCACCTCGCCTTCCTTGGGTGGATTGTTGTCCAGCTGCTGCAAGCTCCCAAAGGTTGTCTTCAGGTCGGGCTCCGGCACGATCCTCCTCGTCTTCCTCTGTTCCAGCATTGCAGCATTGATCTCCTCCCACGGCACCACGACCCGGCTCTCGTCCATGACGTTGATGGGCACATCCACATCTGGCAACATGTGGGCGACCGACTGAATCATGTCCTTCCAGATGTTGATCCATGGCCGCTCGGCGACATCTGTGTAGCCGGTGGCATTGCCATTCCTGACACTGATCCTGTGTTCAAACTTGTTCGACTCCTCTCGGAGCTGCTTGGCCGGCACACCCCAGAAGGGATTCAGATCATGGTAGATCTGATCCCAAAACTGCTCGACAATGACCGCGTTGCTCTTGGCAGCGAAATTATACCACACATCAAAGCCGGGCGGTGGCTGCCTTCCCCGCCTCTTGCGATACGCCTCCGCCGCCGCATGTAACGTCGGGGTGTCCTCCGCCAAGAGCCGCTCGAAGTCGGCGTCCGCGCGTGCGACGAGGCGGTCGATCGGGTGGTCGGGCTTTGGTGGTCGGGTGTTGGGTCTGACCACGGCGATGGGTCTTTGTGCGTGGTGATGGGTGTTCCCGCGATTCAGGCCTGGCACGCGAAGATGTCGCACGGTGTCGGTCGGGATGAGGGTGAGCGCGAGGCTGATCAGCAACACGGCCGACACGGCCAGCTGGGTGAAGCGGCTGTTGAGCGAGGGAGCGGACACGAGAGGCATTCTTGTGTCGGTCTATCGTCGTACAGTGCAGCGCGCAGTCACATGATCGCCATCGCCAGTGGCCTTCTGTCAGCGACCGAGGAACAGTGGAGGGCCAGGCGTGGGGTGCTAGGATGTCATCGTTCTATTATATCGATCGCACCTGCCCAGTCTTTGCCCGCGCTCCTGCCTTCATCCAGCCGGCAGCCTTGGAAATCCCAGCTGAACGGCTCAGCTGCAGGGATCACGTGACAAGCTTTCGCTACCTCCTAAGAGGCTCCACTTTGTCCATCGGACTTAAGCCGGCACCTCGAACTGCTTGCTTCGATTGACACCTGGCATAACGCAGTGCCGAGAACGAAATGAGCGGTACAAAGTCAAACGGGAGTGGCGAAGATGGCTGATGGCTGATGGCTGATAATCCAGAGCCGCGCTCGCCACGCTATCGGCCAATGCACTTCAGCTCCAACCATCTCAAGGGTGGGTAAGTCAGTGCAGCTAGAGGACACCCAATATACAGACCAATGTCCGCGCCAGCATCCCCAATCAGCTGCGCGATAGGACCCGCGAAGTAGACTTGATCCATGCCCACGACAGCCCCGACCCAGCCGACAGCAAAGGCAGCTAGAGCAGCCAGGCCGACTGGCAATTTCCCCGCGTCATTCCAGTCCTCCCAGACATACTGATCCTTCTTAAATATCACCTGCTCCTCGAGCGTCAAGCACACCCAGATGCAAGCCCAATAGCCCATCAAGGCGAGGAAATCTTCGAAGATCTCGTACAAGTGATTTCTCCCGAGGCACGCACACAGAGTGTAGACCAGCACGCCGAAGCTATTCCAGAACATGCGAGGGATTCTGTGCGCATATGAGCCCAGGCATTGGAAGCTGAGACCGCCACTGTAGGTGCCGGGAACGTTATTGGCCACCACTGGGAGCGAATGTCAGCGAGTCAAACTTCACCAGTTTAGGCCCGACGTACCGCCAAGCATGATGATCACTGCACAAAAGTTCCCGAATGCTCCAAGGTCGACGAACCCTGCGACAAGCAGAGCGCCCGGGCTGACATCGTCTCCAGCTGCCCAAGCCGCCTTGTTAGCGAGTCCTGTCGGACAACATCAGTCAGCACCGTACATCTTCGAGACCTGCTATTCTTGTGACCGCATACCTGAAGCGAGCCCTGTTCCCATCAAGATGGCAAAGATGTTTCCGAGAGCCTCGCCGAGCCAAGTGAAGAAGAACAGAGACCATCTCGGCGTCTTGGCGTTGAAGTAAACGTACTGCGGCTTGTCAATGTCCGCCTCGTGGAGATCTTACGGGAGTCAGCACTCACGTAGTCTGCTCCTGCAGGTGCCCATCCGGCGGTGGCACTCAGGCACAACGAGAACATTGATAATTTGTCTGCTATGCGTGTACTCGCATTTCCGTTCGTAGGACTGCTCGTATCGAAGTACGGGCCAGCGACGCCTGCGAGGACCAGCAGAGCAGCGGCTTGCGGCACAAATGCCCAGCGCTCGTAGAGATGGAAGAGCGGCGCACCGAATTCCGTCACGACCCAGCAAAGAACCTAGACGTTGTCAACAGCAGAGTCTCGACTCATCGAGACAGTCTGCATGATACTCACAGCACTGACCAGAATCCCCGCAACTACAGATATCCTCTCACCGGCAATGTAGGACAGCATCTGCCCTCCGACGACCGTATCAATCATGCCGTATCCCAGCATTATTACCAGATTCAAGAGCACGCAGATGCGGCTGGGCCACCAGCCCATCGTGAAACGAGCGAGTATCATCGTTCGACAGCCAGATCGAGGGCCGAAGGTGGCGATGTAGCCGGTTGTGAGACAGCCTACCAGGACTCCAAAGACGGAACACAGTGCCGCATCCGTGAAGGAGAGTTTGAAGGTCAAGGGCCCTAGGAAGCCGAGGATGATGTTGTTAGCGGTCAGGTTGGCGCTGGTCCAGAGCATGAGCATTTGGCTGTAAGGGCGGGGTCTGGGCTGTGGGTTTGTGAGCTTCGAGTCTTCTGGCGGATTGTGGGGAGGGAGTGGGTATGTACGGGTGATTGCTCGTCATCGTGAACGCGTTCGATACCTCTAGTCTCCGCTAATTTCGAGTGCGCCAGCCTGGTGCACCATTGGATGAAGACATTTCTGGCCCTGGCGACGGGCAATCGCGTATCTTCAGAGCGGACGTCCACTGGCTTTACGTTTTTCGGCAGAATGCCTTTTTCCGCGTCCATGTTGTCGCCAGTCGGCTCAACAATCAGTCAAAGATTGTCACGACCAGTCAGATGTATTAGTCGGGCAGTGTCGATTCGACTGACGTGTCAATTATCAGATGGATGATGGCTGGTAACTAGAGCTTCCCGAATGAATTGTGCCTAACTGACTGTTGAGGGGACTGGTAGTCGCGGGTGATGACTTGGGAATGTTAGGACAAAGGGTCACACTTCCAGCAGGTCATAGATCCCATTCCTGTACTATGGCTCGATGTCTGTTGCGGAGATGAGCCTTCGAGCGGGACTGATAAGCCATGCTCAGAGCTTGCAGATACCGAAAGCCTTCGTTGCACATCAGCCGCTCATGAACCTATGCTGTAGCTCTGTGGGCCTCACTTCACTGGGCAAGAATTCCCGATCTTTGACGCATGAAGCAGCATTACTGATGACTGCACCTATCGGGCGTCAAGTGTCGTCATCGACAAGGGATGCATACATCAGCATCAGTTTGTGCGAGGTGAGTACTCGATGAACTGCCAGTGCATTTGTGACTGTACCTGCACTTGTAATCGGGCATCCTTGCTGCCAGTCAGGATTCAGCAGCCACCCAGCATCATTTGACATTACCCAGAGAGCAACGCAAGGGCTGGGGTTTGCGATGGTCAATTGACTGCTACGCCTCAAGCAAGAGGGTTGGCGCCCGGCCACATACGCCGAATAGGCATGCGTCACACCGGCTTCTCGCGTTGTGATCGCGCCATATGAGTTCGATCAGTGGAGTATTCATCATGGCAACATCTATGCACTGTGGCAGACGATGCCACGGCAGCGGATAATGGTAAATCCGTGCCGTGCGCTTACCCTCGGCTCACGCATGCACGTGAGGACGGTCAACTCCACTCCCTACAAAGGAATAGAGGTAGGCATCAGCTTAGCAACCACTTGGGCATATGAAACACACAATAACCTAATGTGGACGACTGGTCATAATGAGGACTGCAGCCAGGCCATGGGCCTCGGGAGTCGCACGGGCCTTGCCCAAGCAGACGAGGAGGTGGAACAGTACTGCCAATGACTCGACCAACCCAGCGCCGCTGAGATCCATTTTAATCGCTAATCGTGGCGAGATCGCCTTGCGTGTGGGCAGGACAGCTGCTCAGTATGGTATAAGGACTACCACATTGTACACCGACCCAGACAAGCACTCTCAGCATGCCATCTCCTCCCCTTTCGCTATCAATCTTGGCTCAACGGATCAATATCTCAATGGATCTCGGATCATCGAATTGGCCAAGCAACACTGTATTGAGGCCGTTCATCCAGGGTATGGGTTTCTAAGCGAGAACGCCGCCTTCGCAAAGGCTTGCACAGAGGCAGGCGTCAAGTTCATTGGCCCACCGTGGAAGGCCATCGAGGCTATGGGCGACAAGTCCCGCAGCAAGGAGATTATGATCGAGGCTGGCGTGCCCTGCATTCCTGGATATCATGGAGCAGAGCAGGACCCAGCATATCTGGCTGCGCAGGCCGAGAAGATCGGCTATCCAGTGCTCTTGAAAGCTGTGAAAGGTGGCGGTGGCAAAGGTATGCGGATTGCGATGGAAGCTGGAGAGTTCCAGCAGCAGCTTGACTCAGCGAAGAGCGAGGCGAGAAGTTCGTTCGGTGATGACGTGATGCTGGTAGAGAAATACATCACCACTCCTCGACATATCGAAGTACAGGTCTTCGCTGATCAGCATGGGAATGCCCTGGCGTTGGGTGAACGCGATTGTTCCATCCAGCGTCGACACCAGAAAATTCTGGAAGAGTCGCCGGCTCCGAATTTGCCGGAAGAGGTACGACAGGACCTCTGGGAGAAGGCTCGACAGGCTGCTCTGGCTGTGGGTTATGAGGGCGCTGGGACTGTAGAATTCATCTTTGACAATGACAGCGGCGAGTTCTTCTTCATGGAAATGAATACTCGCTTGCAGGTCGAGCATCCTGTGACTGAATTGGTGACCGGGTTGGACCTGGTGCACTGGCAGATATTAGTGGCTGAAGGGAAGCCTTTACCTCTCACGCAAACGGAGGTCGAGCAGCGCATTCGGGAGCGAGGTCACGCGATTGAAGCCCGCATCTATGCCGAAGACCCTGATATGAACTTTGTGCCATCTACCGGTCGTTTGCTTCACCTGCGAAAGCCAGCGGAGAGCGACAGCGTGCGCATCGACGCCGGATTTGTGCAAGGCGATGAGGTATCGGCTCACTACGACCCTATGGTTGCGAAATTGATTGTCTCTGGTCCCGACAGAAGAGCGGCTTTGCAGAAGGTGAAGCGTGCGCTAGAAGAGTACGAGATTGCTGGTCCCATCACCAACATCGAGTTTCTGAAACGTTGTGTTGCGAGTCCAGCCTTCATGAACGGTGAAGTCGAGACCGGCTACATTAGCAAGCATCACGACGAATTGTTTGCTAAAGAGCCCTTGTCCGACGAGGTGTGGATGCAAGCTGCTCTTGCTCTATACAAAGCCGAACAGTCGCAGCACACGCGCACGAGTCCAATGTGGCCGACGCAAACAATCGGCTTCGGCAATGCTCCTCAACCAAGAGAATTCCATCTGGTTGAGAGCGCTTCTGATCCGCAGGTCACGAACGCCACAATTGCTGTCCGTGTCCTCCAAACAGGTCCCGACATCTTCTCCGTCAGTGTAGGCTCCAACGAATCTCGAACGATCACGTCGAGCTATGACCCCTCCAACAGTATTCTGACCTCCTTCTACACCCACACTCGCCTCGCAACAACTCTAGTCCGAGACCCAGAGTCCCATATCCTGACACTCTTCCAGCAAGGGCGCCAGTACAGGCTTCAGCTCGCTACACCGAATTATCTGAAAGAAGCTCTTGGGCAGAAGGACGTGGCAAACTCAGTGTTGGCTCCCATGCCTTGCAAAATTTTGCGGGTGGAGGTCGCTGAGGGTGATGAAGTGAAGAAGAATCAGGCACTCGTTGTGATTGAGAGTATGAAGATGGAGACCGTGATTCGGAGCCCGCAGGACGGGAGGATTGCGAGGATAGTGCATCGAGCTGGTGATCTGTGCAAGGCTGGGACGGCGCTGGTGGAGTTTGAAGGTGCGGATGAAGGTCCTAAGCAGTAAATGAGCTGCTTGATAAGGTGTTGCGCCGGGCCTAGTAGTTAAGACCTGCTTTTCTGGCACCACGATTATGAAACACAGTCATCCCGTGGGTCCACCAGGTTTTCAACGGGTCTATAAATGAAGTGCTTACTTGGAACCCAAATCAGCGTGGCAAGCAGAAAAAACATCAGGCGTGTGTGCTCGGCGAGAGGGAACGACATTAACCGCTCTTGAAGATTACACTGGACAGCATTATGACAATGGTTTGCCAGACACGAAGTTCTGGCATATTATCAGACATCGTTCATCACAGCACAGATCTACCATCTTCAAAATCATTATTTATTCCGTCTCCCTACGAGGACAGCCCTTGCAAAAGACACCAAGGCTATGCGTGAACAACCATGAGTCTGCCGGTCCAGGATGGGTCACTTCAACCCCTCAAACCATGACTACCCGATGCATCGAGATATGCGCCTAGTCCTGCACAAGGCTGCTGCTCCACCAGCTCAGACTTTGGCTGTGGCATGCGCGAGGGCAATACATAGTATTGCCTTGAAGCTCAGATGTCCTGATTGTGAAGATCATTAGGCAGCTTGGGCACTTATACGTCTTCTCGTCCTTGGCCTTGTGCTTCTTCTTCGAGCTTGAAGCCATCGCACGAGTAACGTCCGCTGCGAAGTCTCCCATCTCGTCAATCACGCGATGGAAGTCGGCATAGTGCAGCGGGTGCCCATAGAGCTCTTTTGCATTTGCGCAAATAATGTCCATGATGGTATCGCGCAGAGCACGGTCGTGGGGCGGACCATTCTCGTACACCTCAGCAATGGCAGCCGCAAAACCTGGCGTACCCCACTCCTTGTGCGCACGCTGCGCAAACTGCTTCGCAGCTTCCATCTTCAATGGTTTGATGAAGGTCTTGTCGGCGAGGATGAAGACACGTGCGTCGAGGGTCATCGGTTCGCAGTCTGCCTGAGCATTGCCGTCGTCGCCATAGCTGCCTTTGTAGAGGAAAGCTAGCATAGCGTCGATGGTCTGCGGGTCGTCCTCATGAAGAGGAATCTTGCCCTCCATTCCTTCCTATCACGGGGAGTCAGTGTTTTGCCCTTCCCGTCACGAATTCCGTCGACGCACCTTCCAATCGCCATCACACTGTGGGCGGAAGTACTCAGAGTTTGCAGACAGGACGAGCTTGTGCGCCTTCCAGGTCTTTTCGCCGCAGACAATGTCGACATCAGTGTACTTCTTGGATGTATAAACACTGAGACCCGTCAGTCTGGTCCTCGCGGGGAAAATGAGAGCAGTGCTGTACATACCGTCGGGTAGCCTCTAGGAGGGCATCGCCTGCAGAGTCGCCCATTCTGGCTGGACCCGCTAATAGCTCAATTGAGATTCGCTGTACTTTCTTGGAGCGAAGGGTCGGAAGACCGAATGTGCGAAGAAATGTCTAAACCAATGATGGAGCTTGGGCCCTCGGTTTCGGCGTCTTGCATGTGAAGCTCGCCGTTTGACCTGAACACTCGGACATCACCCCAGACGAATGGAACGCAATGCAACTTACGATGAAACAGCTTTCCATCAGCTTGCGCTTTTCCCGTCGTGGGCTTGTCCAGATTGTTGCGGGCGCTTGACTGACGAAGAGGTAGCACTCGGTCACGGACTAGAGGATCCTGGTCATGGGAATGATTCGCAAGACGGCTCCCTGCAGTGTTCTTGAGAAGCTTCATCCGACGGGCCCATCGAGTTGCTCACCGTCTATCCACCACCTGGAATATAGAGCTCAGGTTCGAAGGACATGCTGTCGGCATTATTCTCATTTGGTCCCCTTTCTCAAGTCGATCGACTGGATTCTGTATGCATTATCTGTATGTCAATTTGACTATCGCAGCGTGAAGCGAAATCCAAGTACGAGCGGCGCTACGTACCCCTCCCTAGACTTCACCTGTCGAGCGCTGTTGAAAATCCAAAGGCCTTTTGCACCTGCTGCAATCGAGCCCCATAGCACCTAAGAAGACCCGAGGCAATCACAACCATCAACGCCGCGTCACTCCAAATTGACCTATGTGTTCTCCTGCTCAGTACGGCTTGTCGACGGTTTGACCACCACAATCCGGTATCTTCAAGCCAGTCTTCACATTTCGGTTTGAGTCCATCAAGCCCCACTTACTCTCCCACTTGTCCGTGTCAGTATCGAATATGACCTTCCACGGCTCATCAAAAGCCTCAAACCTACGTTGACAGCACTGTCAGCTGAGTCACCTCGCATCAACTCCATCAAATCGAGACTCACCAAAAGTAGGTCGTCCCATTCTTCAACGACTCGCAAACCCATCCATCGAGAAACGTATTCATGTTATCCACACTTGCCACAGCACCTGCCGTGCTGTTCGGACACGTTCCGCTATCTGTCCCGCAGTCGTTGCCGCCCTCGCTCGGCCAGCCGGTCTCGGCAATAATGTTCTTCGGATATCCGGCCGTAGACTTACCAATACCAGTAAGAGCGACATCGTTGGTCTGCCAGAAATCCCATGTCCAGCCTGGGGCCACGTCAGGAGTTACGCCTGCGAAGAAGGGATGCACATTCGCCATCACGATATCTGTGTCTGCTGCCAGGGATGCAGTCCAGTCGTCTCCAAGGTCTGATGTCGCTACAGGCAGGTCGATCTGCTTGGCTGTGAGGTTGTTCCGGACGTACGTGAGTTGTTGGCCAAGCTCCTTCTCGCTGAGGTCTTTACGAAACAAGACCTCGTTGCCAACGATGATGCCAGCAAATTGTGTTGACGGGTAAGTATCCAGGATTTCGTACATTTGCTTCAATTGACGAGCATTCGTGGTTGAGTTGTCTCCGAGCCAGACGCCTAGCCACACCTTGATAGTATCGTTGTAGCCAAGACGGTTGATCGACTCCAAGACCATCTCAGTCTGGTTGCAATCAGTCCCGTACAGCCGTACTGCTGGTGTCAGCTGTGCCAACATCGTAATGTCGAGCGTGATGTTATTCTGGTCCGGCGGATCCGTGAGGCAGTCCGGGTATTGCGCATTAAGAGGTGTGTAGTCCATGCCTGGAAAGACTTTGTGCAGTGCGCTGTTGTTCAACAGCTTCTTGACCTGCGGAGAATTGATATCATAGAGCCCATCCTTGCTACTGATACTGTTTGAAGTGGACGACCCAGCCCCGGATGACTTTCTGTTGGCAAGAATGCCTCCTAAAACGCCTCCAATGATAGCTGCCAGAAGCACAACGACGATGATACTACCAATGATCCACTTCATCCGCTTGTTGCCGTTGCTGTTCTTCTGCAACCATTCGCTCTTCTCGGGGTTCCTGTCTGCCCTCGACGGACTACCTCCTCTCATTGAGTAATATGACCCACTCGTGTCTCTTGAGCCGAAGGCCCTGAACATGCCGGCGGCGCTCGACCCGATTGCGGCCGTGATGGGTGCCGCGACTTTTCGATCCCGTTTCCTTCGCTGCTCTGTCTGTCGCGGCACGACATCATCTTCGTCATCAAAGTCGTCATGGTTCACACAATCATCATAATCATTCGCGGGGTAGGCATTGTACACCATTTGCACAGCTGGTCTCTCCTGCCTCGATGGAGAAGGTGGTGCGCTATCGCGCTGTGCCGTCCTCGGCTGCAGTGGTGCGGTGGAGCTTTGTGAGTCGTGAGGACGATGTCCAGAGCGTCTGGAGGCGGCTGCTAGAGTGTCTGGCATTGAGCGATAGCTATATGCTGGAGGCGGAGCGGTCCCATAGGCAGTCTGCGGTCCATACGGACGCGAGTAGATGTCTTGCTCTTCCGGTTCAGGACTTGAGGACACGGAAACTCGTCCAGCACCAAATAAGTTGTCGATATCTCTCAATGCTCGTGATCCACTATTGAACGGCTGGTTGCCCTGGTGCCCAGTTGGACTTCCACTGAGGCCGCCTCTCAGAGTAGCATGTACAAAGTCATCTGAGTCCAGACTAGAGTCTGAATACCTTTGTGTCCGTCGGTCTGGTGGAGCCCAATCCTGCGGCCGTAACGATTGAGATTGTCCTACTCTTGAGGACGAGTCGTTGATCCGACTCCTCGACCTGTCAGCGGTCCTCTTGAGCGGCGAATTGGACCTTTCGTGGTGATGTATGGTCCGGCCCGCAGGTGAAGTCGAAAAATTTGGTGGCGACCCGTAGTGTCGCATGCTGGCTTGATCAAGCACGCTTTGACGGGACACTGGCGCTCGAGCTATTCCAAAATCGGGTATCTGAGAGCTATCGTTCTGTCCCACACGATAGCCAGGCGGTATCCCGTAGACCCTTTGTGGCAGCATATTGGCCAAGGACGGACAGAGAGCCACCTTATAGCCAGCCCAAAGTCAATCCAGCCTGATCGGCAAGTAAACACAACAGGTTCTATGTTCAGCTCCAGGAGTGGCCCGGGTATCGCTCAAAGAGCCTGTAGAGCCAAGTACATCCTCGCGTTGCTACCACAGTCAGGTATCAACTCTGTTGAATCAGGCTCCCGTCAACCGCACGAGCTCGTGGGCCTGCGCTCGGCTGAGAGGAAAGCCACCGCTATCAATGCTACAGCATGGTAGATTCCGAGTAGCGTGTATACACCAAGTGCTCATATAGCGTGCAGACAGATCGAGGTTGGAGAAAGGTTACCTTTTTTAAACGGTTTCCCTACCGTGAAATCTGTTCTAACGCGTGTACATGCACATGAGCCGCTAGCTTCACCTATTTCTAGCTGATCATTGATCAAGGCTGCCGATGCTGACATCCCCAAGCTTCTCTCAATGGTGGTGTCGCGGAAAGGCCAAGGCCTGCGCCTCCACAGCAACCGCGACACGTTGGACGAGCAACGCGGGTTGGCCCGCCTCTTGCAGCTCTGCGCTTCTGCGTTTCATGAACCATCTTCACAACTTTCTTCTGCCAATAATGTCCCGCGCTACGCGTACAGGGAACAATCGTCGCCCGTCGATGCCATCATCGGTCAAAAAAGTGCTCGACTCGTCAAGGGTTGATGCGTTGTCGTTGACACGAGCAGACAGCTTACCAATCAGCTTCTTTGAGTGAAAATGCGATGACCTGCTCGAGTCGGCTGGTAGTTTCCATCACCCTTGCCCCAAGCAGCCAAGCTGTCGCACGAGCGGCTCGTTCTGTTGACTGATGGATCACTGCCATCATAGCAGAAGGGCGGGGGCAGGGATGGGAGCTGGGCAGGAACCATCGACCATACAATCCAAGCACACTTTTCACCACTATCCACTACGGACGAATTTCTGACCATGCCATGTCACATCGCTTATCTTGTTCTCCCATGCCCAATCTCCCCTCGATTCCTTCATCATTACAATCTCGCAACCACGTCCGTCTACAAACGGCTACCATGCACGACCTTGTAGTCGACGGCAAGCTCCTGGCCCTCATCGTTAATGACGAGCACACGAACAGAGCCACGGCCATTGTTGAAGCTCTCCTGAAGCCTGCTCAACAAGTTACTCTGGTCAAGCACCGGCAGATTCTGCTTCACATCGCCAGTCTCGGTCATGGCAACGACAAGGCCGTCATCGCGGATGTCCAAGACGCGGTACTGCTTGAATACCGGGCCCAGCATGTTTTGGACCACGACAGACGGGCTTGGGTTGCTGACGAAGCTGCTCTCTTCGTGCAGTTGCTTAGTAAAGAGGTCAACACCCAGGTAGCGATGCTGGCCGGTCTGAGCCGAGGTCGTGATACGAATCACCTGGCAAGGACGGCCCTGGAGGATCAGGAGATCACCAATGCGAATGTGATGGCATGGAATGGTGATCGTGTTCGGGATGCCTCCAGTGCGGAAGCCGCCAGAGCCACGTGGAGCTGACATGGTGATCTCGCGGTCTTCGACTACTATGTCTTCTTCGCGTTCGACGGGGCGGTGCTCGTGACGGTGGTGGTGCTGTGAGCCGTAGAGGATGCGGTCGGCAGCGCGGTGGAGACCGTGACGGAAGCTGTGATAATGGCCGTCTTCGTCGTAATATCCCATATCAAAGCGGTGCTTGCGTCCGCCTCGCGATGGGTCAACGGTACTGGATTCAGTGACCTTGACCTTCTCGTCGTATGTGACAGGCTCACGCTCCGGATGACTTGCCTCCGAATAACTTGTTTCCGGGTATTCGCGAGGGTGGGTGCTCTTGCCTTGCCAGCCGCGGTACTGAGCCTCAGCTGCGTCGACGCGAGACTCAGCTATCTGAGTCGCTGGAGTGTGACGTGTGTCGTGGTGGAAGTCTTGTTGACCTTTGTAAACACGGCCCTCGCGGTCGTAGACGCGGTCCTGGACGTCAATCTGGGCGTCCGAATAGCGTTGATAAGGTTCACGGTAGCTGCGGTGTGACCGTACGCGTCAGCAAGGTTCAGCGTGGTTGATGAACATGCGTGAAAGAATGAGTACCATGGACAAGGAAGTTGGAAAGCCGGATGGGTTGCTGGGTGACAACACACTAGACCCACTCGGCGTGCGTAGCGTGTTTGCCGAAGCGCGCCACAGGGGTGCTGTCCGTGCTCGCTCGTCAACGGCTCACGCCATTGGTGGCGATACGAGAAACATCGGGAATGTCGGAAAATGAACGCAAAACTTACCGCTGCCTGTCAATGTCGACACGGACGTCGCGGCGGTCGGTAGTGTAGCGGTCGTCCTCGTAGACACGGACGTCCTCTTCTCTCCTTGAGCGGCCGGGACGGAAGACTCGCTCGCGCTCAGTGATGCGGATGTCTTCGCGGGCGTCGCGGTTGTCGCGGCGGGAAGCGCCTTGTTGCGTACGTCGAGTGAACCGGTCGTCGACTTCCTCTTCCCGTCCAGCGCCTTGGACGGTCACTCGCTCGTCAGTCTTGACCTCGGTGGTCTCGGCAGCTTGCGCCTGCTCGTTCTTGTAGGTTGACGGAAAGACGCTGAACGGGACACTGTGACATTGTCAGCTCTCCGTGCCTGTCCAGCGGGCAGTTCAGTCGACATTTGGCTGCCCTGGGTGTGAGCAGCCTGCACCAGGAGTCTCACTGCTAGCACTTACGGGACTCTGGCGTCGAAATCCTATTTTTTGATCAGCAATGCTCACTTGGTCTGTCTCTTATGGTGCCTGTGTGAGCTCACCAGATTGACGAGCTGCAAGAGCTCGAAACAAACGCCTCGAGCTCAGCTGCTTCGATTGTGTGGGAAGGAGAAGAAGAAGAGAGCACTTGTTGGGCTTCTGATGTACCGCTCGCTACTGTCAGTCAAAGCCAATGGCCTGAGAGTGACAACGTCGGGGATGCAGAAGCGTGAAGAGGGATTGCATGGGAGCAAAAGTGGCAGGCGGGACGCGACTGGGTGTTAAAGCTCCCAGCCAAATAATAAACACGCTAACGACTCCACCGAGGCTGGTTGACATTATGCTAGGTCGACCTTGACCGCGATGTAAATTGCAAGCTGCTGATATGCTTGTATCACGTTTCAAACGTCGCTGTTCTGTGTCACGGGGGTCATGGATGTCTCTCGGAGCAGATGAAGTCAAGTTTTGCCATGTCGGACACTCCAGGAATGCATTCACTTGTCCCATCCACATTCGTCCCACATCATTCGCATCTGAAGCTGATTCCGCGCCAACTTTGCCCCGGCAACAACATGAAACCAGCCACCGCTGACCAGATCAGCAATGGTAAGATCGGCTTGTCTTGCTTCGGTCCAACAGCATCATCTCGCCGATGCTTCAACTCTGTTTTATTGATGAGAATTGTTGTGGTTCCATGACTACTATGAGCAATTGTCCAACGAGCGGGTCTCTGTCGCGAAGTCGCCGAAGATCCACTGGCCGCAGCACTGGGCCACATCAGCGTCGTGGAAGAATCTCATTGGGAGGGCGTCGGCCGTATTACACCCGGCGTCTTGCAGCGGTGACCGTTGTCAGTTCTACACCGGGTACACGCGCTGATGCATGTCGGCGATTGGAGCTCGACGCGTCTACACATGCAGGCCTTCCGCGAGGCTGTTCCGCATACCCTGCCTGCGTGCTTCGTAGACTTCGACTTGGCATACGAATGCAAAGCAGGGGTCACGTTTTCGTCCGCCTGAAAACAAGACGACCACAAGTGTTGGTGCCAACGTTGCTTCTGTTGATATTTTGACTGCCTCACCAAGTCTCCTGACTCAGATGGCTTCTATTAGTCATCTACTTGACGGAAATTCCGACGTCGCACTTTCCCGCCACGGCAAACTTCTCCAGCCGCTCCTCGATGGTGTCGTACATATCTGTGTCGATCTGACCAAGACGAAACGCAGGAGCTCCTCAATAGCCGCAGTGTCGTCGTCGGCCAGCTCAAGCATTTTGGTTCTGCTCTCACGGAAGTTGCCTTCGAGGGCGGCTTCGAAGACGGGTGAGGAGAGGCATAGGATGAGCTTGTGTGCGGCGACGCTGCGGCCTTCCTTGAGTTGGATCGTGATGTCGGAGTGGGCTCTCTCGTCAAAATACTGATACAGCGGGCCTTCTATCGGTGGCTAGTCCGCCATGGT
Organism: Teratosphaeria epicoccoides; assembly: GCA_021401465.1. NCBI lineage: Eukaryota > Fungi > Ascomycota > Dothideomycetes > Mycosphaerellales > Teratosphaeriaceae > Teratosphaeria > Teratosphaeria epicoccoides. Next base: position 88,933 of record JADDMT010000024.1, on the reverse strand, counting down.
GTGATGCTCGTATCGTGCCGCGGAGATAGTTGGTCAAGACCGTCTTGGTCGATTCCGTACTAGACGCTTTGAGTGTTTTGTTGACTGCAACAGAATGATGGGGCCGCGAGTGGTTTTAAAGACACCTCAGTGTAGCAAACGGACCTGCTCATTAGCGTGATGCCGCAATATCACGAGCTGTCGAGGGGCACTGACAGTGATCTCAACAGCCAATCAATCTATGCACTATTCGAGGCACTCGAGTCCTCACTGATAAGATTGAGCTTTGGATGGTACGGATGACAGCTTACACCAGCGAGCCCCGTGTATCACGCATTGGCTCAGCGTGTCAACCGTTCGACAGCTTAAGGTGCGTGTAAAGCTTTACGGCAAGCAGCGAGACGCCTCACTCGAGCAATATTTCAAACTGACATGTGAAAATCTGCAGGACCATATACCAGGAAAGCACCTCAATGCTCTCGTGGATGAACTGAAGTCGTTCGAAACGTCGCTGCGTTTTGCACAAGCACGGTTGACGACCTACAGGACCCACAGTGCAATACCGCCTCTCTCCGTAAGAGCGTTAAGAAGACGCTCGATAACATACTGAATTCAGGAAACTTTGTTCGCCCCTCACGAAATCATCTCGAACATGATTTGTTGGCTGCGATGGTGTGGCCCAGTCATTGTATCAGTCAATCGTATCGTCGACTGGTTGACTGATCGAGTTGAAACCGTGATGAGATCAATCATAGTTAGTCAACAGTATCATCAAACATTCCCCCGGCACTGAACAAAAAAGTAAGGTTGACAGGCAGTCACTCACATCAAAAAATCCGTCTGTCGTGAGATCAAGCAGTCAAATGTACCAAGTCGTTGAGTGAGCGCTTAACTGATTGAATCACTAGACCAGCCGCATCAAGATCTCAGGATTCATCCAATGAACGCCTGGGAGAGCCCGACCAGCTGACCAATAAGGCTAGTAACAAACGAGGCCACCCCAAATGCACACTGTATATCTTGTTCCTTCACAGACCACACAATACCGAACGCGCATCCAAACAAAATGAAGCTCAGCACCACTACAGTCCAAATGCGTACGGGCACCAGTCCTTTCGGTCATTGAAACGCCCCATCCGATGCCATGCGGCAGCCTCTCTAACTTCTTTGGTATAAACAAATACGCCACAGTCTCGTCCTCATGCTCATGAGGGTGCTGAAACAGATGCAACAGACAATTCTTGCCGATTGGCAGAGAGAGGTCCATCCGGACAAACTCATAATCATGAGCCATGTTAATCGGTGGCACATCAGGACAGTTTCGAACACCAGCGAAACGATTGCAATGCAGGCAGAATCGAAAAAATTCGATCGAAGCAAGACCTCTGAGGCAGAAGCGCCGGTACGAGGGGTCGTTCACTCGCATGTACTCTTCGCGTGGCGCGATGGCGAGGTCGACGTCCGTCTGGACCTGCTTGTTGTGCAGCGCAGTCTGTCGCAATTTTGGAGCGCCGCGGGCCTCGTTGATGTATGTCAGCAGGTACTGCTCTGGCATCGGAGGAAAGAATCGCGAGCTCCTACTGGAGCTCGAGCGCAAGGACATGGGCGCAGAGTTGTACGGAGTGCCAGGACTGCGACCGAAACTCCGGCTTGACCTGGAGCTTGCCGACGATGCCGAAAGATGGCCAGATCCTGGGGTGTATTGTCGAGTGGATCGAGGGTCTCTCGATCCTGGGACAACATAATTCGGGTTTGGTGGCTTTTGGCGATTGAGCACCGCTTCAAGGTCGTTTGCGGTTCCAGGGCGTGACTCAATGAAATCATCGTACAAGTGATCGCCGCAAATGCATTGCCATCTGACCCGTACATGGCCAATAGGGACCTGAAGCTCGCGTCCACTCAGCAGGAGCCACTGAGTAAGGTGCAACAAGAGATGCGCCAGACTTCAAAAACTGTGGACTGCAACATCCGGCAGTGTCCTGCAGACCTTGGGCTCTACGCGGCCAGTATAAAGCAGAGAGCTGCAGTCGGCTGAGGCGTTAGTCACTTCGTGTTCCAGGGGCTCGGGAAGCAGACCTTTGGTAACTTCGGTGTTCAATGCCGGTAGATCCTGGAACCTGGTGTTTCGATATCGAGCTGGAACTTGTCATCTGCAGGGTACGATTGTCGAAGCGACACTATCACTGCAGTCTCGCTCAGGATGCTCGACAGCAGTATCGCTATCGCTGAAAGACGTTTGCAGGACCCGTCGGGGCTGTGGACGTCTTCCGCACTCGAGGACGCAACAAACGAGAATTCACGGGCCAGAGGTTGGTGCAAGACTTGTGGCGACAGAGCTGGCGCGTCCACCTCATGTAATTGGTGGATGGTTGGCAGCTCGTCGGGTATTTCGTGACAATCCAGCCCTAAGGCTACTGGGTGGAGAGGCAGCTCGTGCCGTCCATAGTATGGACAAGCATGGCGCGAGCCCGACGCTGAAAGTTCGGACAGTGGCGAGTTCGGCAATTCGCTGATAGGAAAGTCCGCGAAGTCTTGCTCCTCCAGTCCTGGTGGAGAGAAGTGAATGTCTGTAAAGGACGGCTCGGGCCGGTCATTGTGCTTGAGCTGACGAACCACGAGGTCTCGACCAGACTTCTTCGCCCATGCAGCGTCGCGGGCCATAAGTTTGCGCTTATCAGTCTTACTCCCATGTTGGACATCGCTTCCTGCCTTTGCGCCGGTGTTGGTGAACAGCTCGCTGGGCAATCCTGCTGGTTGCCAGGCACCAAGACTGACAATAGAGGCCGATCCGGCCTGATCGAGAGTCCAGATTTGGTAACGTCCTTTCCCTTCGTCCGGCTGGAGGAGTAGACTTGGCAGAGATGACGGTTTCGTGATTGAAGACATGCCTAACCATCAAGCCTGGTCTCAGATGAAAATCTTGATAGCCCTGCGATATGATCCTGATGTCCGCTGTCTTACCAGGAAGGTCGAGAAGCAGCTCAAGGAGAGCTGTAAAGATTCAGGCAGGGTCGGAGGCTTTATAAACTCGTGGAAGCGCTGAAGCCCACTCAAGCAAGTTGACTGGCCCCCGCAGCACATATTTGCGGCGACCGCCATTCATGTGAATGCGGATACCAGATGACTTGGTGCCTGGCGCCCTCAACAGCGGACAGGGAAGTGCATCAGGTGTCGCGTCGCACGGGCTATGGAGGCGAGGTCGACCTTTCGAAGCTATCCGCATTTTTCGGCGATGCGAGTCGAGCGAGCAGAAGTATAGAAGCAAATACGTGGGTGGCGCCGTCGATATAGATATGTTTGGCTGCAAGCATGGCTGAGGACTTCGAGGACGAGGCAGCCGACGAAAAAGGTGGCAGATCGTCGAAGGCTTCAGCCAACGCGGACACGTCCGCCTGGGAGCCCGTGGCAGTCTTCAACGTCAACATGAGCGAGGAATGCGCTCGCAAGACCCGCCTATCACACTGACTGTGTCATCGCGTTGTCCTGAACACATTGCCTTGACTTGTACAAGCCATCAGGCAATCAAGCAGGATACATCCGCGATCAGACTGCCGTCACCAAGGACTAGTCAAGATGGTAGGTGACGCCTGCCTGGGTGGTGACACCTCATGGAACTGACCAAAGCCGTCACTTTGAGCATTCGCCGGCGTCGACAAGCCGTCGATTGTGTTAACAAGTCATCGACTATGTCAATAAGCAGTCGACTGTGATGCCGAACATTCGACTTCGTTCAGTCAGCATAATGTCAACAACCATTCAGCCGTGTCAACAAGCGGTCAGATGTGTCAGCGAGTCACTTCTTTGGTTGAATCATGGTACTGATGTGTTTGGAGATCTGCATTTGATCACAATAAACGCAGCCAAGCCAGCACACGGCCTGCCAGCCTCAGATCCTCACTCTGCGCCAGGCAACGACTCGCTTTGCGCAGTCATTGCACACACGAGGCATCAATGACCCGATACCGGATCTATCGGTGCGCTTAGATTAATCTCAAGCATGCTCGCTGAGATCGTCTCATTCCTCGACGCTTGACTTCTGTCTTCCGTAGCCATGGCACAACTGCCTGTGAGGTGCGGCTGGAGGATGATATACATGCCTAGCTTATCTCATATTGCTCACCATACCGCGAGAGCTTGCATGCCACCTTTGCTAGCTCTGCAGGCGTCGTAGTGTTGCGGCCTTGCCCTGCCAAGCGTGCGAGGTCTGGCCCAGAGCATGGTGACCACGTCGGGGTCCAAAGCGGTCTTTTCAAAGCTACATAGAGGGATTGCGTATCGACTTTGCAATGATTCGTGTACTTCTACAGGACCGCATGACTCAACCCGATCGGGAAAGCCAGGGTCTCTGTAGGTTGGACAGCTCAATAATCCCACTTATTATTAGAAGCCACAGCCGAAAAGCAGGAAGCACTGACGCGGAAGTTTCAGATTGGGCAATAGTAGTGCTGAGGGCAGCGAACAGAGCGCTCAATTATCAGCAAATTCCTCAGTAACCCCATCACATTCATTTCTCTGCATTCGATGACCGGAAGCTTAACGAGCTCTAGCGTTGCGACTTCACTGTTGCTCTCGCACACTTTCTGTTATCTGCACGAACAATAACCCTGCTTACTTCGATAATGCAGAAGCAAATCGCAGAATACATTCGCGCTAAGTTTCAAGACCCAGTAAAAGCTTACTAGTGACTTGGCTATTTGAGCAGCACTCCAGAACTCTACACCGCAGGTACTGCACGAATCCATAGTGCGGGTCCGCGTTCGCAGTGACGAGTCGTCTCAACGCACACAGGCACACTATTGGCCATCACTATTGGCCATCATCGTTTGACCTGTGCAGCTTGTGGGTTGCGTCCACGCGGTGCACGGGTGGGCCTTTTGAAGAGACGTGACTTGTAATAAGCGCTGGCCGCTGGCTCTCTCGACACTTCATTATTGTCGCAGCGCTCTTTCACTTCTTTCATCCCATGTACCTTGTTTTGGGAAATACAGCTAGTTCTTCATGAAGCGCTCGTGAAGCCATCCCTGTCTTGCTCGGCCAAGAGCACTGCGCCCACACATCCTAGCGAGCACGGTTGCAAGGCTTCCGCGATGCTGGCTCATCGGAACTCTCGCTCGCCATTTGGCTACCTCTTGACGGCCCTCGTTGTCATTACGTTCCTTTCATACTACCGTGAAACAGTCACTAGCCATGTGAAGTCCACGTTCAAAGCCACGAACGGCTCCGCAGCAACGCAGCTGCGTCCGGCAAACTCCACGCTAGGATTTGGCGGGCTTTTTGTGGTCTCCGGACCACGATCACCTAGACGACAACATCTGGAGGAAGCGGCGGCAATTACTGGGCTGAATTTCATCATACCAACACAAGTAGCTTGGTCGGACGAGGACGTGCGGAACTTCCGGCCAGCGAACGAGAGTGAGTCGAGGGTGGGGACTGGTAGTATCAAGGCGTGGATGAGCCATCATGTCGTATTGAACGAGTTCTTGGCTTCCGGTCTCGAGACAGCCGTCATTTTCGAGGACGATGTGGATTGGGACATCCGCCTACGAACGAAGCAGATACCACTGGCGCAACAGGCTGTGCGGCAGATGAGCAAGAGCAAGGGCAAGGTCAATGTGGAGGACTATCCTTGGGGCACGAAACATGACTGGGACCTACTCTACGTTGGACACTGCGGTGACTACTTCGGCGACGCTCAGGGATCGCTCGGGGTTGGATACCACCATCCAGAAGACTTGAACGACACACCACACGTGCTGTATGCGGACCCGACGCTGCAATGGCGGACAGATCTTCATCCTTTCACTGCCAGCTTGTTGACCGCGTTTCGCATACCAGAACAGAAGAGGATAATACACAAGTCACAGTGGCCGCTTTGCACATTTGGCTACGCAGTCACGAGACAGGCGGCCAAGCAGATCATCGAGGAGATTGCACCTGCACACGAAGATCCCAGCAGAGACATAGTGGCTTTCGATGTAGCAATTTTGACCGGATGCCGTGACGGACCTCTCAACTGCTTCACTGTCAATCCCGAGCTTTTTCACCACATGGAAGGCGACTCGCTCATTGCGAGTGAGGAGCATGACCGGGAGCAGTTAGAAGCCTTCCGTCCACCTGTAGATAGGGCGGGATTGCAGCAAGTAAAGTATCGGAAAGAGACTTCGAATATCGGATGCGGTTTTTGGGACGGCAGCTTCTACTACGGTGATGATGCCGACCGCTTTGAGTTCCTGCAAGAAGAAGTAGGCAAAAAAGGACTATGCTTGAAGCCGGGCCGAGATCCGAATACGGGCTTACCAGTGTAGGGTGCTGGTACTGATCGGGCAAATGAGGTTCAGGAGACAGATTTGAGACCCCAAAAAGTGTGTTGAGTTCATTTGCATGTCCTGCGTTCTTGCGAATGGCAGGAGCTGGTGTTTTTCTGCAAAGGTGAGCGGACAAGGCGCATCGGCCAGAGCATGGGACGGCGTTGATGTGTAGATAACTCGGGATTCTGCTGGATGGTGGGATTGCATGGATACTCAGATGCTTGTATCTGATAGCATAGCAGGCGGAGCGCCGATTCGACAGGCATTCGATGACACAGTGTGTAATTCAGCAACACTATAGTATACTGTAAAGGGGATGAGTTGGCGGCTAGGTCGTACCTTCCTTATCTATCGGCTCGCTTAAGCCGGACCGTGCTTGCCGAAGTTGTACACGAACTCTTCGATTTGCTGATGTTGCACTCTCGGTGCGTCAGCTTCGACACACAACATCGAGCTTCGCTACGACTGCATCGCAGATCAGGATCATGGCGCATCCAGACAACAGTGCAGACGCTGTCCTTAAGCTGGCCATGAGGCTTGGTCATTTGAACTTCACCGAGAGGTTGCTAGCGTTGAAGAAGGCTGTCCTCGAGCCAGCACATGTAGGAACTGTAACTCCAGGCCATGGTCCATTCAGGTTCTTTGACCTGCCGCGCGAGCTGCGCGACAGAATCTACGAGCAATGGCAACACCCGCTCCTGATCTTTGAGCCCTCCTGGAATATAGCTCCGCCAGCGAAGGTGACTTGCCCATCGTTCTGCGACCCAGGATTACGCCTCACCAATCGACAATTCAAGGGCGAATACGAGGAGGCAATCTGGCGATCTGCGGCTTTCACTATCGACGTCCCGCTGGGTTGCGGACCCTACTACGATCTCCTGCAGGAATACACCCAAGCGCTACTATCAAAGGCTCGTAAGGTCATCCTTCAGATTCATCCTCCATGCCAACCGAAGAATTACCTGTACAGCTTGCCTTTGGGCCCAGGTGAGTCTTCCTGCTTCCGAAACGACGGCAGCAGCTGACATCATTCGCAGAGACCGCGGATATCGTGCGTGATCACTTCAAAGCCTTATTGGCGGTCTTGCCCTCCCTGCGCTCTTTCGAGCTTGGCCTGGTCACCGACACAAAGGAAGTCGATAGATGTGTCCGCCACGGCAATTTCAAGGCTTTCGACATCTTCGACATCGAGCTGGACCACAAACATGCACATGTCGCGTTCAGCAAAAACTTTTACTTCCCGAAGGAGGATCCTGACAATGTAAACGAGTGTCTTGGTCTTCAGCGCAAATCCAATTTTGGGCTGGCGCGCTATCTCGACGGTCTGCGAAGTCACCCAACTGAGACAGTTTCCTATCGAGGCACGAAGTCCGAGGAGGCATCTTCATGGCATGGCATGCGGCTAGAGATAACACCAAGTGGCGATCTCAGCACGAAGGAAATGTACGAAGCCTGCCAGTGGAGTGACCGCTTTGATTACTAGGGCTTGCTAGGATGCGCCAGCTGAAGGAATAGGCCATGACGCAGGAGATGTGACAGGATGGCGATCGGGATATGCTCAGGCGCAATCTGTGGGACATGGCTCGGGCGTGAGACTGCTAGCCATCTCGAATGCAGAACAATGAGGTGGTCGTTATGGCGAAGGGTTGCACAAGCGCAAGTTGACCATTAGCAGGGACATGACGTAACACTCGCCTTTGAAATAACCAGTCTGTTGGCATTTGCTCAACATTGTCGTGAGGTTTTTCTGACCGATCCGTAAGGACATATAGCCCCACTACAGGCAGCCATCGTTGCCTAAGCGTCTGCAGATAACAAAAATAACAAAGTGAGCTTGACGTCCGAAAGCGTGGAGTGTGTCTTCAGGAATTCACTGGGTTGCTTACGGTTATGTTCGGTGGCATTTGTTCGCAGGGTTGTCCTTCTTACCATCACATGTGCGACGCCGCCTGCGTGACTGCCAGATTGTGACAGCCCCACATTCACATGCGAGTGAACAACAGCATCGCGTTCACGGGTCACACACCTGCAATACCTCACCTATCATCTAAGATAGATCCTGCTGCCGTATAAAGTGTTCGCCGCCACCCTGACGATCGGAACTGTTCTCTGCCAGTACTGGCCGCAATCACGAAGCATAAAAATGGCGCCGCGGGCAACCAAGCGTCGCAAGACTGAGACCGAGAAGTTTCTTTGCTCCTCCTGCGATGCGAAGAAGGCCAGCAGATATTTTCCAGACTACAACCCATCGGCTGAATGCGACCACCTGATCAACACCTGCAAGTCTTGCCTTAAGAAATGGATTGAAGCGCAAGTCGACATTGGCACCTTTGCTGTTGGACCAGATCGTGACGGCGACATCAAGGCCTTTGGAATCAAATGCCCCGAATGCGATGCAGTGATGCTAAATGTCAATGTTCAAGCTGCGAAAGTCAACAGCAAGATTTATGCTGCCTTTGTTGAGCGCGAGCGTAAGTACATCGGCGACAATACGCCAGGCTGGCGCTGGTGTATGACTCCTGGGTGCGATGCTGGCCATGTCCATGCGAGCAAGCCTGTTGATACCGAAGAAGACGCCACTAACAAGCCGGCGGCAAAGGCCAAGAAGCGCGATGAGGCAAAGAGAAATGTCGGGAAAGAGACCTCCGCGGTTGACATCTTCGAGTGTGACGAGTGCGGTGGCAAAACCTGCGTTCCATGCGACCGCCCATGGCACAAGGGCGAGACTTGTGAGGAGTATCGGAACCGCACCAAAGGCGACTACAAGAGCGAAGATCGCACGCTGAAGGAGATCCAGAAGGTTACTAGGAAGTGTCCACAGTGCAAGAAGGACATACAGAAGAATGGCGGATGCTCAACCATGTCCTGCACCCAGTGCTACGTCCAATTCTGCTGGGACTGCGTCACCGAGTTTGACAACGCCGGCCATTGCGGCTGTCGTCGTCCACCGGCGCCACCGCAGCCAGCGGTGCAGCAGGTGGCATCAGGGCCTGAGGCTGATACAGAGCTTGAGGAATCCCAGCGACCCAGGCAGAAGGCATGAGGTCGTGTCCTTTCTATCAAGCGAGCAAGCCTAAGGAGCTAGTGAGAAGTCTGGACCAAGAACCATCACCAACCAGCGGTTTCCTCGAAAGGCGATTGTTGAGGTGCCTTCATCAATGTCACATTCGGTCGAACTTGTGCTGAGCTGGTCTGGGTTTGGCAGGTTGTGTTGAGCGAGGGCGGCAATGTACATATGTAGCCGTGAGAAAACGCGAGCACGTCGATCTCCGTATAATTGAGCGTTATGCGTACAGTGATCGTAGCAGCCAAGCAACCGATCGTCAGGCTTGCTGCTTGACGGGTTGTCGATGTCAGTCCCTCCCTGAATACGGAGTGACGCTGATATCTGCTGAGTATGTCAACTTCGGCAAGCCATTGACTCTGTCCGTAAACCGAACGACTTGTGGTTGACTAGGGGATCACTCGCATCATCTAGCAATTGCGGCCAAATTCCAAGTTCCGTACAGTCAGTACCTAGGTATGTACATTCGGTCAGCAGGACAGCTACCAGTATATCAACCACCGGGTCCTCACAGAGCACATAGGGTGAGAGGATCGTTCTCCACGGGGACATAGAACTAGAGGTCCAAGCTTCACATTCAGTTGCGGGGAAATACTTATCAACAATGCCTCGGGACATCATCAAGAATACAGATGACGAAAGTGGAACGACCGGCAGCATCACTGCGCAAGATGGCGCTGAGTCCTTCTATCCCAGGTGAAGACACTTTCGTCTGTTGTCTATCATCTGATCACGCGACTCTTCCATCAAAGCTTCGGACATTGGCGCAACAAGCATTCAAGTCTTGGGAGGAGTATAATCCTTCCGGCCGAGGTGGCTGCCAAGGTGCCTCTTCGCAAGACACCCAAGAGATCACCTAGTGTCTCAAACCGATCTTCCCTAACCCTGCCTCCCCGCCTACACATACAGCCGCCACGATGCCCTTCACAGCGCCCCATTGGGTGCCGGCGTTGCCTGATATCCCGGACTCCATCTCGATAGAAACGTTCATGTTCGACGAGCATCACGGCCGCTATCCGCTTGGCTACAGCAAGCCTCCATTCATCGACGGCCTGACAGGTCGAAAGTACGATGCAATCGAGGTCAAGCAACGCGTTGACCGCCTTGCGCGAGCTCTGTCCAAAGAGCTAGGCTTCAAGCCAGACCAAGGCTCGGAATGGGACAAGGTCGTTGCGTGCTTCAGCTTGAACAGCATCGACTACCTGGCCCTAGCATGGGCGATGCACAGGCTGGGAGGCATCTTGACTTGTGTTAATGCAGCGTATAATGCCCACGAGCTGGAGTATCAGTTGAAGGATAGCGGAGCTAAGGCAATCTTCACGTGTCTGCCATTGCTACAAACGACAGAAGCAGCGGCAGAGAAAGTGGGCCTACCGAAAGAACGGACATATCTGATCGAGCTTGCGCCTGCAGTCACGGCTGGAGCGAAGAATCCTGGCTTGAAGACGATCGAGCACTTCATCCAGGAAGGAGCGGATGCACCAAAAGTAGAAGCGGCCGATAGATTGTGGCAGAGGGGCGACGGAGCAAAGAAGACGGCATTTTTGTGCTACAGCTCTGGTACCTCGGGATTGCCAAAGGGTGTCATGATCTCACACACAAACGTGATCGCGAACGTGTTGCAGTTAGTTGTCCACGAGCTTCCCACCCGAACGGCATATGCGAAAGCCGAGGGAAATCCGGAATATACAGAATACGCCCTCGGACTACTTCCAATGTCACACATATACGGTTTGATCGTCATCTCACATCTTGGTCCATACAGAGGCGACGGCGTTGTCGTGCTGCCGAAATACGATTTTCAGACGATGCTGCGGACTATTAGCAAATACCGGATCGCCATGCTCTACCTTGTGCCGCCAATGATCATCCACATGACCAAGATGAAGGAAGCTCTGAAGAAACACGACCTCTCTTCCGTCCGAAGCGCTTTCACAGGTGCAGCGCCGTTAGGGAAGGAGACTGCCGAGGATCTGCTAGCCATCTTCCCATCATGGCATGTGCGACAAGGTTATGGCTTGACGGAGACAGCGACGGTGGTTTGTAGTACGGTGCCAGAAGACATCTGGTTCGGATCCTCGGGTTCCCTTCTCGCCGGCCTTCAGGCGAAACTTGTCACAGTCGAAGGCAACGAGATCACGGGATATGACCAGCCTGGTGAGCTTTGGGTGCGCTCGCCCTCAGTAGTGCTGGGATACCTTCATAATGAGAAGGCGACGAAGGCGACGTTTACTGAGGAGGCGGATGGGAGGTATATGCATACTGGTGATGAGGCGGTGATTAGAAGGTCGCCGAATGGGCATGAGCATCTCTTCATTGTGGACAGAATAAAGGAGTACGTTCCCTACCAACCTCCGAAGACCGCAGCTGCTAACGGCATCCCAGACTCATCAAATGCAAAGGCCACCAAGTCGCCCCTGCAGAACTCGAAGCGCATCTCCTTACGCACCCGGCTGTCAACGACTGCGTCGTTATCGGCATTCCCAGTGACCGCGAAGGCGAAGTGCCTAAGGCTTTTGTGGTCAAGGCACCAGGTAGTATCGAGGAGAGCGATGCGCTGTTGAAGAGGCAAATCATGAAGCACGTGGAGCAGCACAAGAGTGATTACAAGAGGCTGCGAGGTGGCGTGGAGTTCATCGATGCAGTGCCGAAGAGTCCGAGTGGGAAGATTCTGAGGCGGTTGATTAGGGATCAGGAGTGGGAGAAGATGAGGAAGCAGGGGGCGAAGTTGTGAGAAAGTGATGAACTTATCCAGCGATCCCATCAATCAACGAACCGGTTGGCTGTTTCAACATACCTAGTTGCTTGTCGACCCGGGTGATTGCGTCAGATACTTGATAATGCTGTCAACTGCGCAGAAGATTGATTCAATGTTCAGTTGGATTTGACACTAACTGAAAATCGCTTTACTGTTGACTTGTTTTCCGGGAGGAGTAATGCTGGGCTGTGGACGTAGGACGGCCATGAGAATTGATGACTTCGACTGCTGATGGTGATGATGACTGATGTTTCCCAGCTGGCCTGACACAAAGCATTTTCCGTTCAAACGCAGGACATCCACACCAATGCGACAATCTAAGCTCTTAGATCCCAAACCCTTACTTCAACAACACGCCCCCATTACTCGAGATCATACTCCCACTGATGTTCTCATCCTTGCACAAATAAACATACGTCTCAGCCAAATGCTCCGGCCGCCCGATCCTCCCGGTTGGCATCTTCGCCTCGTAACTCTCGAACAGACCCCTCCTCTTATCCTCCGGCAGCGCATCCCAAAGCTCCGTCTCCACAGCCCCCGGACTCACCAAATTCACCCTGATGGGCGCCAAATCAAGCGCAAAACCCCTGGTCATGCCCTGCAAGCCCGTCGCATAGCTGTTCACCACACTCCACTCCGGGTTCGGGCGCTCAGAGACCGCGCCCGTGGTGAGCGTGATGGAAGATTGAGGGCCGGGGTTCAGGTAGGTCTTTGCGAACTTGCCGAGGAACATGGGGCCGAAGAAGCGGACGGCGCCGGCTTGGAGGACTTTAGGGATGTCGATACTTTCAAGGTTCATGGTGGCAAGCGCGTCGCCGGCGGTCCAGATGATGTGGTCGAGTTTGCCGGTTTTGGCAGAGGCGTCGAGGAGGGTTTTGAGGTTTGCTTCGATCTTCTGAATGTCGCCGAAGTTGGCGGGGTGGCCGGATATTCTGGAGGCGGCGGAGGGGTAGGATGTCTTCAGCTTTTCGACCGTCTTGTTCACACGGTCTGGGTTGGAGGACGAGACTATGACGTGTGCACCGTGCTCGACGAGAGCCTCTGCTGTGCAGAAGCCGATGCCTTGGTTTCATCAGTCATGTGGGATATACGGGGAATCTGGTGGCAATGTTGGAGATTTACCAGAAGAGCCGCCAATGATGAGGACCTTCTTGTCCTTGAGATTTTGCGTGTACTTGGTTTGATCGGGCATTGTTGCTGTTACACTTGTTCGTCTGTCCGTTGTGTTGGTTTGATGCCTGGAATCTTTGTGGGTCAGTACTGTATTGCAAGGACGACGAAGTGTTCCAGGAGTTTGGCATTGGTAATGCAGTGGAGCATATATCGCGACATAATTTTGGATGACGTGCGAAGTCCCTCCTCCATACTTGGAAAGTCGGCGTTAACGGATTTATCCAAGCAGTTTCACGAGCGTAGCTTGACAGTCACAGCTCATTTCCTCCCTCGGCTACTCTGATGCACCAACTTCTTCTTGACATGCTTCGGCATCTTCGTCGCTCTCTTTTCCCTCTTCTCCTCCTTGACTGCCAGCTTATGCGCCTTCTTTGCTTCTTTATCCTCAAATCTCTTTCCCCTGGGAGCAGCCTTCTCGAAACCATCTTCACTTTCCTCATTATCGTCCTCCTCGACATCTGTATTGTCTTCCTCAACATCAGATCCAGAAGCTTTTCCCTGGGTTTTCTCTGAACCAATGGCTGCCGCGACGCGAGTGCCACCATCCGTTGCGCCCAGGGCCAGCAGATCTCGATAAGGCAGAGCAGCGCCTTCGCCCTGATGCAATCTATCAGCGTCACGCTCGATGTCGTAGACCTGCTGTAGCGTCTGCGGAATGTACTGTTGTCTGAACACTACATCGTCCGCGTCTCGGCTCTCTTCCAGCTCTTCGGCTGTCTTGCCATTACCCTCTTCCTCCCTAGCTTCATAGAGCTTCTCAATTGCCTGCCTCATGCCAATGTCTTCAATCGTGCCTTCCGAAGCTGTGACAAAGCCGAATGTGGCACGCTCAGAGAGAGCGTCTACGTCCTTTCGCTTGAAGAAGTCTGAGACATTCTTTATGTCCATCCGTAAGAACTCCAGCGAGCGTGGGTGATCATGCTCAACGGATTGTGAGACATCGATGACAAACAATTTGCCGCCATGGTAAAGGAGATTGTATTCTGATAAATCTGCGTGCACCAGTCTGCACACTTGGTACATCTTCCTCATGTAGCCGAGCAGAACCAGATAGAGGTCTCGCCACCTGTTGCTTACGTCTTCCTCCTTTGTGCTTTCTGTCGTGGTGAAGTCCACGTCGCGCAGCCGTGGTGCGGGCCATCCTTTGGAATTGCCTAGAAAGCCCATGACCAGGACATGTGCTTTAAGGTATACTGGTTGTGGACACGGGATACCGGCAGCATGCAGTCGTCTCAGATTGCGGAATTCCTTCTCGGCCCAGACCTTCACCATAGCGCGATTGCTGCTCTTATTGTAACCCTGCTTGAAGCGAAACTCGCCGGTGACGTACTTATCTCGGTCCTTGAAGACCAATATACTCGTCTTGTAAACCTTGATCGCCCTGTGCAGTGGCTTGGCAGCTTCGCCGTCCTGGGCTATGGACACTGCGTGGTACACATTGGCCTCCTTACCCGTAGAGATGACACCATGCATTTCAGTAACAACATCTCGGTTGATGAGCTGCAGCAGTATCATCTTCGTCCGAGGATCCAGTACCTGCTCCGTCGTCGCACGATCGCTCTTCTCCTTTCCGCCATGCTTGTTCCTGGCTGCCAGCTCCGACTCCAAATCCTTGAGATTCAGCTTGGCGGTGTGCTTTGACAGACTTTTGATGTGGTCGTCAATTGCTGCCTTGGTGTTGAGTTGCGGATTGGCCTTGGGTTTCTGTGGCTCGGGGACCGAGTTGTCGTTCAGCTTGCGCTGTCGGTTATATGCCTTGGTGTAGTCTGCTGGGTTTGAAGCCTGGAGGCCGCTGTCGGAAATGTCGTCCTCGGACGGATCGAAGAGATCGTCGTAGTCTTCCTCTTGCTCGTAGCCATTGTCGTTATCCAGGGCGCTGCCAGGCATATATTTGCGCTGCGTCTGCCCGTCCTGTACATATCCTTCCGTCTCTGAGAATGCGTGCGGTGGTTGATGGGCTGCCATGATGGTGGACACTTGCTGTGGTAGGGACAGGAGCAGCCGGGAGATTCTGTGCCTGACCTACCTTGCAGTCCGCAGTGGTACAGCTAGCGTCATTCATATAGTTTGAATGGCAAGTTAGCAACCGTGAACGTACGGGCCAAAGCTGTGAGGAGAATTTGGCGCGTGAATGATGAATGTGGGCCGCGCCACTTTCCCGCGTCGAAACATTCACTTGATGAACAACATGGACTCGGCCGTGGACTGCGGCAACACCGCTGAAGTGGGGAAAGGAGAGCATGGCAGCGAGACGTCCATCGTCTCTCTGTTTGGCCTGCCAGGCGCGGCAGGCCGTGACCGGCCGCCGGCGGCCTTTGTCTGGAGGTGTGAAGAGGAGGAGAATCGGAACGGCGGTCACGCAGCCCGCACACTGTGACTCGATAGAAGCAAGATCCATAGCTGTAGTCAGGACTTTACAGAGAACAGAGGAACAGCAGCGTCGTGGCGTTGGTATGGTTGTGGATGGAGCAGACAAGACATGGACTAGTGGCAACGCAGTCCAAGATAAAGTGAAGGAAGCACTGCAGGACCTCGAAGTCATGTGGAGGCAGAAGGAAAGGAGAATAGAAGTTCTGAAGACACTCTCGAATCCATGGCCTCGTATGCCACCACAGGGCATCCCCAACAAAAGGGACGAGAATGCGAACAAAAGAGACGAGAATGCTCTCAAGCTTCCAGAGGCCAATGCAGCACTCATCCCACACCATATTTTCCGGAAACAGCTGTCCGAAGCTCAGCAAGAGAAATCCATTCGTGGTCTTCTCAGAGCCCAGCTGCTACGCTGTCAGAACCCACAAGACATCCATCGAGTTGTCGCAACAGCTTTAGTCATGGGGAGACACCACCAGCTCAACCTCTCAGCTTTGCACGAGCCAATTAGGCGAGCGCTCTATAGAAGTCGAAACAATGTGAATGACGCCACCGTTCTCGAGACATTGAGTGGCATCCACAGTCGATTCAAGATTTACAACCTGCCCTTTGATTCGCAGCTGCTCAGTCTGGGACTCAAGTTCGCAGCTAGAACGAGGAGCCTGAGGCAAATGAAGAAGTACCTCAAAATTGCCCGCGAGTCTACCAACTGGATGTCATCGAATCTCTTCCGTAGTATCATAGCCAAATTCAGCATTGGTCACCGCGGACTGGGTGAAATCCGCAACGGCCGCTGGAAACGACACGAACTACTTCAAGTCTGCACCGGATTTCCCGAGTGTGCCGACCTACCATCATCCAACCAATATCACCTTGGGGTCTGGCTGGACCGGAGCGACTGGCAGTATCTCCACGGCTGGATCGCGGTCCTCGCCCGTTGCAAAGACATTTCAAGCATATGGCAAGAATGGCTACTCTGGAAGGAAAACCCAGGTCGGCGTGAGCCAAAAGCGCTATGTACGAGGCATGCTCTTAAGACTACAAAGATGCGAGGAGATTACTGGTTCGTAGAGCAGATGGCGTGTGCTGGTGGTTTGAAGAAGGCTTGGGCTATATTTGAGGAGACTGGGCTGCCGTTTGGAATGCTGAAATACAGGATCGCAATGAAGATGCTCGGAGCTATCGAATACTGCTCGCGCTTTGATGAGGATATTCGGCAAGCGCTACTCAGGAAATACGAGCATGAGCTTGAAAAAGTTGAGCGAGCGCTGGGTGTAAGGTGGATTCCGCCTCCGCCGACGTCGCGAACACTTCAAGCGGAGCAGGATCCTGGAGTATCGCCGCCGGAGGGCAAGCATATCGAGTGTGGAGATCAAGAAGAAGCTCTTGAACGCCTGAGTGCCGAGGACTTCAAGCTAGAGGAAGACCATGGCTACCCGCATGATGCTGAGAGCGTGATCGATATAAAGAAAATGAGGAATGAGGGCCTCCACGAGGCGGATGAGATGGGCTTGGCGGAGCAGCCAGCATTGGCATTGCAGAGGGCGCTTGGATAGAGCTGAGCGGTCTGATGAATTTATGATAAACGGGCATCTCAGCATTTACATGGTATGGTGGAGGACGGTGATGTGGCTTAGAGACTATCGACAAAACATTTTCAATACGACGTCTTCGGCCTTGCTGGTTGGGGTGATCTCCGCGTGGTAATGGCGGGTTGAAGCGTCTTGAGTAAGCTGGCCCTGATGCGTCACGCAGAGACGCTCGAGGCATGTTCAGCCAGCTGAACGCGGCCGGACTCGAGCAATGTTGGATGATCACTGTGACATATTGCGCGATGTCGACTGTACACCAGGACGTGGAGTTCATCCAACACTTCGGGGTGCTACTCCAGAACACCCGATGCCGCAGCCCACGCTAACCCCGCGAAACCTTGGGACTAAACTGCACTCGGCGAGTCAGCGATGCGCAGCATTTACGTCAGACCTCGCGTCCTCGAGAAAGGGTCCATGTTGTTGAGAAGTTGAGACTTAGGAATTCAGCGTTATCTTATCAAGAGACGAGTTCCATGGGCAATCTGGAGCCTTTCACACGACTCCATCAACAAACTGTTCAGCTCAATACATCTGACATTGCCCCTCACTCAACCCTCCGCCAAGGATTTTCGCGGACGAATTGACCAAGGTAGAACAAAGCTCTGACAAAAAGTAAGTATGCGAGCCAGATGGTGGCTTTATACCTTGCAGTGACAATTCTCTCCAAAACCTTGCACCATTCCTGATACCGCGGCACAGCTAGACTTCGCCATTTGTATCCGCACGACCGAGTTAATTAGAGCTGATTCCGCCCTCAGTCGCAGCGATGATCAAAGCCAGCCTGCTTAGGCAGGTTTCGAGAGCTTCTGCGACCGCTGTACGGCCACCGACAATCACCGCGGCAGGACGTGTGGCACGCCGTGACTTCAGCAATGGCACATTTGTGAAGGATAAGCATGATCCGAGCCAGATTGAGGATAAGCATGATGAGTACAGCACAGCGGGAAAGCCGGGAGCCTTTAAGCACGAGGGACAATTCTCTCGTACCGACAACACGATCAAGATTCCGTACCCAGAGGAGGAGGACATGCCAAGTCAGAAGCCGGTGCAGGGACGTGGTGGCTTTCACTTCAAGAGAACGTTGGCGAGCTTCAGCTTGGAAGACAGAGTCGGTGTGGTGACTGGCGGTGCGAGAGGGTTGGGGCTGGTCATGAGCCAGGCTCTGGTGGTCAGCGGTGCGGATGTCGCCATTGTGGATCTGAACAGTGAGTCGGGCGGGTCGAGGCAAGCGTTCTGATCCGGCACTGATTCTGCTTCTCAGAGGAGGAAGCTTCCAAGCAGGCCGAGCTGCTCATGCAGACCTTCCGCGACGAAAATCCGGGTGCCGAAAAAGTGCCAAAGGTCACCGCTCACTATGCCGACGTCGCTGACCCAGATTCTGTGAATTCATGCCTGAACGAGATCATCAAAGGACACGGCCAGATTGACCACCTCGTCACCTCCGCCGGTTTTACCGAGAATTTTGACGCCATCGAGTACCCCTACGACCGCATTAAGAAGCTCTGGGGCGTGAACGTCGATGGCACATACCTCTTCGCGACTGGCGTTGCGAGGCACTTGATGGAGCGCAAGTCACCAGGCAGCATGGTTATGATCGGTAGCATGTCTGGGTCTATCGTCAACGTACCTCAGCCCCAAGCTCCATACAATGCCGCCAAGGCAGCTGTCCGGCATCTGGCGAGCTCGTTTGCAGTCGAGTGGGCGCATGCAGGCATCCGTGTGAACTGCATTTCGCCAGGCTACATGCTGACCGCACTGTGAGTCTAGCCCAGCTGCTTCTACAACGATGGTGATACTAATGAAGATGATTCCAGTACCAAGAAGATCCTCGACGAGAACCCGGAGCTGGCTCAGAAATGGACCAGTCTCATCCCACAAGGCAAGATGGGTCGTCCGGAGGACCTCATGGGCGCAGTCACCTACTTGCTGAGTGATGCGGCGGGCTACGTCACGGGCACAGATTTGAGAGTCGACGGTGGCTATACTCTGACCTAGAAGGAGCTTCATAATCGAAGGCGAAGAGCTCCTCTCCTGAGGTTGTAAGATACATTAGAGGGTGGTGTGTGAGGCGGACATCGCTGCAACGCGCGGCAGAATCCTGGACAGACGTGGCGCGAGGCGTTTGGCGCAGCGTAAAGAGGAATGCTGGTCTTGTGGACCCGGTGTCTTGCTGCCTGCTACAGGATCTAGATCGAGGCTCTACCTGCTGTAACTGGGCATGATAGATAGCATATGGCTGAGCTTACATTCGCGAGTATCTTCTTCACGCGGCCGCAGTGAGTCCATCCGTCACTCAATCAAGTGACTGGCTGATTTGGTCGAGTGCTTGTTGACACGAGTGGCAGCTGTTGACACGATGGAAGAGCTATCAACACAGTCGATCGTTTGTCAAAGGTCGGTTTTGCACCACCAACAGCTTGACTGCTTGGTCGACTGATGAGCCACTCATGGCTGAAGTGTGCGCAACAATTCTGCTGTAGGTAGAATTCAGTAGGCCCACTTACCGTTCGTCGCACCCTCCGCTGTGCACGAAGCTGATTGGATCATGCTTTGCTAGCGCCACCAAAGGCCGAAGGCAGCCAGATTCCGGAATCTCGAAGCCTGGGACAACACTCTTGTACTCGTCAAACATATTCCGGAAGCATGACCAACATGCAGAACAACAAGATGCAGTCGCAGAGATCAGTTACGACTCCGCGGGTTGTACTTTAATCTCGTCGGACATGTGTCTCAGGCTACACCGCGATGGAGACCTACAGAGCTGGGCAACTGCCACGCAGCAGGACGAGCCGGTTGACGAAGTTGTACAGCGATACGAAGAAAAGCGCGTTATTCAATGCCAACTCGACTGCAACTGAGCAATTTCCAGCTCTCAACCGCAAGTTCAGGATTCAGAAGGACCGGCTTATCACCTGGGGCTTGGCTTGGAGCGACGATGGCAAAGGCGAAGATGGCAACATTGACGATGCTGTTGCTCGGGCCGACCTGACCGAGACCGTAGACAGTGTGCTGAACAACATCAAGGAAGTCAGTGAGGAAGCCGCCCGGATTCAGCAGGCCGCCACTCCTCTCGGCGTCGGCATTAGCGGCGAGAAGAAATTGGGTGAAATGACAGAGTCAGGAACTTTCGACCAAGCGCGATACGAGGATCTACTGCAAGATCTGACGACGAGCATCGACATTCTGTATGACTTGTCCCGGTCGAGAAAGGCTCTTGCCCGGGGCGAGCACCCGAGCTTTAATTCGGCCGCCAGCCCGGAGAAGTCGGGAGGCAATGAGAAGGCAGCGATACCTCTTAGGCACAGCGTATACGGTGCACCGAACGTTCCTCCTAGCTTTGCCTCTACTGCGACGACGCTCATCAACCAACCGTCATCCCAGCGACCGGCCCTCTCGCCATATGCAGGGTTGCCACCCAGGATAGAGCTGTCGGCACTGATCCTTCCAGAGGAAGGGCCGCCGCCGTATGAAGCGCTCGGCGTGCCGTCGACTACACGTCTGGTTGCGAAGCTCGTTCGATCGAGAGTCTCCGAGATTGTGCAGAGTGCGGTTGGGAGCACTGCGCCCGAAGTGCCTGTGCTTATTGAGTATGCCAACTTTGATTCCATCTACCGTGATACGCATGTACCGCCTCCCCTGCAACGACTTGAGGCCCTCACCTCGTACCTGCAACCGATGCGTGCAGCGTCGCAGATCAATCTCAGCCTCCTGGGCTACTTTGAAGACGTGAATCAGCCAAGGATTGGCCTTATCTACGACGTTCCGTACACAATCCAGAACAAGCTACAAGGTACTGCCGAAGCCGAAGCTCAAATCTTGAACCCCGTGAGTCTTCTCAAATTGGTGCAGAGAGCAACGAAGCCACCGACCAACAACGAGGTGGTGATTCCGCCATTGGAGCATCGCTTCCGCCTGGCTCTTCGCCTTGTCGAACAGCTGCACGACCTCCATGCTCGTGAGCTTCCACATGGGAACATCAACAGTAGCAGTGTAATATTTACCACGACAGTTGGCGAGAGTGCGCTTCTCCCTGAACATATGCGAACGCCGCTTTGGGCAGCTTTTGACCTCTTCTCCAAATGCAGTGTGGAAGGTCAACAGCGCGACTTCAATCTTAACATCTATCGGCATCCTGATGATGTCCCGACAGACCACCGCGAGATCTCATGGGACATCAGGTTTGATCTGTACAGCTTTGCTCTGGTACTGCTTGAGATTGGGTTATGGACGCCGATCGGTGCTCTGTACAAGGCGAAGTACACATTGAACGACTTCAAGCTCAGACTTGAGGACCTTTGGATCCCTAAGCTGGCATCAAAGTGCGGTTCGGCTTACATGAAAGTGGTACAGGCGTGCTTTCGCATGGCTGATGACTCGGATATCTCGCAATTGACTACCCATGGTCTGTACACTCATCTTTTCGAGAAGCTCAGACTTTGCTGCTTGCTTGATGAGGACGAGTATGTTACAGAGCCTGCAACGAGCGACTATTCGTTCAACGATGTTCCAGAGCCGGCGCAATTGCCACCGCACCAAACGAACCCAACAGGACTGATGCATGACCCCTTAGCGTGGACAAGTACGCTTGCTCCGTCTACTCGTCTAGCTTCGACGCCGAACCTGTACTATTACGGCCCAAGCTTTGAGAACGAGAGAATAAGTCGACAGCCTCCATCCCTCTCGCAAGCTCCAAGTATGGCAAATATCCGGGATCACGTCTCTAATACGCTCAACGACGCGACTCTGTCATTCAAAGACTACAAGCAGAAGGTCACACTCATACAGCAAAGATGGCGCGAGTGCCGGACGCAAATAAAAGACGCTCGGGCCGACATCAGAGCTCTTGCGCTAAATCCAGCTGCTCGTCACGCCGCATTGAGGTCGAATGCCCGTGTGCTTCCGACGACTGCAGAGGAGCCTGAATCGGAGTCCAGGTCGAAGCGCCATGAGTTCAGACATCTGCCATTGCCGGAGCAGTGCGAGCAAGACTGGAACTGCAAATACGCCTACCAACTTGCAAAAGTGGTCGAAAGGGCACTAAAAGGATCACAAGAATCTTCTGATATAAGGTTCGTCATGTATGGCGAATCCGAAGAGACTGCAAAGCCAACCTTCTTGCTGAGCTGCGAGAAGTCGACGGCGAAAGTCAAGCACCTGTTGAAGCGGCACTTCAAGTACGATGCAAATGTCTACGACTTGCGAGTGAAGCGATGCGGTCCGATCAAAAGATGTCGCAGGGCGAAGAAGCATGGCGACAGTGCGGCGTACCGTAGCATGGCGCCATTCGGAGCTGTCGAAAAGGCTGTCAACCCGGACTACCAAGAGCGACCACTATGTGGCGCATCGATTGGCGCCTTCCGAGACGAAGAGCATCTACCGCCAGTATCATTTGGGGGCATCGTCATGGTTGACGGCACGGCGTACGGTATGAGCGTGCACCACATGCTAGAGCCCGACAGCGAAGATGAGCTCGACGAGGAGGAGGATGTAGAAGCTGGCGCTGAGGATGGTCACTCAGATACGTCAAGCATTCGCAGCTCGGACAGCTTCTCCATCTACAGCCACTCTGACGACGAGAGCACTGTCCGTCCACCTTCGACTGCTTTCCTCGATGCTGATGAGACGGACGAAGGGCATGATGGAGACCTACCTGGCGTTGCTCCAGGCGACTACGACGAGATCCCAATTACTCAGCCAGCACTGGACGATGCGATAGACCTTGACTTACACGTCGACGTGGACGAAAATGACGACGCTGAGGACTCCGGCATAGACGAGGACCACTTGCTTTCCTACAAGCTAGGCCAAGTGCATGCCTCTTCAGGTCTGAAGAGAACTCCTGGCTCAGCTGGACAAGAAGGCTTCAAGAGCATCAGCCAGTCTCTGCCCCAAGAGATCGACTGGGCTCTGTTCGAGCTCGTGCCGCCTCGTACGTATCCTTACAACGTCGTTCGAGGCGGTTCGAAGTTCTGCGCCGTCGCGAACAAGAAGAACGGACACGTCTATCCAACCACAGTCCGCGCGAGCAATGAGCTTGCGTGCGCGAATGTCCTTTGTCTCGGTCGGACTAGCGGCCTAGCGACTGGCGTCATTGGCAGTACTATGGAGCTTGTCAAGATTCACGGCCGTAGCACGTTCTCAGCGAGCTGGACGGTGAATGGTGACTTCGGCGTCGGTGGAGATTCAGGCGCGTGGGTCATTGGCAACGAGGACGGGCGCGTGTGTGGACACGTCCTAGCATCAACTAAAGGGCGCACGTATATCTGTCCCATGGAGTTGTTGCTCAATGATATCAAGGAAACGCTAGGCGCACGCTCTGTGTCACTTCCGGCCGCGAGCGGCTTGAGTCGCAAGGCTATCGTGCGAGCGACGGCGCAGGGAGTCGGTGGTCTAGTCAGTGATGCTATGGCTGGGCTCAAGGTGATTGATGATGCGGATGTCGGCGGCGGCGTAGCGGTGCCTGAAAGTCCGGCGAGGAGGTCGAAGGGGAAGGCAGCACACCGCAGGCTCTTGAAGAAACGGATAAGGGCTGTGGATATTGGAGGTTGATGATGAGGCGTCATGATTGGGCGTTCACTGGATATGCTTTGATCGGCGACGTACCAAGATACCCTTTGCATACATGTAAGATGTCGCGTCCGGGAAGTGCAATTTGAGTCAACATGTCAGACAGCGATAACGTCGCCATGAATGCCACGATTGATTTTCCACAGGGCCGTAAATTGAAGCTGTCCGCAAGGAAAGTGTGATCTTGGAGACATACAAGTGATCTCGTCACTCACCGAGCAGCCAACTGGTTGATAAGTTGAGATGCTCGGGATGTCCGAGTGTGAGCATCGCAAGCAGCCAGCAACGACATCAGTCGTTTTCACATTGAGAACAAGCAGTCAACGCAGTCAAGAAGCAGTCAATCCTGTCAGCAAGAAGTAAGGGTTTGTCAAGCGATTATTGTGACAGACAGAAGCGCTGGAGCCATGACCAGGATGTAGATGTAGGGAGATGCCTGACATGTGCATCCCAGAAATTATACGGCTCAAAAATGTCCCATCTACCCAAACAACCACAGACCCCCTATTGGCAGATATGCGGCATGCCCCAGTACAGGCAGCCGGCCATTACGACTCCTTTGTACACCTTTTCACCCTCGCCTGCGTCTATGCCCCCAAAGTTGAGGATCCCCGAAACGTCGCCCTGTCGATATCCCCCCCGCCCAAACCTGGCCCGAAAACCCCAGTATGAACAATCTAGCAATCCACGGAGTAAACCTGCTGCCCGTTCGAGCCGAAGATGCCAAACGACGGACTCTCGTTGTAATCCTGGTAGGCATACCAAAAGAAATGCGTGCTCTCGATCGCCGAGCAAGCCACGGAGTTCCAATACTTCTGCGCATTGTCCGTGCTCGCAACCGCTGCGCCGGAGGTGTCCCCGGACACTGGCCAGCCGGTCTCGGTCACCCAGACCCACTTCCCGGGGCTGACGTTGTTGACCTGGTTGCGGGTCGCGGTCACCGAGTCCCAGAAGGTGTTGTACGCGTCGTCGATGCTGGAGGACTGGAAGTATGGGTAGCCGTCCATGCCGATGAAGTCGGCGGCGGTGATGACGGCCTCGTTGTTGGAGTCCACCCATGCGGTCCAGGTGTCGACGTGGCCGACCTGGACGTTCACGCCGTCGGCGTTCACCATGCCGCGGACGTCGTAGATCTGGCTCGCGAGGGTGCTGGCGTCGGTGTCGCCTCGGTAGAGGTCCTCGGAGCCTACGCTGATGGCGAGGATCCAGTCGCTGCCGTGGGCCTGGTAGGCGGCGCGGAGGGCGTTCTTTTCGGCGGTGTAGTGGGCGGAGTCTTCGGTCCAGACGCCGACGAGGAGCTGGGTGCCGGTGGCGATGGCGGCGGGGGCGGCATATTCGAGGGTGTTGCAGTCGGAGGCGGCGTAGACGCGGAAGGAGGTGAAGTATTGGGAAGTGCCTTTGAGGGCGTTGAACGCGTCCTCCCATTGCTGTTGGGTTTTGCAGGAGCCGTCTGGGTTGTTGGCACCGACGTTGACGCCCTTGTAGTAGGCGTTGGTGAAGGGGAGGGCGATGGCCGCAAGGGCGGCGGTGCTGGTTGAGAAACGCATGGTCGGCTTATGTGAGCGAGCGAAAGTGAAAAAGAGGCACAAATGCGCAGTGCAGTGGGTAGAATGTGGTGATGCAGTAGATGCGGTCGGTCACAGGAGCCTGTCTCGTAAGAACAAAGCTTCTTCTGTACAAATTATGCAAGAAATCAGGGCACCAGTCGCTGCTAAATGAATGTGGTGGTGGTGGTGGTGGGTGGTGGTGGGTGGTGGAGAGAGAAGGAATGTGAGATGCGAGAGGTGGATGGGAAGAGAAGACAGCAAGGTCCAAGGGACTCAGCATGTCAACAGCCCCTTGCTCACCCTCAGGCTGTCTCACCGGCCTAGCGTAGCGTGTAGGTGGATGCGGAAGGGGGCAGCCACGGGCCAGTGGTTTGCTGATGGGGATGCAAGACTAGGAGGCGTGATTGGCTGTATGCGGGCAGGCCAGTCAAGGCATTGGCAGTTTTGGTGCGGGTACGAAACGATTAGGAGGCGCCATTTTGGTCAGCTGCCGAGCATGTGGATGATGAGCTGACACTACGTACTATACAGCATCTTGGCATCTTGTGGAGCCAGAGACGAAGGGTTGGATAAGCTTCGATGAGCTTGTTCTCGCCAGTCATGACCTCAGCGCGTCCACTCAGCCCCTGTCCCTGACGATCTCCAGGGGCATCTCACGGCTATTTCTGGCTAGACTGCCAAGACTGCCAAGACTGAAGACTGCCAAGACTTCGCGGGTGGTGCCACGACACCCACGTGCCACGCGCATTTCATCCACCTGCCGTTCACGTGCGAGATGGTGAGCACGAGCAGTCGCAGAGTACTGTGCAACCAGACATCAACATGCGGAGAGCAAAGTCAGTCACCGGGGCTGCCTGGCTGCGATGCGATTACGAACCTCCATCAGGCTCTCGACCGATGCAACCGTCGATCAGTGGAAATGGCGGAGTGGTCGGTGAGGGAGGCGACTTCTTCGTGACGCGCTTGACGGCACAGCTTGACGCTTTGAAGGTCTCGCGATTGTAGTTACACATCTGCCAGCTTGGCGTTGTCGACCACGCCGTGAGCTGTGTGAATCGCGGGTCGATCGCTGACTGCGGCGGAGGGATATTCCGGTCGATGACACTCGACGGTTGGAGTCCATTTTTCAAACGTGAAGATGATGGATGTACTAGGAGCCTTTCCCGGATGCGCTTCACACGTGGTGCCTGATCTTCACATGCAAGCGCGGATCTTTCCGCGCCTCATGGGTAAACACCTCTCAGACTCGCGGACCTTGTTTAAAACTCCCCTTCCTTCGCATTAGCAGCATGCGCACCCGCAACACCAATCCCTCCGCCTGTAGGGCCTGAGCACGTTCGAATCAAGCCATCACACATTCGGATAGGCCACAAAGCTCGTTCGACAAGCCTGTCCACCGTTCCCAGAACACAACAGTATCATGGCCCCGCGCAGATCAGCCACTTCCGTCGTTGCCAGCGCAGCAGCTCGACCTGCTCTACGCCGCAGCGCTCGCATTACCACAGCTGCAGCCGCAGCCGCTCTTGACACTACCGCTAACCGCATCACAAGAAGGAAGGCGCCTGTCAAGCCCAAGTCTTCTCGCAAGGAGTGCTCGACCTGCGGCCGCAAGCGTGCCGCTGCTTCCTTCCCACCCCACCCGCCAAACAAGTATTGCAAGCACGGCGTCACCACTTGCAACAGCTGTACGACTACTCACATAACATACCAGCTTGAGAGCGTCACTTTCGACAAGATATCGTGTCCGGAATGCCCGCAGATCTTGCACGGTGCCGACATCAAGCGTCTCGGCACCAAGCAGGCTTTCCAGAGGTACGACGAGCTGGAGAGAAAGGACATTGTGGAAAAGACCCCCGGATGGCGCTGGTGCCTAGATTCCAAGTGCAGGGCGGGTCAGGTGCACAAGCCACTCATCGTCGAGCTCGCCGCGGAGCCAGATGTCGACGTACAGGAGAGGCCGCGTGCGAAGAAGCGCAAGGCTTACACCACGAGGAAGACGACCAAGGCGATTGATGAGGTCGAGGACAGCGACCACGTCTGCACTTGCCATGTGTGTGGCGCTCGCGCGTGCGTGCGCTGCGACCGTCCATACCACGATGGCGAGACATGCGCAGCGTACCAAAAGCGGTGTCGCGAAGAGATCGAGGCGAGCGAGAAGACCATCGAGAAGAATTGCCGCAAGTGCCCGAACGAGCAGTGCGGCAAGAACATCGAGAAATGGGGCGGCGTGAGTGGAAAGAAGTGCATCTCTACTCAAGTTTTGATCAATACTGACTTTTGACCCACTAGTGCGACTCCATGTACTGCACCCAATGCCGCACCCAGTTCTGCTGGCTGTGCAACACCAAGTACACCGACATCAACACGAATGGACATGCCCAAGGCTGCGTGTACGCTCGCCAGGGCGCGTTCGATCCCCATGCTGCGCCGAACGCGCCAGGCAATGCAGCGTTCAACGCGCTGGTTGCTGACCATGATCTCCCTGACCCCTGGGTGCCGGCCGGCCCGCTGCAACTGTTGCCTGGTCAGCCGCCAGCCGATCCACCGCCGGGGCAACGGGCAGAGGCGATAGCTCGGCACATGATAGCAGGGCGTCTCGGTGCCGGTGGCGGAGGAGGCGGAGGAGCAGGTGGCGGTGGAGCGTGAGTGGAGACAAGGCGAAGAGAAGACGAAGGGTGGGTCGATGTGATTGCTGCGGTTTCTGGAAGCTGGCGTTGATTTCTTGGGCCTTTTGTTGGGTTCGCGGGGACTCGGCTTTGTTCAGGCGCGCAATGTGGCGCGTTTGTGCTCGGTGTGATGAGGCGGACTCCGCGAAGGGACACCGTCCAGTGTATACAATCCCCCCCTTCAGGATCTCGACTGAGGAATTACACAGCTCACTGAGGAATGCAGATACCCTCGAAATGTGGTCGATGAAGATGATCGCCGTAGAGTGACGCGGGAAAGAGGCGTGGCCAGGCGTTCTCAGCCTAAAGACCGAGCTGGTGCCCTCAGTGATCCCATCCGTCGATCCACCAAGTCATCAGACCGATAGGTACTGTTGATGCTCGATGATCAGATCAATGTGGCAAGCAGCATGCAGCATCTTCAGTCAATTCTGCCATGCCGGCAAGTAGTTGACTCGTTGACAAGCAGTCAACCCGTCCAGAAGGAGTGCACCCGTCCACGGAAACTCGGCTCTATCAACGCACAGTCAGACATGTCGACCAGGCAATCATTCGTCTGACTGAGGGAATGCAGGGTAGTCTAGCTATGCGAGGACATCAACTTGAAGAGCAAGGCCCAGTCAGATGCGGTGTCACCCTTTATTGATCGAGAAGTATTCAACTCCAGAAGAGCGAAGTTGGGCCCGGCCACTCGTCCATCCTACCTCGTACTTTGCACACTCGATCTAGTCTGCTCGGTCGCCCCTCCTTCTGGAAACTCTCCATCCTCCATAACCGCAAAACCACATCCAGCTCGTCGATCGTACAGCATGCAGAGCCCGCTCGTCGTCGCCCTGCTCGCCCTTCTGCCTGCCCTCGCGGCGGCGCAGTGCTCGCACGCCCGCACTGCAGCCTGCAGCCGCGACAAAATCAAGATCGCACGTGGTCACACTGCCACTCCCTTTCGATGCGTTCGGGTGAGCTGATGACTCAACACCACAGTTCTGCCGCGGGGACCGCTGCATCGCGAGTCCCACCACCACCAGGCTCCCGGACTTCCCACCTCGTGTAAAAATTTTCTCACCAGCCCCGCGCCGCGTCCGTCGCGTGCGAAAAGGATACCAATATCCGCAAACATGTCTTCGATCGCTTTTACGATGCGAAGGAGGCGAGGGCCGGGTGTGCATGTGGGAAGGACCCGGTGGGGGGGCCTTTGACTGTGACTTGCTGTATGGTGATCCCTGCGCTGCGCCTTGAGGGACTGGATGTGCGGGGCACAGGGATGGCGGGGATGTTTGACGTCGTTGGGGTGGGGAGGGCTGCCTGGACTTGAAGGGTGTGGGAAGGGGGGGTGTGCGGATGGCGAGAGTATGGGACGGTTGGTTGGTTGAGTGGATGTTGGAGGCGTGGAGACACGAGGCTTTTGCTGTGTGCGCGCGTGGTGCTGGCGGGAGGGTGGTGATTGCTTAGACACTATATACAATTCGAGGACATTAGTTGCATGGTCTGAGGTATATATATGTAGCAGGTTGCTGGCGGCAATGAGACGACTGGGGTCGACCAGGCCTACTGATATCACGCCTGAGAATTATGCGCGGAGCAATGACACGAATTCAGCCCATGTCGACATCCGCAGGACCATCTACTTTCTGCCAAAAGCCGGTTGACGTCGTCGTTGAAGCTATAATTCGCGTTTAATCGAGGGCAAAGAGCGGAGTTCTTGACTGGCTGTTTGTGGCAAGCCAGAGACGTGTGGTCGGTGCTTGTTGGTTGGATTCGAGGGACGACTCTCGCTCGCAACTGCCACGTCGAAAGCTGCATCCACGAACCAACCCCCATCCTCCCACCTCCTCCACCCAACATCCCTCCTAAGGAGTACCGATCGACCGATAACAATCCACTTTCATACTGTAAATCCCCACGTTCTGAACATCCTTACACGCCGTCGCGTAACTCCCATCCATCCTCCCGACCTCCCACTGACACTTGGAATCGCCATACGCGATGCCATGGCACGGGAACGCCTCGGCCGGCTCGTTTCCCCAACGCATCGAAACGCCCATGCCTTTGCTGATGCTGAAACACCCGGTGTCCCCCTGCTTGAAGGGGTCGAAAGTCAGGTACCCGGCGTCCCATTTCAGAGATTTGCAGGGGCTGTCGTTGACTCTGAAAGAAGTTTGGGCAGGGGCGGGTGCGACGGCGCCGGCGCCGGCGGTCAGGAAGGCGAGGGGGAGGAGGGAGAGGTGAGCCATGGTTGGGAGGCTGGAGGGCATGGGGTCGTTGCGTTAGTGGTGGGGTGGGCGGGGTGCTGGAGAGGGGGTCCGTTGTTCAGACTGTGTCTCTGTATTAGCCACTGATCGGTGCCGTTTAGACGTGCTGGTCAAGACTCACGCCAGACAAACCGACTGTGGTTGTAGACACATCCCAAGCCATTCCCCTCAAGTGGACCCAAGCTGCTTCTTATCACAGCCGATCAAAGCCCGCATTGTCTCGCCGACAACGATGCCAGAACAGTGCTGGCCAGCTTGGTGACATCCGGCGATTACGAACGGATGGGATTGGCAAGCTGCCGACGCTTTGTGTTTCACGTGAACCTATTCAGTCACCCAGCCCCGACTATCCGATCCAGACGAAGTCGGAGCATCGATGATTCGAGGCGTATGATCCAACCCAGTCCAGTCCGAGGGCATCGAAGCTGATGATGCGCATGCTCCGGTCTTGATGGTAAAGACACGCCACTGACTTCCGACGTCCGCCCAAACATGCGCCGAGACCACACTTACCGACACGAGCTTCAATGCCAATCGGATCCACTGCATCAGGATGCTGATAGCATTGATTCGTGTTGAAAGACGCTACTCGGTCGACGTCCCCTGCACCCACATAAGAACGCCAAACTCCTCGCTGTAACCCCTTTTCACAGTCTAATACGAGCCACCCCCTGGCATCATCTCGTCCCGCTCCTCCTGCACCCTCTTCCCATAGCCGCCTCTCCCCGGATCAAACTCCTCCCGATACTCATCCCTCACTTGGCCTCCACTCTTCCCCCGGCCGTACTGTCGGCCCTCACTGAAGCCCTCATCCAAGTCACACCTGATGATCCTCTCGTCCAGCTTGGTGCCGCCGATGTATTTGAGGGCGTCGAGGGCGTCGGAGTGGGTGTAATACTCGACGAAGCAGAAGCCGCAGGGGGTTTTGGTGAAGCGGTCGAGGCCCATGACGAGGCGTTTGAGCTCGCCGGTGGTGGAGAAGAGGGTGCTGATTTGTTCTTCAGTGGTGTAGAAGGAGAGGTTACCGACGTCTGGACGGATACTCAGAATCATGTTCATGTTCATATTGACGATATTGTGTGATGGAGTAATGAATTGTTCTTACATAATGTGGTGGCATCGGCGAGCTTTTCTTCCAGGTCGGGGGAGGGTGGACGAGTGGCATCGGTGTGGTTGTCGTGACGCTTCCGCTTCTTGTATTTGCTCATCGCGTATGACGACGGCTTATCCAGTCTTTCGACCGTATTGCGCATTTGAAATTGAGGCATCAGGACTGGTTTCAGACGGTGAATATTGTATGCGACCGAGTGGGAGAGGATTGATGAATATTGTTATTAATGGTTAAGCAAATGTGGCCCAAGCTTCCCTTGTTCCCTCCGCTTCTCCAAACGCGTCGGACATCGATTAATTCCAATCACAAGATCAAACATGCACCTGTCACGATAGTCACCATATGGCGCCAAAGATACAGGCCCGCGATCCGCAATGGCTCACCCGGCCTTCGCCAGGCTTTCAGCTCTTCTCGCAGGAAGACAGAGTAGTGCTGCCGGCGCCAGGATACCAGGCCGCCCAGCGCAAGATTGCCCACCGCGGCACCGAGGTCTTTGTCGCCGCGGGCAACGAGCTGCGATGGAGCGACCTGACCATCCTGCGGGACGCGGGCGAGTCATTCGAGCGTGGACGCGGTGTCGGTGAAGGGTATGGGGCGGAGGAGTCCGCGGGCGGGAAGGAGTACCGCGTGTTGAGGACTCCCGTTGCGAGAGAGATCCTGCAGATCAGTGTCAGTCCGTCGGGAGACTTGATGGTGCTCTGCACGAGTCATACCGTCCATGTCGCTATCCTGCCGAGTTCGACACATCTGCGCAGCGGACATCGGTCCCCGCTGAAGTTGAAGGCATTCCAGCTTGGCCCTACAGCGCACGTGCTGGAGCAGTCACCCATCGCTTCCGTGCTCTGGCATCCACTTTCTCCCACTCGCAACTGTCTGGTCACCGTCACCAAGGATGCCTGTGTGCGCCTGTGGGAGCTGGACCGTGAGAACAGGAGTACCTTCGACGAACCTGGCTTGGCGGTCGATCTGAAGAAGCTCGCCAATGCCGCGTCGATGCAAGATGATCTGACTGCGAGCAACTACGGCACCAACAAAGGCTTCTCACCTGATTCAACCATGATGGAAGTGGCATCCGCCTGCTTCGGTGGCCAACGTGGACACGACGAATTGGGCTGGGCGAGCATGACACTGTGGTTCGCCATGAGTGAAGGGGATGTGTATGCGCTGTGTCCCTTCCTGCCGGAGAAGTGGGTCGCCCCAAAGTGGCTCCTTCCAAGTCTGACCACTAGTGTGGTGGGCAAGGCAAGGGCGATTGGGAGTGATCGCGAGGCCACCGAGGGCGAGAGGAGACAGGCGGATATGCAGTGCAAATGGTTGGCTGAGGTCGATGCACAGGACCCCGTCATACAGGTCATCGAGGACGAATTCGAAGAAGAAGAGGTCTACCGACGACCCGAACGACCTGCGCCCGTGGCCAAGCTGCAAGGACCATTCTACGTGGGATCTGAGATGGACATTGGCGAGATCACCGACATCTTCGTCATCCCGCCCAAGATCAACGAGGAAGCTCTTTTCGATGAGGAAGAGGAGCTCGAAGCAGATGAAGGCCTGAGTATCGGCATCATCTGCATCGCCACCAGCACAACCAAAGTGCACATCTGTCTCGATCTTGACGGCGTCGAAGCTGAATGGCTGCCCACTAAGCGTGCACGGTCTTTTGGCTTGGACGACCTGGACGAGAAGGACTTGCTGCTCTTCGAGACCATTGACCTGAGCGATCCTGCTCTCGAGACTGGTGTCAATTACTGGCCGACCTTCACCGCATCTCCGCTCGAAAGATACGAAGTCTTCCTCACCACTCCAAGCGGCGTGTATAACTTGGATTTCAAATTGTGGGCCAACAGGCTCGAAGAAGAGCTGATCGCGGAGGATGAACGAGGCGTCGATTTCAGGATTGATATACTTGCTGGATCTGCAACATCCACGGTAGCGACCATGATCGACCTGCCAAACGAGTCTGAGCAAGGGCTGAATGCCGCGATCGCCATCTACGACCCCACCAACATTGGCTACCTCCTCCTGACCACCGCCGCCAACGCACCTCACTCCGCCGTTTTGGAGATCCCATCAGCCAACCGTTTTGCGCCTGACCCAGTCGTCCCAGTCGCAGCCCTCCCAGCACCAGAACCGCGAGCACCCTACCAAGCCGCCGACGACTTTTTCGCCCGATCCGCCCTTCCCGACTTGATCAGATACGCCAACGACAAAAAGGTGCTGGGCTCCGACCTCAAACAGTCCGTCCGTTTCTCCTCCGCCACCCTCGCACTCATGACTGACGCCCATCGCATCCTCTCCTCCGAGACGCACAAGCTCGGCCTTGCAGCCGCAGACCTCTTCCGTCGCTGCGAGCGTATGCGGAGTGAATTGCTGGAGCAGGTGAGGAGGGTGCAGGAAATTTCGCAGAAAGTCGAGGTGGTGATTGGTGAGGATGAAGGGCTGGAGAATTATGAAGGGGACGAGGGCGAGAGTGACGAGGTGCTGAGAGGGAACGAGAAAATGGAGAGGAGGGTGAATGAGAGTCATGAGAGGACCGTGGAGATCTCGGAGCGGGTGGAGAGGCTGAGGAAGAAGATGGTCAGTCTTGGTGGGAGGGAGCTGAGTACTAAGGAGCGAGCCTTCGCGGAGGAGGTGCAGGCTGTGCATGCGCAGATCGAGCCTGCGGAGCCGGAGGCGCCGACGGATCCTGGTTCCATCCTATCACTGGAGAATTCGGCGGGGGCGCTGGAGCAGCATCAGGCCGAGAAGAGGGGCGAGCTGGCGCACAGATTCGAGGCGGTGATTGGCTTACATCAGAAGCTTGTGAGGCAGGCTGAGGGAATTGGCGGTGGCAGCACGACAACGACCAGTAAAGCGGGCGCCGCTGGAGGGGAGTACAAGCGCCGGCAATTAGCTCAAGTCATGACGCTGCTGGAGAGGGAGACGGCATTGGTGGAGGGTGTCTCGGAAAGGCTCAGGAAGCTCGCGGTCACGTGATCAGGGGTCCGGCAGCTTCTTGATAGATGGACATTCCGAGTTGTGGATGGTGTTTCGATCACAGCCTGGTGCAGGCCAGGAGGGCGAGGTGCTAGTCTCGATCTGTTGACGTACGAGACTATGATGGGTCCCAAGGAGTCCTTCGACCCGATGTGCAGGACCAATATGGCCTGGTTTTGAAGGCTGCGATTGCAGTTTGCTGAGCTATGCTTGACGCAGCGCCCTCGAGAGAATTTGAGAGGCGCCTTTGTGCCGGTTAACCACGCGCATGGGAAGCAATGGTGGGGATCTGCCGTGGTAGAGCGACAAAGAGGTCGGAACAGTATACAGAAAGGATGATTGTAGCTGATAGGACAGAGTTTCCGAGTAGGGCCTTCCAGTCCTTGTCATAGGTGCGCGATGATCAGCACTGCCGCTGGGAGTATTGTCGTTTCAGTAATTGGTTCGACGGGCGCTCAGGGCTCAGAAACAAGATGTAGAGATCAAGGCTGCTGCTGATTTGGGCTACGGGTTCCGAGACAGGCGATCGATGTCAGCGGAGCACTGTTGTCGGCATCGTGGAGCAGCTTCTTGCTCGTTTTTTGGGTTTGGTGTATGATTGCTGGAACATTACCGCTGTGACTCCCCTCCAATACAAAGCGACGGCAGGAGAGTAAGGAATACTCCATGCTGCCCCACCGTCCTGTCCACCACATCGCGAGTCGCTAATTCTGAAATAATGAAGGACTCCCTACTGCGGACTCCCGTTGGCCCCAATCAAGCAAATTTGCATTTATACAGACTGCTTAACATCGTCGATCAGCTCATCCCTGATCGCGGAGCAAGGCTTCTACAATGCTTCTGGGCGTTATCAGCAAAGCCGCCAAACGAAGATCCAGACTCTGCGAGATTTCGAGAAGCTGGCCAGATATCCGAAGCCAGCGCATCCGATTCTTTCGCAGCCAGTCCTGTGGCACACGAACCTGCACGGGGATAACATATTTGTTGATGAGAATGATCCAACAAATCACAGGCATCATTGATTGGCGGGCAGTTCACATGGCTCCGCTCTTCACCCAAACCCAGCATCCGAACTCCCTCGAGTTCGACGGCGAAATCCCCAGCGCCTCTCAGCTCCGACAGCCTCTCGTGCCCCCGAAATCCGTCTTGCCCGCTCCGGATGCATCGGTCGTTCCTATACCATGGCTCAAATTTGCGCCACTTTCTAACAGAAATTCGAATATCGAGACATGGACGCCGAGACCTGTCAATTGCTTCCTTCCGCGGCATTGATATTGATCTTCGCAACAATATCGTTGGCTGAGAACAGATAATTGCACCAACGCGATTCATGGCCATCTCAATGATTCTCTGAGAGCCTTGGATGAGCTTGCCATGTGGTTGTGTGCGCCAAGGTGGTGCTTGAAAGCTTCACCGTGATTCAGCAGCGGTGGTCCTCGCTCTACAGGCGGAAACGAGACGAGAGCCGCTATGCCATGTGACATTGCAACCACGCGCGAAATCCGGTCCCGGGAAGATCGATCTCGGAACTGGAGGACTCCAGCATGCTGCATGTCCACATGACCACAGCAGTGTGGGGCCGAGCCTCAGCTTGTTTCTGCTCTCAGCCTCTTGGGCTAGTCATAATTTTCGGTATTTATCTTTCCTGCGAAATCTGCAGGAATAGCCGCAACGAGGAAATCAATGGCTTATCATTCCGCCACCGTCCGTCTTGGAAGACAAGGTGTTTACGATTTCCGCAATTCCATTCACCAACTCAATGGCGCCCACAAAGAAACTGCGCATTGGTATTGCCGGCCTTGGTCGGATGGGTATGTGAGGATCTGATTCTGAGAAACGCGGCCACTAAGTCTTCGCAGGCAAACGACATGCAGTAAATTTTAACGACTTCACGCCACGAGCCATTGTGGTTGCGGCAATCACTCCGGATTCAGTAGAGCGGGAATGGGCAGCACAGAATCTGGAAGGCGTGCGACTATATGCTGAGGACGACGACATGCTTGCTCAAGAAGAGCTTGACGCTGTTGTAGTAGCTAGTGCCACCAGCGTGCATGCCGAACAGACTCTCAAAGCAATGGACAAGGGCCTCCATATACTGTGCGAGAAACCCCATTGGCTACGACGGTCGATCAGGTAGAACATCTCCAGTCTCGAAAACGTAACTGTCAGGTGCTAACGCCACAATTGACAGGCGAGAACAGTCTTGAATGCTTACGAGCAAAATCGGAAGACACGGTATCCTAAACAGAAAGTAATGTGCGCCTTCTCACGTCGCTTTGATGTTTCTTACTGCGCGGGGCACCAAATGGTCAAAAGCGGCAATCATGGTCCTCCAAATGTATTCCGCTCCCAGACTGCCGATCTGCATGATTCTACTGACGTTTTCGTCAAGTATGCAAAGACGCGAAATGATGGCGGCTGGCCAGGAGGACACAACAAAATTTAACTGCAGAGATGCGGCCATCAGGGTCAACATGGAACCTCGGAAGAACCATGTCGCCATCCATGACTCCATGGGTGCGAGGCGAGCGCGCCCACAGCATTACTGCGAGCGCTTCCGGGAGGCCTCCGTCACAGAAGCTAATGAGTTCACCGCGAGCTGCCTGGACGATGTGGAGCCCCCGATCGGTCTGAAGGCTTTGGTCAGAGCGATGGAGATTGTAGGTCTCGTCAAGTGTAGCACTGTCCATCTCCATTAACAATATAAGGAAATTTCGAGACTACCTTCCCTATCCGAATGATTCCAGAGTCTGCTTCGAACCCATCGGAGTCTTGGCCAGACGCACCTGCAATGAACGACGACGACATGGACTTGTGCTCCACTTGACCCAGCGCTGCTCCGTGCAATCTTCGGCATATGGACGGACACTACTGCATAGATCCGAGCAGGCCGTATCACCCATCGCTGGCGGCTTGACCCGCGGACTCTTTCTCCGCCGTGTCAGTGGTCCTCGCGAATCGAGCGATCTGTCGGTTGCTTCGACATGGTCGACTGCTTCTCGCGAACACTTGCTGTCTTGTTATCAGCCCGACTCCCTCCCCGCGGTCGGCAAAGCTGACGGAATTCTCGAGTGCTCGAAATGCGAGTACATGTCATGAGTCGGTCACTTCACCTGTCCACCGGTCGACTGGTCGGTCGGTATAGAAAACCGCTGCGTCCTCTCGCATCGATTCCGTATACAGCAAAGCGGCCCATTGCCAGAATTGTCAAAGCGCCTACCGTCATCTCCACGGTCACCGGGACTGGTCTGTATCTCACCACTAAACGTGACAAATGTGGCGATATGCCCTGCGATGACCTTTGCGCTCGCCAGCTTTCCATTCAATCTCTCCTTCCTACATACATATACGTAACCGCATGACCCACGTACGCGCTGCACCCATCAGCAGCGAGTCCCAAAGTCCTCTCCCCAAATTCCAAATCCACTGCGCACAGCGACTCCCCATCGCAAGTGACCGCCACCGACACCGCCCGTCCCGTGCTCGAGCAACCAGACCACACTACGGACTGCAGGGGATATCCGGCTCCACGCCTTCCCAGCCGTTATACTGCGAGCAAACACAATACCTGTACTTCGGATTATCGCCTCGAGCTCTCCTACTATACCCACTGCAGATAGCGTCACACGTCTGGTCCCACCCCGGAGAGTCCTCCATGCATCGGTCCTTGCCATGCATCCGGTAGCAGGGCTTCCCGACCGCATTGCAGCTGTCCACCAATTCGGAACAGCAAGGACCTTCGGCCGCGGGCGCGACGTCCTGGCACTTGGGAAAGCCGTTGATGTCCTCGATGGCGCTGGTGCATCGCCCCAGCGTGCCGTAGACTTGATCGCACCATGCGCACGGGTCCGTCATGTCCTGGTTCGCAGGCGCTATGCAAGCCTTCACGTTGGGTCCGTCGATGACACCGTTTGGGAGGTCGCATTTGCAATACGGAGGCTGGCCGGGCCATTGGGCGCAATGTGCGAGGGTGTGGACGACGGCGAAGGCGAGGACGGCGATGAGGGTTGCTGACCTCATGGTGATTGTATGTGCTGCACCTGACAGCCGCAGCAGTCCAGAATCCGGGAGCGTGAGATCACCGGACGATTCGAGTTCAGCTGGATGGATGTTGTGCTGCAACCAACAGTTCGCTGCAGTTCGGAAGCCTGATGTCGCTACTGGCGATCAGGACCCAAAATCACTCCAGACCCAACTGATTTTATATACACATCGTCACACGACCTGCTTCCTCGAAACAGAGTCGAGTGGCAAAGGCGGGCCAAGCCCGGGCTGTCTAAGCAGTGGTCTCGGTAGCGCGAGGCTATGCAGTGCAATTTGTTCACATCTATGCACCCGGTGTCCCGGTCCAAACCTGACCATTAGATTGCCGCACTTAGAGCAACGACGTCGGGCAACATGATCGAGACGGATCCATACCCAAGAGCTGGTCCGACTTATGCGCCAGGAGCACTGCCTCCCAGTTTGCCAAGACCAAGTCCTTGAAGGCTCTGGATCCATATATCGCTAAGAGATACCAAGCCGCGGTGGACCTCGTGACATCTAGCTGTCAGGAAATGCATAGACTTGGATATATTTCTGCTTGCCACGTGCAGCTTGGATTGGTAAAAGCTGTCCCGTGGCTTGCAGCGTCCATCTGCCTTGCTACAGACTCGATTGCTGGAGATGGATCTGCCCCAGCGGGGTCTCGATGCAGGTTCTCTGAACATTCAGCAGAGCTCTGGTCTTGGATCACAGCCACATCTGGCGGCCGCCAGTACAGGCACCTTCGGCTCACGAAGAAGTCTCCAGTTTCCGTCCCGTTTCACAGTGTTAAATTGTGAGACCCAACCCAATGCAATGCCGCGCCTATACGTCACAGATGTCACTACGCTCTCATCGTCTTCTTGCCCATAGCCTTTTTGTTTTCTCGTTTTCTCTCCTGCTCCAGAAACTTCTTCTGCTGCTCCGCCGTCATCGTGCCCAACTTGCGATCCCTCTCCTCCTTCTTCAACTTATCCGCCTTCTCTCTTCGATCCTCGGCCTTCTCCTCCTCATCAATCTTCTTGATCTTGGCCAATTCTGCCTCTCGTGTCGCGCGGATTTTGCGCGTGGCTTCCGGACGGAAGTGTGCACTGGAGACCAGCTGATCGGGGAGGCGGAGGAAGTAGGCGAAAAGAGAGGTGCTGCCGGGCTTGGTCTGGAGGCGTGTGGATAGGAAGACGCGTTTGCGGGGGATGAGATCGTTGAGTCTGTGTGCGGTGTCAGTGGTGCGCGGAGAAGAGCACCGGCCTGCACCGTACTCACTTCTTCGGAGCATCAATCGGCATATCGCTCACAATCAATGCCTCAAAGTCATGGCCAGCATCGTTCAGCGCCTTGATCAAATCGGGCGTCAACAACGCCTCGCTGACCTCATGGCTCTCGCTCATGACCGTCGTCCAGACGGGAAGCTTCGGATGATCTTTGGTCGTGGTCAGACTGATGTCGTACCGATCATCTCTGAGCTGCTTCATCTTGTCCTTGTGTACGACAGCCCACACAAACCCATCGAACTGGCTATCCTTGGTCTGCAGCGGAGCAGCATTCTGCGTCTTCTGCGGCACAAGCGCTCTCTCCTTGCCGTCAAAGCAGTACGCGGTCGCTTCCAACCGTTCGCTCGGGGCGGCCATCGAGTCCATGAAGAAAGAAAGCGCGAGTTCGGCACACCATTTGAACGGGTTGTACCGGGGATAGAGGGTGATTTTGACATCCAGAAAGGCGACATTCACGCGACCAGTGGCGTAGGTGGTATACACGTCCTTGCTCTTCTCCTTCAGAATGTCATCCGGAACGTCGGTCCTGCCCGCCAACGCCAACGCCTTGCCCACAGCCGCTGTGCCTTCCTCGTCCTTCAAGCTGCTCCTGCCGCCATGCCCTATCGATGCAAACTCACCCTCCAGAAGAGGAAGGTGGGTCGCCGCCCATTGCTTCGCGCGTGCCCTGTTTGCGCGACTGCCCCACAGGTTGAGCAACACGACGATGAGCAGACACGGGATGATCACCAGTTCCTGGTAGAAGTCCGCAATGGTCGTCCGCTCCCATACTCGATACCATTTGGTGTATGGGCGGCCGACGCTGCTCAGGTGCGCGGTGTCGAATGCACCACCCGTTGGCGACGCGGCAGGAGTTGCAGCATGGGACGGGGGTTGGGGAGCTGCCGCAGTGGCAAAGTCGGCAAAGTCATGGTCCACAGCCGTCGCGGACGACGCGGGCGACTTGGCGCCGCCGAGGATCTTCTGCAGGTATTCGGCCATGTTGCTGCTGAAAACTACATAGAGGTTCACATGTAAAAGACGTGCTGGGTAGCGGTCCGAGCTCCCGTCCCTCCGCATCATCTACCGAGACCTAGGACCTCCTTCGTACTCTGACAGGCCTCATACATACAACATCCCACTCTCGTGACGGTGCTGTTGGCCGGAGGAAACAACCGTCTGATCGATTTGGACGGGGGACTAGTCAGTGCATCAAGCCCCAGAGGTGCTGGTGACTGTCTCGTGATGTGAATATGTGCTGCACTTGCTCTCGACAAGGCAGGTGCATCCTCCTGAGCTCCACTTTTCTCAACAACCGCAAGTCACGCCTTCCTCGCCGTCATCCAAGTGCAACCTTTCCTCGCCATTTGTCTACCGTCTCCCTGGACAGCTCTTGGTCAGCGATAACGCGCATATCGAGGTCCAATTGGGATATCCAATCAACAAAAGTTACAAGCTACTGAAGTATCATGTCTGTCGGGCATCCATCACGCTCCAAGCAGCGCAAGCCGGCCGACCTGCCAAGCGAGCGATCAACAAGATCCTTCTGGCACACACAGCCTTCGCCACTCCTGACAGGTCACAGGTCGACCCGGAACCTGCCAGAGACGTGGGCCGTCCCGTATCCGACTGCATCACAACACTGCTGATCATCTGTGGCAGCGCCGATGTAGTGATTATCGGCTCGGGCATCTCGGGCGCCAGCATCGCCCACCACCTCCTAACAAACGAGTCCTCGGTCTCTGGTCCATCGGGCGAGAAGCTTCATGTAGTCATGCTCGAAGCCCGCGAAGCCTGCTGGGGCGCAACAGGCCGCAACGGAGGACACTGCCAGCCCTTACTCTTCGAACACCCTTACGACCCCAGCATCGGCGAGTTCGAGCTTGCAAACTTCCATACCCTCCAGTCACTGATTGAAAAAGAGAAAATCGATTGCGAATTCGTGGCCCAACCGGGCGTCAGAGCTCTCTACTCTGACCACCACCTCGAAGAAATGAAACAGGCACTCGAGACTCTGCAATCGACCGCACCAGAGCTGCGGAAGCACATGACCCTATACACCGAGCCAGAAGAACTCGCCGACCTCCGTCTCCCAACCGCCAAAGGCGCCGTAGTAACCGACCTCGCCGCCCGAATGTGGCCCTATAAATTCGTCGCCCACATCCTCTCCCACCTCCTAACGTCCGATCCCTCGACACTAAACGGGACTCTCAACCTCCAAACCCTCACCCCAGCCACCGCGCTCCACCACTCCCCCACCACCTCCCTCTGGTCCCTCACAACCCCCCGCGGCCTGATCACCACCCCCAAAGCCATCCTAGCCACAAACGCCTACAGCTCCCACCTCCTCCCCCCCTTCACTTCCCTCATCGTCCCCTGCCGCGGCCAAATGAGCGCCCTCCAGCCCCTCCCCTCCCTCTGCACCCCCCAAACCCGCCTCAAAACCTCCTTCGGATTCCTCGGCCCAGGCCTCGACGACTACCTGATCCAACGCCCCACGGAAACCGGCGGACACTTGATGTTCGGCGGCGGGCGGCAGCACGGCCCCTCGATCGGCGTGACCGACGACAGCGTGCTCGATCCGACAACGGCCGCCTATCTACGGAAGAGATTGGTGGAAGCCTTGGGCCTGCCCGAGACTCGGGAAGAGTTCCGAGCAGCGAACGAGTGGACGGGGATCATGGGCTTCTCGCGGGACGAACACCCTTGGGTCGGAGCGCTGCCGACGTCGCCGCCGGGCTTATACATGAGCGCCGGGTTCACGGGCCACGGGATGCCGAATACATGGCTCTGTGGGAAGACTGTGGCGCTGGCCGTGAGGAGGACTTTCGAGGGTGTCGACGCGGAGTGGGCGATTGAGGGCGCGGCGGCAGAGACGGGGTTGCCGAGGTGTTACAGGATTACCTCGGAGAGGATGGAGAAGGCGATGGAGTTGGAAGATGTAGCGGAGAAGGACTGGGCGGAGATGAAACACGGGGGGAGCTTCGAAATGTAGAAGCGTGTATTGTCCGTGCATTGCATTGCGAAATCTCTTTCTCCTCGCTTCCGTCCTAACCATAAACTACAAGCAAAAGAAGACAACAGCCGCAGCCAACATGGGCCGCTGGGTCTATACCATAGAATGTATCAATCGATCGTCCGATGGTATCATTCGCTGTTCTCCCAACAGTGCAAAGGCCGCCGCAAACGCCACGCCGAAACTACCGACTCCAAACACAGAGTTGTATGTGCGCGCTTGCCCCTGTATGTCCATGTCTCCCGCGCACCAAAGCCGTTGCAACTGGGTCCTCTCATACACGAGCGTCGTGTCCGTGTCTGCTCGCGAAAAAGCATTGATCGTGTTCACATGTCCCTCGACCTCGTCTCTTCTTCGACTTCCATCTGAGCACCCTCCTCTTCACCGCTATGACCAGTCGTGTCCTCCTCCTCAGACCAGTATCCATACCGCTCCACAAACCCCTTCCGGCTCGAGAAATCCAGCGATCCACCCCACCACCTCTTCATACCCGGCGGCAGACTGATCTCGCGCTCATCCTCTTCCTCAATCTTGTAGATCTTATCCTCTCTCATTTCCGCCTCCTACAACAGAATGAGGTAGTTCGAAGGTGCGATACCTGTTTCGCCATTCTCTTTCTTCGCCTGCCACCATCGCCCACTCACGTCACTGACCTCCAGAATCTCATGCTTGCTGAAACTGATCTCGTTCGCGTCATCGGGGTTCGCCTCGTAGCTGTAGATGGCCTTCGCTCGGTAAGGGTACTCCGTTGGTGCGCCAATCGCGCTATCCTGCTGACTTTGCGCTTGCATCGACTGCTGCTGATGTTGTTGATGCTGCATCGCAGGATTTTGTTGGGAGGCTACGCCGGGCTGGGGGAACGCAGGCGTACCGTCCGCTTGGTTCTTAGCTCCAGCCGCACCGCCTGGGTAGCTCGCTACTGGACTCGACGTCTCGAAGCCAGCTAGTTGCGCTGAGTTGTACATCTGCCGCGCCTGGGGGTTGCTCGAGTGTGTTGTCTCCGGTCGCATGTACGACTGGGTCATATGTCTGCTGGTTCTACTTGGCGCATGGTCTTTGTGTAGGGCGAAGGAGTCCATGGTCTGTCTGTGCGAGGCGCTAGGTTGTGAGCCGCAGTAGAATATCCAGACAATCTGCGACAAGGTCAGCGGACGGTCAATGCGTCGGCCATCACCGACCGCTGTACATACCTGCACCATTGACAGCAGAATGAATCCCGCCGCTGCTGCCTCTTTCGCGGGCTGAGGCCAGTAGATGAGAGAGTTGACTGCGGAAGTTGTGAACACG
Source organism: Teratosphaeria epicoccoides (assembly GCA_021401465.1). NCBI lineage: Eukaryota > Fungi > Ascomycota > Dothideomycetes > Mycosphaerellales > Teratosphaeriaceae > Teratosphaeria > Teratosphaeria epicoccoides. Next base: position 45,000 of record JADDMT010000024.1, on the reverse strand, counting down.
AGCCCTGCCGCCAGGAAGCCGACGATCGCCACATGATACGTAAATATCGCATCCATGCCCACTGCCACCGCGACACCGATGATGATGCAGAACATGTACGACAAACACCACCAGGAGTAATTGGGATATTCTTCGTGGAGAGCGGCTATTATCGAGCTGGAAAAGGCTATGATCCATCCGCACTGCTCCATCGTTAGTCCAGCCTACCCTCCATCTCCTTCACACGACTCACCACAGCAATGCCAATGGTCGCGAGCGCAAAGGGATCACCCAGTATGTTCCCGATGCTGAAACCACCACGGCCAGAGCCGGAATGGCGCTTGTTATTGTTGTTGTGGTCCATCTTGCGGAGCGAGGGCGAAGTGGTGTGGCTCGGCCAAGCGGGCATGCGCCAAGGATGAAGGAGAAGCGGATGGGGTGATCAAGAGCGCGCACCAGTCAATACGAACGATAAACGAGTGACTGGAGACCGTGTCGCGTCTGTGTAAGCAGTGTGAGCCTGCGCGTAGGGGTGGCGAGCGGTAGTGCTGGTCTCGAAGGGATTCGGCAATGCTTCCGATATTTTTATACGCGCGCGAAGGATTCCTTTGTTCTGGAGGGATGGAAGGAGCGTGGTCGGAATGCCTTCGCCGAACTCTTGATGATGTTGGATGTACAGAGAGAGCAGACCTGCTGTCGCTATGATGTATTCGTAGTCGGTAGGAGACGCACGTGAGGTGGTCGGGGAGTATGTCTGCTGGTCGCTGGTCGCTGGCAGAGGTATGCGCGGCGGCGGCGGCGGCGGCGGCAATCTCGCCCCGAGTGCGGCAAGGAAAGTTGTTAATGCCGATGCCTCAGGTTCCTTCTCGAGTTCCCTCTCTCTGTCTCGAACTGAGACGCGTGCCGCCGGGTGGTGCCTTGACGAGCGCAAGTTCCAATGTTCTCGGTGGGCAATCAGGAAGGGGGAGCAGGGTGCGTGCGAGCTCAGCGCTTGCAGCAATGTTAATCTCCAGCAAGCCAAACTGCGGCTGTTCCCGGCAACGCGGCCTTTCGCTGCTAAATTAGATTTCCCCTTCGAGGCAGATGCTTGGCTTATTCGTTCGGCTCAGCTCAGCTCAGCTCAGCTCACTCCCGCGTCCCCCTTCAATTTGCCTCAGCAGCTGAGAAGGGCTGCTGACTGTCGGATAGCGATCACCACGTGCGTGGTTGGAAGTGGGTCATCAATGTCTTGGCTTTTCTGTACAGTGTTGATCGCAAACTTCAAAGTCAGGAACCTTTGCGGCTCTGTTCGGATGTTCTCGGGAAGCAGGGTATGCCTGCGCTTCGTAGATAGGAGGGAGGAGGTACAAATGCTGAGTAGTGACTTCCTTGACACTTGCTTGTTCAAATTTGACATGTGACATTTGCCTGATTCAAGATGTCCAAGGATGCCGTGCTGGTCGACCGCAATCATCCCCGCCGCTGTGACAGCACTGAGCGACAGGTCACAGAGCACAGACAGTCGCGTGCCTGACAGGATGCGAGCGCAATGTACCACAATGTGAGACGAACCATTCGCACTGCCACACCACCGCCAGACATGCAGGGCTCGACAGTTCAAACACGATGTAGGTCCTCAATGAAATGGACCTTTCATTCTCATCTCCGCTCCTTGACGCCATGTCGACTACTCTGGTTCACGAGGAAGTGATGTGAGTGGCATTCATCGTCTGAAATGCTTCATGTCAGTTTCATGCACCCTGCCATGTGAAGAAAACTGGGGTCAATGACCGATGCATATCGGCAGATGCTGATAGCCGAAGAAATAAAGTCATCGCAAATCAGATCGTATGAGTTACAATGTAAACGTTCATGTCGCTATCATGACCACAACAGATACTCATCGCCCCCCACAATCCTAAGCCGCAGCCTTCGTCTCAGCATGCGAGCCATACCTCGGTGCACCATTATTGTCAAACACACTGGTAGTTTTGCTCATCCCATTCGCACCCTTCAAACTCTTATCCTTCGCCATACCGTTGTGCGTACCATTGAAGCTCAAGCCCGAGATCCCATCATACCCCTTCACACCCGTCGCCTTCTCCAGCCTGGCAGCAAGGTCATTGCTAACCTCCCGGAAGATAGCAATCTGCCTCTTAATGATCTCCTCCTTATGGCAATTTGCCATGTGGCCAGAGACGTTATTGATGAAACGCTCCTTCGCGCCGTCGTCAAACACCTTCTCCCACAGGTTGCGCGGAGCGTTGAAGTCCTCCGGTCTAATCTCGGACAAGAAGCTGACAGCATTGCCGGTAAAGGTGCCGTGCACCTTATCCAGATCGACCGAACGCTCGCGGAATTGCATCGGCTGGATCGAGCTTAGGTACGCTGGACGCGAGCCCTGGTTGTAAAACGCCATGCTGCCGTCGCGCTGGAAGTTACCGAAGCGGTATGCTGTTCTCGGCGAGTTGACAGGCAGCTGTTGGTAGTTGACGCCCACACGGTGGCGGTGGGTGTCTGGGTACGAAAACAGTCGTGATTGCAGGACCGGGTCGGCAGACGGCTCCATCCCCGGTGGCATGTGGCTCGGGTTGAACGCGATCTGCTCGATCTCGGCGAAGTAGTTCTTGACGTTCTCATTGAGGAAGAATTCTCCGACCTTGCGCAACGGGAACTGCTTTTGCGGCCACACGTGCGTCAGGTCGAAAATGTTGATGCCCTGCTTCTCCCAGACTTCCTCGGCCTCCTTGGCGGTCATGGTTTGCCACATGACGTCCCAGCCTGGATAGTCGCCCTTCTCGATGGCATAGTACAGGTCCTTTTGAGCGTAGTCGGGAGAATAGTTGGCGGAATCTTCCTGGGTAATGAAGGCGGTGCCCTGCTTGCTCTTCATGTGCATCTGGCCATACACCCACTCTCCCTTCTTGTTGACGAGCTTCATTGTGTGGCCGGCGTAGCCGTGCATCTTGCGCCAGCCGTCTGGAATACCACGGTCACCCATCAGGATCATGACCTGGTGGACGGACTCCGGGTTCTGCGATAGGTAGTCCCAGAACATGGTCGAGTCATCGGCATGGGTCATATGGCTAGCCGGGTCGCGCTTTTGAGTGTGAATGAAGTGCGGGAACTTGGCGGCGTCGCGAAGGAAAAACACTGGAGTGTTGTTGGCGACCATGTCCCAATTGCCCTCCTCTGTCCTAAACTTGACAGAAAAACCACGCGGGTCACGAGCGCAGTCGTGCGAGCCGGACTCGCCACCGACGGTCGAGAATCTCACAGTAATTGGACACTTTTTGCCAGCTTGAAAGATGTCTGCCAGGCAGATGTCGTCCATCGGGTCTGTAGTCTGGTAATAGCCATGTGCGCCTCCACCCTTAGCGTGGACAACTCGCTCGGGTATGCGCTCGCGGTCGAAGTGTGAAAGCAGGTCGATCAAGTGGAAGTCCTGGAGGAGCAGTGGCCCATTTTCGCCGACTCTCTGCAGTTCATAAGGGTGTGGCATCGGGACGCCATTACTGGTGGCGTAGACAGTCTCCTCACCGGTGGAGTTGCGGTCATCGTGGTAGTCACGATAGAGGTCACCGTTACGACGACCGTCCGCCGCGTGTGCTGTTGGTGCGGGTGCCATTTTGTCGTTTATAGGTAATACAAGAAGATGGATATGATGGGAAAGCCATTATTTGAAAAGCTACAAGACAAAGTACATATATCAGCTGTACTTGCTTCGTGCACTAGCGTTCGCCCATGGTTCGGTGGCGTTTCGCTGGTAGTACGAACATTCGATGTCGGCTGAGCGCACGATCTTCGATCTCACGTCAGGCTCTGCGGGAGTCTGGCTGGGGGCCGATGACAGTGTCATAATCCCCGCCATCAGCGAGATAAGGAGTCCTTCGATTGGTCGCGGGCCCGAGCGAATCTCTAAGAATCTGCAGATGTCGTCTTCTCATGACCCTTGTCGATGTCATATCTTGCAGATGCGGCTCAAGCTAGCAGCGTCATCCAAACTTTGTTTCTCGACGGCATTTGCTTGGGAAGTGTCGTTATTTAGTTGACACTCGACCACGAGTACCAACTAAAGCAATCTAGCAGCGAGCGTCATTGGCAGTCTTCGCGGACTCCAGTTCTCTAACCTTTTCTAGCCTGCACTATGACGGACACCCCAGCATGCGACTCAGACCATTGAGCTCATCCTCACTTACTCAAAGACGCGTTTTGCCACCGCGTACGACGCGCTGTTGATGTCAGAAGAAGCAGCGAAAAGACCAAGCTGTCTGCGTGCACTCCAAGCCTCATCGCTGAACACCTTAAGTGTTTAGATGCATTTAGCACATCCCAGGAGATATCAATTCGTCACGCGAGCGTTGCCAGGACCATGAAATCATGTGTTTCCGATCGCGATCCAGCGGTTTTGGACATTGTGGCAGTCTTTGGAACGACATGATTCTTACCGCGGTGTATGCTGCTAGCAATGCTGTGGTCCTGTCCGTGCAGTCATTGCTGGTAGTGTCTTCAATCGTTGGGAAATGCCATTGGCTATCGTACGGAATGACTTCTGGTCGGTAGCATGCGATCAATCTGATTTCTGCAGCAGCAAAGATGGAATGGCGTCTGCGGGTTCTTGTAGAGCAGGAACCCTCGCCCTCGCTTAATGGACTAGGCATCACCATGACATGAAACGAAGATCGCACGCTGATTTAACACTGCGAGATCTTTATGACCCTGTACAATATTCCATCACAACCTCGACGAGCTTTGCTCTAGTGACTTTCTCGTCGAATACCTGCGCATGGTCCAGATGATCCCACCACAACACCTCCAGCCCTACACCAGTCCATTTCCTCGTCTTCCAGCCATGCATACTATCTTGTTTCGCATGCCCGGTTTTCTGCGTGTGCTCGTCGCCATCTTTTCGATTCGTCACGCCCTGCGCGAGAACAGAATCCGGAACATCGCCCTCCATCAGGTACGCACCAACAGCCTCAGTGTCAACAATCAGGTCACGTCTAGCCAGAGAAGCAGTCACTCTGACACCACTGTCGACCAGATCCATTATACGATCACGCCACAGGAGATTCTCAGACCAGAAGAAATGGCGTCCTAGCGTATGCGCTATCAGAGGATCTTTAGACGCAAAATACCAAAGCTGCCATTCATTCGCATGTGTGGGTTTGCGGACCGTGAAGTTGAAGGCAACGTCGGGCATATGAAGAAGTATCGTGACCGGATCGATCAAGAGGGCCGATGCTACGCGTTTTGACATGACTGGATCAGTGAGAATGTGGGTACTCAGAACAGAGCCGTAAGAGTGAGCCACCAGGACTACTTTGTCCAAGACGTGATGGTCCAGTACCTGACCCAGTTGCTCCAAGAACGCCTTGCGAGTGACAATGGAGTGCGTGAGTCGAGATGAGATCTGCATAATTTCGAGAGTAACAATTCCAACCTTGTCGTCTGCCGCTGCTTTGCCGTTCAAAGCTGCGTCCATCTCATGCAAGAAGCCGATATTGGGATGCAGCCCAACGCCAATTCCGTGAATAAATAAAACTGGTAGCCGGCTCTTGCTCGTATGTTCGCTGTACCAGTAGCTCAGCTGTCTAGCTGGGCTGTCTTGCGTCGCACTTGCTAGGGCTAATGGTCGCGGCGGGAAGATTTCTATGCTCGTCTGCAGGGTTGAGAAGTACTTGAAACCATGAAGTAGCATCCGGATATGTGTGACTGTATCGACTAGCATAATGATGGCGTACCACAGCAAGCTCCGGCATTCCATCTCAATCGGGTCCAGTGTCAGCCGTAGGCCTCTAGCTAAGCCTCTGCCCGGCTTGAAGTCATGGCCCATCATCTTCTCCACACCTCTCAGTAGTTCCTCCAACTCGTCCTTGTCATTAATCGCAGCTCTATCTTCCCAAAGCGCCCAAAGGAGGAATTCCCGCAGATTATCTTTCCCAATGTCCTCGATCTTTGCACCCCTGAACCACCCCTCCAAGAACTTCTTCGGGTCATGGATCTCGCTGCGTACTTTCTCAAACAAAGCTTGTCTCTCTGCCTTGCTCCTCAATGGCGGATGGACCGCCTCTTTCTGCAAATGCCTTCGGTACCAGAGAAAGAAAATGTAGAAGCCGGTCTCGGCAATGCAGTACCACTGCAACGGCGCGAGCGCTGCCCAATGCCTCTCATTGTAGACCTGCACGATCTTGGCACTTATGTCGGCGTCGCGTAAGGGGAGAAACAGTAGCAGCAGTCGACGCAGTAAGGTTGCAGTGTATGCTGTACAGACCGGTCCGATTGAGTGTAACAGCAGTATCACGATCCGAATGAAGACCAACTCGCGCGTACTTTGGTTCAGCATTGTGGCCGGCTCGCCCTCTCATGCCTCAGGAACAGTAAAGCACGTTCGTGAATGTGTGATGCACAGCATGTTGAATGTTGCCTCGTACTTTTTTCAGGACGAGTGGCCAGCACCAATTTGTGGTTGACATCTGAATCTAAGCACAGACCATGTATCTCAATCAAATAGTTTTCAGTATCACACCTTACATAGCAGTATCGTATTCCTTAATATCACATGGTAGTAGTCAAGTTTGCTCTGTGCCGACCCTCTTTTGCTTAAATCGATGGTGTTTGACAGGGAATCAGTCAAATGTGGTGTTTAAAACAGAGCTGTTCCACTGGAGTTGTTGACTATCAATTACTAGTTTTGATCGATCATTAGTTGGGTGTTAGTAATAAGATGCTACATGGCATTTTCCTGTTTACAGTATACTCCGACCGTAGCATACAGGAATTTCTCATTGGCCATAGTGGACGCACGCCAGACTTACATTGAAAACCTAGAGCTTTCCTTGCAGATACAACATCCAGCTCTGCGCTATAGTGCACGTCCAGCCCGATCCTCGTGAAGAATACTGCAAATCCAGGTTTCTCGGTGGCGATCGGCAGCGGCTAAATGTTTCACCGGCGTAGCAAACGGCGCAAAGGCACATGTATGTATACCTACACTCGACGCGACATCGACGCGGCATCCACCGAGCCACATTTGCAATTTGTAACGTCATGGACCTCGCAGAAACCACGCGCGAAAAATTGATCGCGCGCCTTGGCTATCAACCACGGCACATCATGACAGGAATGATGAAAGCGGCAGCAGCGACACTTTCCAGCATTGAGCCTGACGCCAGCGCGCCCGTCTCCCTGGGCAACCTCGACACTCTTCCACTTGAGCTGTTACATGCGACGTTCATGATGCTCGACCTAGGTTCGTTGTTAAGCATCACACGTACATGCTCACGAGGCATCGCTGTGGTCCAGTCTCTGCCCGAGTACCGCCGCAAGCAGTCGCCGCGCTCGGATCGACTGGGCTTATCTACAGCCATACTGTGAGCACTCTTCATACTGCTCTCACATCTGCAGCTTGCTCGTCGTGCAATCGATTTGGACCGTTCCTGTTCCTTCCAACCTGCGAGCGGTGCTGCTATCACTGCCTCAAACACAACCAGAGTCTCTGGGTTACCACTCGAGCAGAAGCGCAGAAGGCATTCGGTCTCCCAGCCTCGAGTCTCAAATTATTACCAACACTGCACAGCCTGCCAGGCCGATATTGGGTTAAACACACTGTCTCATGCAAGCGCCGGCTACACTTAGTCAGTGTTGGAGCCGCAAAGCAACTTGCACTAGACAAGGGCGAGTCTATGCAGAATCTAGCACAGGCTCTGGAAGTTCGTCGTGCAGCGGGACTATCGCTAAAGCAGTACTATAAGCTGCGCTGGTTGCAAGCGGCGCCAATAGATCCGCCCTCACGAGACCTCTGGATGCAGCCAAGCCAAGCCAATGTACCAGATGACGAATTTTGTGGTAGAGCATCCATTCCGTTCCCCTCGCTCCTGTCTAGCGGAAAAGTCGAAAAGGGTGTCTGGTGCTTAGGATGCGAAGAAGCACACCGGGAACGATACGCCGATCGCACCCACAAAGCACTGTCACACCTAGACATAAGAGGACTCAATCCAGATGATGTCCTTCACACCATACAAGACATTGCGCGAACTGAGGAATCTTTTCTCCAACACTTGAGGCAGTGCCACGGCACGAAACGAGTAGCACCAGATCTCGGCGAACAGCTGCTACAACTATGACAAATTTGAGATTCTGGGACATTCAATCTTGCTTGCGGCCACGAGGTTTCACTGCAACCGAGCATGCTGCGATAGGAAGCATGATGAGGCTTGATATTCCACCAACGTCCGATCAGATATGGTATCCTTGTTACCCGAGCTCAGATCTGGGGATCCATTCAGAATCTTGCAATAAGCTCGCTCTCAACTGTGTATACCGTCAGCGTTCGGCTGATGCTATGACACGGACGGTGACTTGCGTTCTTAGAGCTCCTGGCGTCGCGTGTACTGCGTCGTGGCTTTGTTCTCCTTCGGAAGGTGTTTGGCGCAATAATTTCGGGAGACCAGCTCGTCTTGGTCTGTTCGAGCGCAGTCGAGATTGGACTGTGCGTCGTATTTGCAATTGCATTGCCGGAACTCGCCCTTGCTCCTACAGCCGCACTGATGCCGGTGCCAAATTTGGGTGCACATCTTGTGATTTTTGCAGAGCCGCAACTGGTGGTCGTTCCGTGGTCATTGGCAGATCAACATCATGTCTTGTTCATCACTCACATACAGACGTGCGTCGGGTAATGATCCAAGATATCTAAAAGGCCAACGCGCAGAGGTTCTGAAATCCCGAGTTTGATGAAACCGAAGAAACTGCTATGAGGAGAGATATTGTTGGACTGAAAAAGAATCCAATGGATCCCCTGTGAATCTATATGAGCAGATGAGCATATACGGCACAGTTGAAGGGCCCTCGTGCTTCCGCAAGCAGCTAGGTGTGTGATGGACTGCGCCCGATGATCTGCCAAGCTCTAGTGGCTTGCTGCAGGCATGTACGCGCGGGTTTACTGCCTTCAATGCACATGCGGTACTTGACAAAGCGCTCAAGATCTGGCACATCTGTTATTCCTAGGCAACCAGAGATGACCTTGTTATTTCTGGACTTGTGTTCATTGGTCAGAACTGTATCGTTTCGGACCCGCGACCGAGCTCCAACTCTGTTGACGTCGCTTGGGCGAGAACCTCTTACACAGGTCACCACAAAGTCATCCTGCGCTGTTGGTTCGATTTTTTGACCCAGCATACATATCCTCGCAAAGCCGTCTTCAGTCGTCGGCATTAGACACAGTCCTGTGCGCGCTGGTGCCGATAAGATTAATCAAGTACAACATCCGGCACAGCAAACATGGCGAGCTCGGAGAGAGCGAGAGGTGCATTTCCACATACAGCACAAGATATTGAGATCTTGAACCAGGAAATTGATGACGAGGACGCCAGCTATCGCATCAAGTTGAAGCACAAAGTGGGCTATTTGACAACGGGCGCGACTGTGTTTGACGAAGACACGATGTGCCAACCATATCTGCTCATTCCAAGACTCGAAAGCTTGTTTCCGCGAGAAGACTGGACCCGGATGCGCGTCTCAAAGGAAGCTCAAGGTGGTGCTTTAAAAGTCAGCACCACTAATGATCCGCTTCCGGGCGTCAAAGGTGCATGGCATCAGCAGTATATCGATCTGCTGTCGCTCCCACGGACCAAAAGCCTTCGATCGAATGTTCAAGAAGTCATGTATCAGGACAAACTAGCTATAGCAAAATTTGCCAGGTTCGACTGGAATATCCAGAGCATGGAAAACGAAACTTGGGCTTATGCCAAACTGGACCAGTATCAGGGCTTACATCCGTATGAGCCAATGGTGACCGCAACCGTCCTGGGCCATTTGACAGAGAATGGGCGGGTTATAGGTCTCTTACTAGAGAAGGTAGAAGGCAGGTGTGCATCGCCGGAAGATCTAGACGACTGCACGGATGCACTGCGTAGATTTCATCAAGCGGGCCTTGTGCATGGCGACGTGAACAGACACAATTTCATCATCGAAAGAGGTACTGCGCTGGCCAGGTTGGTTGATTTAGAGCATGCGGAAGAATTTGAGGCAGAAAAGGCGCGGATGGAGAGGGAGTCTTTGGTCTCGGAGCTGTATGAGCAGACCGGACGCGGGGGATCATCCGTTCTGGTCGATGACTGACCGAGTCGCAGTCTCAGAGTCTGCTCAAGCTGGTGAACAAGGCCGATTAAGCATGACACACTTCCACGAAGCACTTTTATTTTATCTCGGCTGGTCTAGCTAACGCCGTATCTGGGTCGACGACAAAGCTCCTAATTGATCAACAGAGGCCTTCGAACACGCCGCTAGAAAGCTGAGACCTCCATTCCAATCCTACCGCAGGCGATCATGATCTTGCAGCCGCTTTCTAACATCCTGTTGGGCTATTCGTTGTAGCCTACCTCATCCTGTCTTCACGAGCACACTTCTCAGCAACTCATCCCATCGCTGGGTGCTGCACTAGCGTCCTATAGAGCAGGATTTTCGCAGAAGCGCATGCATCAACAATCAACAACTGCCTGTGCTACCCGAGGGCTCATCATTTTTCTGGCCCCACGGCGGATATTGAAGGATTTATCAATGGACATTGGGCGGGTGGATGCGCGCTTCGGGAAGCTTTGGCAGAGGCTGGAGTGCTTTTCACCAATGCATAGCCGGCTATTCAGGGTGATTACCCGGGTTTTGTGTCTTATGCGAAGGCGGACGGACGGTTTGTGCCGGATGAATCTCTGCGGGAGTGGTGCTATGCTAAAATTCAGAATTTCGTATCATCACATGTCTCCCGCAACGACTCAAGGACTGTGGACTTTCGAGCAAGATTAGTTGAGCGAACACGATGCGGTGAGCAAGTCGAGCAGGATCAAGATCACACGACCGACCTTCCTCCTTCCTCCAAGAACATCTTCCAGGGCAGATCTTGAATTTGAAGCTCCATCTGGACCACTTCCCGGCGCCGGTTGTTCTCATCGCCACCCCTGCAGCTGCTGCAGTCCGCGACAGCATAGGGTAAGACCGATGCAATCGGCATCCCGAAAATCCTTTCGAACGAGATGTACGGACTATGCTCCTATACACGATCATGTCAACTATGTTGAATCTTCACAAGCAGAGAGAAGAATCCTGAGATGAAAAATGGCTCAGAAACAAAATCGAAAGTGTTGAGCAGAAAGTGCATTGCGTATATCTCCTCTCAACACACAATTCTGTCCGCGGGCTTCAAGCAAGGGTGGACTGCTTGGTGTGAAGGTGTGAAGGGCTATGAATGGGGCGATCGAACATGGCTTGGTCGAGGCGCTATGGATGGTGCACTACCGCTGTGACAACAGCCATACGGAAGCCCAGGTCAAAACCATGCCCAACAGGACGTTGTGACAGACTCTTTTCCATGACTCCGATACGCCATGGGAACATGTACTGCTCGGAAAATTTTCGCAACGCCTGTCAGACCGCCACCTTGGTCAGCCCGTCTTCGTCCGCCGCATTGGCCATATCAACAAGTGACCTGGATGCTCAAGACGCCATCCCACTTAAGGCAGTCTGAATGGGCGGTATTGTCGAGAGCCCCTGCGTTAACATTGCACCGGTCATCGTAATACGCATAAGCAGTCCACGACGACCTGGCGTAATCGCGGGGCTTCCAGTAAAAGGCGACAGAATACCCGGCGGTGTTTCCCCGGATGACCCTACAATCCGAGTTGGAGGTGCCAACCTCCTCTGAATCTGTGATTGCAGTGGCCTTCCAGCCTTCATGACTACTACAGTCACGTCAGACCAAAAGCCGGAACCGCAATCGGCGGGTTTTGGACGAACCTTGGGAGATCTTCAGAGAGCGCAAAGTAGAGCGAATCGTACAGGCCACGATGCGCTCGAAAGGCGATGCGCGCGGGCATTAAGTGTTCTTGACAGCCGATTGTTGCGGACGCCGAGTGCAAACGTACCAATCCCCACTCATCTAAGCGCATCATCATGCCAACCAATCTCCTACCCCATGATAATCTGCCGTATCGAGTTATCCTTGCCATTACAGCAATACGCAACCGCGTCTGCGGTGATTTCCCGCATGCCGCGCCCCCGCATATGGCGCTTTTGGCGCCCCCGGTGTCGGCTTCAATGTTCGATCTCGCGGTGTAGTGGTAGTCGTTATTGCAGGCGAGTCACGTGGCTAAGTCCCCAGGGTCGCAGATCTTGTCGACGCAGCAGCAGCGGGCGCAGAGATGGTGGCGCGAAGTGGTGCGTGGTTGGTCGGTGGTTTAGGTAGGATAGGGCGGGAGGTAGAACTTACAGAGCGGGACGAAGTTTCGAGGTACTGGGCTAACATTGGATGATATAGGCGATGGTGCTATAATCTTGGCCAAGGCCGGATAGTCAGGATCGTCAGTGATCAAGACAGGATCGAGATTGTTGGTGAATTTACGACTCAAGATGACGCGACTCGTGGTCACCTCCTAGCGCCTTGAGCCTTGAGGTCGCAAGTTTGGGTCAGGATTCGCTGACCTATATTCTGGTCTCTAGGACTCCACATGCTTCCATAGTGGTGCCGACCTCCCATTCTACAGCGCCCTTGCCATTCTGCTCACTCGAGGCTGCGGTCCCCTCGCATACATGGTCTCCTGCCGCTCTGACTCCTGTGGCTCGGAGCCAAACCATGTGCGCTCCTTCCTGACTGCCATCTGCTTCCTCTCGGCCCGCCGAGCCACGCACTGCGCGAGAGCGGTCCAGATTGTGAGGATGATGACGGGCAGAACTAAGATGCCTGCTACAATGACTAGGGGAAACCAGTTCTGATCGACGAATCGATGGGATGTGGTGGCGGCTGTGGTGGAGTTTGAGCTGACGCCTGCGTCGCTTGAGTCTCTTGGGATGAGGTAGGCTGGCATGGTCCGTGTGTTTTCATCTGGAGACAGACAGTGTTGTTTGCACTCATGAGTCGACGGGGCGGCGACTTGTAGATTTGGCGGAGCTGAGAAGTGGGTCGGTTTTCTTTGTTTTGATTAATACGAGAATCAGCTTGTTCTATTGTGAGAGACAAAGGGGTGCGTGAATTGATGACAATGAGCCGCGACCGATGGATAACCACAAAGGAGGCGAGAGACATGTCCTCGACAGGACATCGGAACTCAATGGGCCTGAGCACAGTCGAAATGATGAACGAAGACCGAGTCCGACCTCGTCATCAGCGCAGCATACAACTTTAAACTCCAGCTCTTGTTATGAGTCCGCAAGTGACGAGAAACTGTGCTAAGGACAACAATGTGTACACCGTTACGTGGCATACTTCCCTGGACCCGCCAAAAGTACGACTAAGCCTCTCCGACTATGGTGGCCCTCCAAGCACACGGGAGGCATCAGCTCAAAGAAGTTCTCGCAGCTCGATATTTTCATGCCCGGTCGCCCCATCGGCTGCAAGTAATGCTTGCCTGGCTTCCCTTTCCTTGGCTTCTCTCCTCTCTCTCCTCTGCTTGCGCATTCCGCGGATGCCGATTAGGAATGCCAGGGCGTGGGAAAGTGCGACGATTCCGAGCATGAATAGAAGGACCAGGGCGAGGATTGCGAAGCAGATTCGGAGGTTGTGGTTGTATTCTGCTCTGTTAAAGGGGATAGCCGTGGACGATGCGTTTCCTGAAGCGGATGTTACGGAGGGTCTTGTTGTGGTGAAGGTCCTGAGCTGTGAGGCTAGAGTGCTTGAGATGCTGTTCGGGAGCTGGCTTGAGCTTGCCATTGTGACCCGAGAAGTTGATAGGCTTATAATGTGGGAGGATGCATCGGAACTTACGGATGTCTTTGTGTGGAAGTTTGTGAGCGCGCTCGTGTGCGATGAGAACGTTCTTGAGGGCACACTAGCGGCGACGGTGCGCAAATTGCTCTGCGTCGCGAAAGACGTTGCAGATGCGGCTACCCGGAGCGTGTTCTGCGTGACTGAAGCGAGGACTGATGTGGTGGTGTCCATTTCAGGAAGACTGCCGAGAGACTATGATGTGCGTCAACTTTGTAAGCAGATGCTTCTGAGACCTTCCACTACCAGCGCTGAAGGTGGAATGACACACTGAAGAAGGTAGTGTCAATGGCATGGCTTGTCAAGATATATATCATCTTCTGAGCTGTTTGGTGACAATGCGTTGTGCATGGGAGAGTGTTGAGGACAAAGGAGACCGAGCTTGATTGTACCCGCTCCTCGAACGGGAGGCAAACGGCGAAGTAGGCATTGTGCATAATCCCCTGTGTCATGGTGACAACTCATGGAGGTTCTGTTTGATCAAGCTGCTTCATCTCTGGTGACCTTCCATCCATCAGCGATTGCCCACTCTTTGACGACTCAATTTTAGCAGCTACAAGCAGCATTCTAGCTCCCTGGTCACCATGACCGCCGCTATCGACGTTCTCCGGAACGGTCTTATTACGTGAGTCCCACGTGCGGTATCGCAGTGAGCATTGAGCTGACAATATGAGTAGCCTGTTTAAAACCGGCGAGTTCTGCAATTTCAAAATCATCTGTGGCAAGTACGACTTTGCGGTGCATAAGGCGATAATTTCGGCGCAGTCGGAGTACTTCGACGCGGCTTGCAAACGGGATAGATTTGTGGTCAGTCCAGGGCCTGCACGGTTCGCACAAGCTCAAGCTGACGATCATGGAGGAGGGTGAGAAGAATAGCATCACTTTGCTTGCAAGTGGGCTGGACAAGGAAGCCGATGAGGCTCTTGATGATCCCGAGGCTGTGATGCTGATGGTGCACTTCTTCTATCACCTGGACTACGACGTGGCAGGCAGCTCTTCGTCCGGCAGTGACATGGTCATGCACGCAAAGGTATTCGCATGCGCGATCAAGTACCAGACGCCCGGGCTCAAGACTCTGAGCGTGGAGAAGTGAGTATCCAGACTCCGGTCCCGCAGGCAGGCATATGTTGACGGTTCGAAGGTTCGCTGCCGCAGTCGACCAGGGTTGGAACCACCATTCCTTCGCCGAAGTAATCAAGTTTGTGTACGACAGCACTCCAGCTGAGGTCAGGGAGCTCAGGGACATCGTCGCCAATGCCTTGCATGATCACCAGAGCCTCCTCGACAAGCCGGAGATTGAAGACGTGCTCGGCACCATCACCAAGCTTGCGTTTGAGTTGCTCCGCCTCGCACGCAAGATCGGAGAGGTGGATCTGGATGCCGGTCGTGACGGTCATTTCGCCAATTGCCACGGCCACCATGGGGCGGCGTACAGGGACATTTGCGGAGACTGTGAACAGTCTTATTGTTACTACTGTTCCAACAGCTGCCCGTTCTGCTATCTGGACTGATTGTGAAAGCAGTCATCCAAGACTATGGGATGTTGCAGAGAATGCTGGGAACAAGAGGGCACGAAAGATGGTGGCGGCTGGATGGTGTACATGATAGTCGTTCCGAGTCACACACAGAAAACAGTCAATTTGAGACTGAGGCACACATGCGTAAATCGACGATAAGATAAGCCGAACGACGTAATCCGTTACAAATGTAAGGTACCAGTTACCGGCAGGTGACTGTTCGGTACAAACACAACACATTGAAATCATCTTGGAGTCTCTTTCCTCAACAGCAAGCACACCTCAATGTCTGGCGACTTTAAGCTTTCGGCCACGCTGAAGGGCCACGAGGAAGACGTGAGCATAATCATTTGCTATTCCTCTGTCCAGCATATTTCCAGACTGACATGTTTACATTAGGTCCGCGCCGTCGTCTTCCCAACCCGCGACACTCTCTTCTCCGCCTCACGCGACAACACAGTCCGCGCATGGAGGCTGACCTCCCCGAAGCCGCCCACTTACGACGAGACGATAGCGCTTCAAGGCTCGAACTGGTTCAACGGTCTAGCATACGCGCCTCCAAACAAGCCACACCCTCATGGTCTTGTCGCGGCTGGCGGTAGGGAGACCTTCGTCTTCATCAAGCATGTCAGCAGCTCGCCAGACGAGGATCCGCACCGCATGCTCATCGGGCATGCCGGCAATATCACCTGTTTGGCGTTCAGCGAGGACGGTAGCAAGATTATTAGCGGCGGCTGGGACAGCCAGGTTTTCGTTTGGGATGTAGAAGCGGGCAATGTCAGCGCGCAGCTGGAGGGTCACCAAGGTCCAATATGGGGCGTCATGGTCTACGATGCGAAGCTGGTGCTCACAGCATGCGCGGACAAGAACATCCGCATCTTCGACATCAATGGCAAGAGCTTGAAGACGATCCAAGGTCATACGGATGTGGTACGGTGCTTTGCCAGGCTCCCGCCGGGCCACTGGTCGGGTGCGGCGTTTGCATCGGCGGGTAACGATGAGCTGGTTCGGTTATGGACACTGGAAGGCAAGTCGATGGGCGAGCTGGGAGGTCACACGGCGTACATCTACAGCCTTGCGATATTGCCGAACGGCGACATCGTGAGTTCGTCTGAAGATCGGTCGGTCAAGGTCTGGCGGGATGGCCAGTGTATACAGACTATCATACATCCGGCAATCAGCTTGTGGACAGTGGCCGCATGTCCGGAAACAGGAGATATTGTCAGTGGAGCGAGTGACAATATCATCAGAGTCTTCTCGAGAGAACCTGCAAGGCAAGCCGATGCAGAGACCCTCAGAGCATTTGACGAGCAGAATCGAATGTACGCAATTCCTGCCGAGACGGCGACTCAGGGCCAGCCGTTCCAGAAAGAGAATCTACCGGGACCGGAGGCGCTGCACACGCAGGTCGGGCAGCGAGATGGTCAGCAACTCTTCATCCGTGAGAACAATGGCGATGTCACGGCGCATCTGTGGTCAGCCTCTACGAGCCAATGGAATCTGATCGGTACAGTAGTATCTGGCGAAGGTTCGAAAACGCAGAAGAAGTCGTACAACGGGAAGGAGTACGACTATGTTTTCGACATCGATATCGAAGATGGCAAGCCGCCTCTCAAATTGCCATATAACGCTGGTCAGGATGTCTGGACAGTGGCACGGAAGTTCTTGGAGGACCATAACCTACCAATGACCTACCTGGAGCAGGTGGCAAATTGGCTCACGCAAAACACACAGGGCGCGAGGCTAGGGCAAGACTCCCAGCCGGCCCAGCAATCCTCGGATCCATGGGGCACAGACAAGAGGTATCGACCAGGCGATGCCGCGCAAAGTGCTTACTCTGGTGAGAGGAAGCTGCCTCAGCGGACGCCTGGGACAATATTGGAGGGCAACGCTCAAAACGCCATCAACAAGATCGCAGAGTCAGCAAAAGCATTACAAGCCGGCGGCAAGCTTGACGCCACTTCCCAGTTCAGCGAGGACGACCTTACGGCACTCAACACTCTTGTAAGGCAGCTGAACAACAGTCCACAAGACCCACATCCTACGAACAACCAGATTGCGGCTCTGCTCACTGCAGCATCCCGCTGGCCAAGGAAGGAGCGCGTGCCTGCTATTGCTGTGCTCGCGAGGCTGGCTGTGTCACCTTCCTTCGTCAGCACCACATCATCTGGATCAGACACCATCCTCGATAAGCTGCATTCCGCCGGCTTGTTCGAGCAAAGACAAGAAACCGCGAACAATACCGTCCACGCCATTCGTCTCCTCGTCAACCTCTTTGCCTCGGACTCCGGACGCCTGATCGTGGACGGCGATTACGACAAGGCATTGAGCCTCGTGCGGCCATTTGCGCAAGAACCCGAATCACCCGCGCAATTCAAGGCTCTGGCATCGCTCTACCTCAACTACAGCGTCCTACTCACATCATCAGCACCTGCTGCGGAATCAACTAGGAGAGACGCTCGAGCGCAAGTGCTGCTCATCGACCTCGCCACGCTGCTCGAGAGCGATAGTCCGCATGCCAGCGATGGCGACGCGCTCTACCGCATTCTCTGCGCGTTGGGAACGCTGCTGACGCTGGGCGGCGACTTCAGGGCTACGAACAAGGCGGGTGTGGGCGGAACGTTGCATTTGGTGAATGGGAAGCCTGGTGCGCAGCAGGAGAATGTTAGAGCGGTGGTGCAGGAGATTAGGGATGAGATCCGATGAAGTGGGGAATGAAGTGGTGTTTGCATATAGCGTTGCAGCATGAGCGATGGAAAAGCATAGCGTGGTGTTCTTTGAGACAGATCTTGGCTATTAGGTGTATGCCTGGTCTGACGACTAAGGTAGCGGTGATTTACAGCGGAACGAATGCCTTTCAGCCCGTCTGCCTTTTGGGGCGACGGGAGACCTTGCAAGCGGACACTATTAATGACTTGCGAAACGATTAGTCCCGGCATGCGAGATATGCCTTCAGGTCGAATTGCCGGTCGCCACTGATGCTTTATTCGCGTGAGGGAACGGCTTTCTGGACAATCTCTCCACGCAACTTAGTGATTTCTTATGATTGCGGCTATGCGGTCAATGGGTTACATTGCCCGGAATCTTATCGGGACGTCATTTCATGACATCGGACATCGGACATCTGTTGCACAATACGGAATCCTAGGCGCACACATCTCTTATTCGGCTTTGCAGGAAGAAGTTGCACCAATATCGTTGGTCGACTGGTGTACCTCTGACGTAGACCGACAGAACCGGTCGGCGGGCCTCAGAGCTTGATGTACAAGAATCAAATTGGAAGGTGCAAGATGAGAGGCGATCGTGTGCGTGTTGCGTGGCGGTTGTGGCGGTAATGCTGTATTAGGTTATGATCAGATAGAGCCGTGAGTATTGGATGACCGGCATGGCCGGCGTGTGGTTGCTGCTGGGATTATTACTCATGTCAGTCAAAGTGCGAGTTTCAAGATGATGACCTGGCATTGAGGGCCTTATGTGGTTGAAATGCTCAATTAGCAGTGACAAGCGGAGCATTGGTGTTTTGCAGTCTTGCCGATGAGTTTCGTGATGGCTGGGGCAGCGCAGAAGGTGTCGATTAAACACTTCAGTCCGAATCTCCAAGCTTTGGCTGAGTAGAGGATGGTTTGACGAGACTTTCTCCGTACACACACGAACCCTGTGTATGGCGGTGTCTCCAGCCGGGACTTCAGAGCTTCTGACTTCGAGATGCACCAGTACGTCAACAATGATGCGTCAGCGTGGTTGATTCTGCGCCCTGCCGACGATGAAGTCTACTCGATGGAATACATATGTCGTGCCGCAAAGCTTCGGTCGGAAGGTGCGAATGCAAGTTGGCTCAAGTTGCCAATACGATACTTCGCAGCTCCAATGGAATCCATCGTCAAGGCATGGACCTTTTCATTCGACTTCCGTTTGCCACGACATGAGCGGGACGCAGGCTTGCAGCAGTGACAATGTCTTTGTCTGAAACCTGGCGTACACATGCCGTGCAACCACGCGACATGCAGATGCAAGTCCGGCTGCAGACGTTGCGTCGGTGCAGCCCAATTATTGCCCTTTTTGCAGCACCCGGTTTCACTACGGACAGCATGTGAGGCACATTCGGTCGAAGCGTGTTCGCGAGGACCGGATCCCACATCCGCGACGTCTGAAGACAAGGAGGCTGTAAGTACAGTCCTCATGCTTTACTACAAGTCCAAGATCTGCCACATCACTTCCTGGACAACGGCGGGAGGTGTGTGAGGAGAATGAGACTCGTATTGGCGTGACGGAGGTTGCTGTCCAGCACGCAGTGTCGAGCAACGGAGCAAACTCGAAATACCATACAGCACGAGGTCTACCGAGGATCAATTGACGACTAGCCTTGCGGCGCCAGAGCAAAATTTCGATATTGTGTGGCTCGCTGGACCGATTGGACGCATCAGTCCAGACTAGACGCATTGGTACATGTAGCAGTCTGCAATCTTTGACCTTGGTGATGCTATAACTGTAGGTCGAGATACAGATCTCTTGTCGCGTCGTGTGGCGTATACAAAGGGAAGCTCCAGTCCCAAGGATTGGACGACCTCGATGTTGAATCCTCTGTGTTTGTTGTCGTGACTTCCTTTGTCTATGCGTATGGCTTGTGAGGACCAGAGTCGCACCGTTGGTCTCGTCTCCTCCTTTCGAATGCGTGTAGAACTTCAGAAGGCATTTACGGCCGCGGCCACAGTACTTAGTCAACGCTCCTAGGTGTCTCTGTTTCCAGCTTGCAAAGAGGGGAGGCTGGCTGTCTGAGCATCATGATTATTAATGGCGTTCGACTTGGAGGAAGCATCGAAGGATCCGCAGGTGCCGCACGGTCACGCGATACAGCGTGCGGCATGCGCCGTGATCATCATCGCCAGCCGTTTTGCTCAGCGCCGGTGTTTGTGGCCAACGGCCATTAGGCCCATACGGACCGCAACGTGCAGATCCGCGGATCCTACGAACAATCAGAACAAAGTAATGCTTCGCCAGGGATCCTAGACCAGGAGTGGCGATCACCAAATATCACGCATGTTGCCAAACGGCAGAGTGGTCGTGGATGATGCACAGTGCTGCGCTTCTGGCCCATGTCTCGAACCTTCTGTCCCTGGAGGCGAAACGTCTTCGTGCGACCACACTTGGACCCTTGATCTCAAACAAAAAGCTGTCAATGCAACTGCGACTCGATTCAGGTCTTCAGGAGGCCGAGTCCAGCAATCGCGATGCAGAGAGGAAGTTGGCGCCATATTGCGCGGGCCTGACAAACGCGATATGGAGTGCCCCTTTGTCCAGCTCCACTACCCCCCGGCCGGCGCCAGCAATCGTGGCTATGTCGCAGTGAATTTGTCGTCCAACAGACACAGGTACTGTCCCGTCGGGAGAGATAGCGTCAGTGCCTTCGACGGGCGGATGTCCGACAATTGCCGTTGACTCAGTGCGTATGAGTCCCTGGGCTTCATCGACGCACGTTATGCGGTTCACCCACCCGTTCTCTTCGTGAGTGGATCCTCGGTGACCATGGAGGCTGTGGCTTCATTGCACTTCATTCTTCAGTCGGCACATGCAGAAGACGACGGTCACTTGCTGGAGAGGAAGGCTGCAGCGCTTTGAGCTCGGATGACTGGAAGCTGGACGGCTCGACTTCCGGCTCAATACTGCTAATACTTGTGATGCAGCGGCATATCCTTCGACTGGGGTGGAGTCAAATCGTGATTATAATTAGGATAACATGGTGTTGAATCTGAGGCATCGTAAAGGCCGGGATGGTGCGGATGTCCCACGAATCAACAATGCCGCATACTGACGCTAGAATGGCCACCAAGCACTGTTCTTCTATTTGGGAGTATCAAAGTCTTGGATGCTTAGCAATATGGCCAACATTCAGGCAATCGTGAGCCTGTCACGTTGCTTTTCTGCGCTTCTCACGCTCGCCGTGCCAGGTACCCCTTGACCACTGTGCTACTAAGAAAGGAAGAGAGACTGCGCGAACACCGCCCGGCAGTCTTCAAGCATATGCTTTTTGTTACCAGGTTGGTTTGTTCCTGCAAACGATTCTCCAACAGCGATCGTCCCTTAGCGGACCCACTACATGTTGGGTTGTTGTTCCTGCTTCCTTCGTTGCGAAACAACACCGATTCTCCGTCCACATGCTTTGTCGACACGCGTTTGCAAGTCAAAGCCTTAATTAATTCACGGACCACGGTTGGCACGCAGTAGCTTGAAATACACAGCCCTCTTGCGCAAGATGCCGTCTGTCGATGTTCCGATCAAGCCGATGGCATTTGCCTGACCAGACGACGCTTGGCCAGACCTGGCCCTCACACGTGGTGGGCGCAGAGGCGCAGACTTCGCCGCAGCGTGTGGAGAAGTGCGGCGCCAGGCCTTGACCATCTCGGGGGTCTTAGCCCGCCTTGGTGAACTTGGAAGGGAACTCTGAGGTGGGACCGCGGACGAGAGTCACGGGAGCACCAGCACCAGCATGCACCAGGTCCTGCGTGACCTGCAGCAACCCAGGCTTTGCAGCACCAACACCGTCGGACGCCTTAGCCCATAACTCTCTCACTGGCAGGAGTCGGTACCCTGCGGCAGGCGCTGCACAAAGCAACGCGTCACCTTACTGATGCCAAGCCCATGTGCAGGTGTACCTGCTGCACGTTACATCACAAGCCATTCTTGGGCCTTTGCGAGCAGAGGGAACTTAGTGAACTAGATTGGCTTTGAGCCTTAGGGATGATCCTTGGTTGGTCACACCCATCCGCTACCTCCTCCCGAATCAGTATTCTGGCGCTGTTCCCCTGCTCGTGTATATACCCAGTCGCTGTTCCGACTCGATTCTTCCACGCTGCCTGGTGTGCTTTCCACTATCAAGCTTGATCAGGTAAACCATCTGCTCATACCCTTCCGGCGCCCATTGTTCATCTCACTCTTCGGTCATCGCAATCCACCGCACAGCGGGGTCCGAGACCCTGGAACGGTGCAACGCCCAAAGCGTTTGAGCGATTCGCCGTCAGCTTGCTGCGTCACCGGCTCCCCATACTTGCAACCCGCAGCGCAATGGCCTTGCCAGGCTCTTCCCGATCATGTTCAGGCCCAGTGGATTGTCCGCAAGCCGATCTGTTAAATGCTCTCTCGGCGTGAGTTGTACCTGCATACACACTCACCACCGACAACATGGGTGGTACTAACGCTCTCTACAGACTCCACGTTGGTGGGAAATACTCAGACCTCACGATAACATGCAACTACCGGCAGTGGGCTGTTCATAGAGCAATAGTCTGCTCGCGAAGCGCCTTCTTCGACGGTGCCTGCAGCAACACCTTCCTGGAAATGGAGAACAGGACCATTGATCTGAGTGAAGATGATGAGGACGCGGTTGATCAGATGATCCATTGTATGGTCAAGTGCCTCGACTCGACATGACGTTTATTGACTTGATCAACAGTTTTCTACTATCTTGACTATGACACTGTCCAACAACAACCAGTAGCTACCGTCTTCCGACATCGTGCCGCTTCTGATGAACGAAGAAAGCTACCCAAGAAGCTTGACATGAGCATGATACACGATCCTCTCCTCGAAGCAATCGGTGCTTACAAGCCTGAATCACCACTCACTCCACCAGCCTCAGCGCACGAGAACCGATCCTTCGAGTTTCCAGGCAAGATGCTTGGGTCACCTGTCAAGGCAAGAGCACCGACACCCCCCGTGGACGATAGCGAAGCTGCCTATGAGTCGTACGACGAAGAAGATGCGCAAAAGCCAGAGGACCTGGCCCACCTTCTGTTGCACGCGAGGGTGTATTGTCTGGCCGAGAAATACGACATTCCTGTCTTGAAGGAGCTGGCCAGACAAAAATTTGAAATGGCGGTGGCATGCAACTACGATTCTCCCGAGCTCCCCGAAGCTATCGAGGAGGTTTATTGCTCAACGATAGACACAGACCGAGGCCTGCGAACGATCGTTCTGCAACTGTTCGCAACCCACCCACAACTGGCAACGACACCTGACATCCACGCTGTCATCAAAGAGCTGCCTTCGCTTGCCATGGATCTGTTCAAAATCGAACGCGGCCTGCCGATCGCGTGAAAGCGGAGATGAGCGACCCGCTCAAGCCTGGATTGGTGGTCGAGAAGCGCTCGAGGTCGGGAACATGAAGCAACAGAATTTGCGCTCGGGCCAAACCACTCCGAGTCCTGACATGCATCATGCCTGTTCCATCTGGTATCCGAGCGCATGCCACGAACCCTTGTGGCGCGATTCGCAATTCCACCGCATGTGCACACCACAACGACGGGCGAGCATATGCAGAACAGCCTGCATGGGATGGCGCGGGCTAGAGGGAAGACCATGGTCTGTATACGGGATGAGCCCAGGTGGCGACGGGACGAAACGGCGCACACGCATGGCCAGGGAGAGCATAGAAATGCGATTTAGCGAACGGCGTCTGAGATGTTGGCAGGCGCGGAGGATGGAACTTTGATACCCGGTTACTTGGGAGCATTGTACTATCACG
The DNA here is from genome assembly GCA_021401465.1 of Teratosphaeria epicoccoides. Lineage (NCBI taxonomy): Eukaryota > Fungi > Ascomycota > Dothideomycetes > Mycosphaerellales > Teratosphaeriaceae > Teratosphaeria > Teratosphaeria epicoccoides. The sequence continues at coordinate 21,257 of JADDMT010000024.1, read as the reverse complement.
CGACATTCCGGATGTGTATGTGATTACTTTAGGAAGCAACGGGAGTGCATCGTGATGAGAGATCGATGTCTGGTTCTCATGCAAGCCCCTGCGTGTTGCGCGCCATTGTGCACGCCAAACGCCATGCCACGTCGCTGTCTGCACACACCGGTGTCCAGGCACGTGGGTACGTCTGCCCATGATACAAGCGTTTCACCGCGTCCTGCGCTCCGCCCGGCTCCAGTCCCTGCGCGAGTGGAACAGCGCCAGCGGTACGGCTGGATGGATCGCCACCGGTCTGGTTCGCTTGCGCAGCAATCCTGCTTCGTCTGGCCACCGCCATTCGCTCGTGATCTACGCCTGGCGGTTGGGATCGCGAACATGCGCGGGACGGCTCGTCGCTGCGGGCTGCGCCAACTGCGCGCAAATGAATTCGCTGCTGACCGCATGCGGTAGCTTGTTTCGAGGTGGTGGTGGTGGTGGGTGGCCGCACACCGTTGGGGCGGAGATGTTCTTGATCGCTTCCCCGCTATCATCATCCATGCGCGCGAAATACATCTACATCAATTGATGCCACCTGCCGTCGCACGCAGCAGCCTCACGCGTGTCTCGACCCTTCGTAGAGTGGTGTGCGATAAAGTCCATCATGTGGCTGCGGTACATATGGCGTCGGGGCGTGCGAGCATGAATCCTGGCTCACCGGCACCGCCAGCTGCATCACAACTTGTTCATGGCGCCAGAGTGGCACAGCTTGCGTACATGTAGCCGGCCAAGCAGTGCGCCTCGAGAGCGTGAACGACAGACACCTCTTGGCTTCAAAAGCTCGCTCCCACCCACCTTTTCACTCAGCCTTGCTCACTAGCGTCGATACAACGGCCTCGGTCAGGCCGGACCGGGTGCCTGGGACTCCTGGGCTCATTCCAGAGCAGCCACAAAGTCTGATGCTGGAACGCTCTGCCGCTCGCAACTGGTTGGTTGGTTGCAACATCGGTCGCAACGAACAATGTGTCCGTAACGTGTTTTCATCTTGGAGCGGGCCAATACTTGTCTTCCGACATCTTGCTGGATGAAGCGGCTTGAGCAGGGATCTTGAACACGCACGTCCTCGCATCGACCTGGGCATGACCGATATGGGACCAGTGTGCATGTTCTGGCCAACAGCTCCAGCTTCTCTGTGCATCCAAGGTGGAGCATTGAAGCATCCTGCGCAGGCCGAGAAATTTCGAGCACAACGACATGGTGGCCAGGCGTCTGACAGCTGCATTGGCAGGGCCGAGCATCTGCGACGTATGGCGCAAACACAGCCCCAAGATGTTCTGCATGGCATGATCAACAGAGAAACGCGCCGGCCATGGGCGTTTGCGGGAGCTTCGCACATGGGGAGCCTGGAAGTCGGACTCCAGCGTTACTGCTTCGACACGTCAAATCGAACCATGACCGTACCAGACGAATGTTGCAGCGAGTGTCCTGTGACGACGCTCGGGCACATGAAGCACTCGTAGACGTCACTGCTTTTGATCTCATTTGCTTTAGAGTAGCCTGCCCTATGGAGCTATCGAAGACCGCGCATCTATGTATGAGCTTTCCGTGCAGGAGGTCAGCAGAGAGATGTCTTATCAGATGCGATACAACTACCAGCAAGAAGCTGATTGATATGCGTCCCGTTCAGTCACCACCTGTCTTACTACACCTCAGGCCAGGACCTTGAGCCTCTGTGGCATCTGCAACTGTTGAATGCATAGTTATGTATCAGACGCCACTTTTTCGAATCGCATTCGCAGCCGACGAAAGCGCCGTGGATTTGACAGTTCTTCACCTCGAAGTCTTTGTCGCAGACGAAACATGTCGGGGCACCAATTTTGCTGCCCGTTTTCCTTGCTCGAAGACGCAGCAGATCGTAAGCCAGACCCGAAATGCTGCGGACCTGGGATTCAATCTCCGGCTTCTCGAGCAGGACCGCTTGATGCTCCATGATGATGCTTGCAGTGATGTCACGGAGACCTTTGTCCTCATCGGGAGTACTGCTGTAGACCACACGCATAGCCCTCACGAATTGGTCCGTGTCCCAAGCGAGCGACGCCGCCTGCTTGTACTTGCCGAGGGCGACAGCTTGTAGAGATGGCAAACTGTACTTTGAGCCCAGGGCATACAGCTTGGCGTGGACCACCGCGTTGTAAGCTGCACGCCGCTCAATCTTGATAGTCGGGAATAGGGTTGTGTGAACACGAACCGCAACCTGGACGGGCGGCGCTTCGTAGTCATGACAGTAGAGGAAGTCAATCATAAGCTTGACCGCCTCAGGGTCATTGAGGCTGGGATCGAACTCCTCATCATCGGAGTCCTCATTGGAATGGCCGGCAGCTTGCCCTCGGACAGACTGCTCAACGCCACCCCCATCATCCTCCCGACCACCATCGCAAGCAAAGCACTCTTCCTCTCCCAGGCCCCGCCCGCAGGACGTCTTGAGCCATGTGACATGGGGTGCCCCGGAAACCTACCTAGCACAAAAGATCACCCCGAGACCGCGCCTGAGGCCACCCGCATGCAAGGGCATACGGGAAAACGTCCCTACCTACCAGACCAGTACGCAAACCAGCGCAGCCGGGCGCCCCAGAGCCCCATCCATCGTCCCGTCACGAGCAGCCTCCGTGAGTGCCTACACTTGCCTAGGGAGGGGGGGCGCAGAGGAGGAGATACCGACCGACCAGCGAGGGGATCGAGGTTCGTTCGTTCGTTCGTTCGTTCGTGCGTTCCTACATCCCTTGCCTTACTCGAGTTGGAGAAAGCTCGCTCGCCGCCGACATGGGAGATTGAGACGCTCGCATGCTCGCGTAGACTGGGCGAGCCACTTCCACGCATACCTGCACAATGCGCTCGCTACAAAACAGTTGCGCCCGCACCCGCACCGATCTCTCTTTACAGACGCAGAGGAGAAAGAAAGAAGGAAAAAAAAAAAAAAGAAACGCCACGGCAACGCCCTGAGCTACACTACCGCTCAAACATGGTACTCTTCCCCGCCTCCCCAGTCTTCCCCATCCCCTCCCCCAAATCCCTGCTCACACCCTCCACACTCTTCCCACTCGCGCCCCCACTGCTCACACCCACGCCCGCGGTCGCGTCCGCACCCAACAACAAATCCTCGCCCTCGCCTTCATCCGCCTCCTCCTCCGCCTCCTCCTCCTCCTCAGCCCCTCTCGTCGACCCCGCGCGATCAATCTCCCTCCCCGCCTCGTCCATTCTCCTGCCCACCTCCCGCGCAACCCTCATCCCATCCGTAACAATATTATCCAGCACCCCTCTCAGGCCCCGCCCGGGCCCCACCACGCCCGCGCCCGCACCACCAGGACTGATCGCCGGCACGGCCGCGCCGTTGCTCCCGACCTTCGACCCCCCATCGGCGCCCGCTAAGAACGACGGCGACGTGATGGTGCTTGACGGTAGAGGGGCGTCGGCGAGATGGAAAGAGTTTGCGAAGCCGGAGTCGAAGAAGGACTCGAGTGTTTCGTCGGCGAGGACGAGCATGCGGAAGGTAGGGAGGGTGATGTGCACGGGTGAGGAGGGGTCGAGAGCGGCGTTGGCGGCGGCGGCACTGGGTCGCCGGGATCCAGAAGATGTCTGGCCGAAAGTGAGGTCCGAGGGGCGGGAGAGGAGGGAGTCGGTTTTCGTGTCGTGCTTGGTCGATCTTTCCAGGCCTCCGGCCAGATCATCGACTGTCTGGCGCCCTTTCTGGTCGTCGTCGTCGAGACTCAAAAGATTGACCTCCCCCGCCACATCCTCCTCCTTCCCAACCATCCCCTCTTCCCTTGCCCCAGAATCCGGATCCGCATACTCAAAACACCTCCTAATAAACGCACTGACCGCCCCCAAGAACTCCTCCTCCTTGCCCAAACCCCCCTCTCCGACCGTCCCATCCTCCACCCCCCTCCGGCTCAAAAACAGCAACGCCTCACTGATCCTCAGGATCCCCTCCCGATCCACCCTCCCATCCCCATCATCATCATAAAGCTCAAAAAAGTATTCAATAACCCCCATAAGGTCCCTCCCGCCCTTGATCGGCGCCAACCCCGCCACCACGTTTGCCAGACTCAACTCTTCTTTCCCCTCACGATCCCACTTCTTGAACAGGCGACGGAGGAATGCGTGGTCTGCGGGTTCAGGGCCAGCGCCCCATGGGCTTCTGAGGTTGAGGGCGCGGGCGCCGCCGCCGCCGCCGCGCATGCTAGCGAAGTAGCCACCGCCTCCACCTTGGTCCCTTGAGTCCCTGCTGCCGTCCTCCCTCACCGGACTCGAAGGGCTATCCGTCACAGCCCACTTCGCAATCCCGGCAAGGAACTCGCGAAACGCATCGTAGTCCATCGCGCTCGCACTCGCCACACCCATGCCCACCCGCCCCAACTCCACCTTCCCCCCCTCCACTCTCTCACTCCGCCTCTTCCTCTCCTCATCCTCCCTCATCGCCTGCGCTCTCTGCAACCTTCCATACAACACCTCATAGAACCTCTCATACAGAAAGCCCAGATCGTTCGCACTCAACCTGCCCCCCACCCCCCCTAAATTCCTCAAACTCGTTCTCTTGGCGAAATTCTCGATTCCCTCCATGACAGCCCCCTTGTGCTTCGCCCTCTGCTCACTAATCGTGTGCTGCGTAATACCCTCAAACTCCTTGAACGCAACCACCATCAACGCCTGAAAATTCGTGATGGCGCGGTGCTTCGCATTCTCGCTCTTCGGGTGCGCCGACTCGCCCAGTCTCGCGAAATACCCCTTCAACACAGAAATGAAGGTCCCATCGTCGGTGGCGTCGAGGAGGTCCTCGCCGTTGATGCGGAGGATGGCCAAGCCGACCTGGAAGAGGACTTTGGGACCTTCGAGGAAGAAGACGTCGAGGACGCGGAAGGCGAAGATGAGCGGCATGGAGTTGATGTAGAGGGAGAGGAACCAGGGGAGGGAAACGACGGAGAGCTGGACGTCGTGGGTGGTGAGGTGGTCCCAGATTATGGGCATGGTCTTCTCCACGAGCGATTCGAAGACTTTCTGGTCAAGGAGGGTGCCGTACATGGTTTGGGAGTAGTAGCCCGGGAGGAGGCGGTCGCAGAGGACGGAGAGGAGGTAGAAGGCTTGGGGTTCGGAGAGGTAGCTGAGACGATGATTTTAGTCTGGTTTGTAGCGGTGGAGAGAGGGCAGGATACGTACATGAGCAATGCCGCCACGACGATGTTCATTGCCTGGCAATACCCGACCTCCTCGTTGGTCCAGCTGTACGCCGTGAGCACTCGTCGTAGCCTCCCAATCCCCTCTTCCGACTGGAAACCCGCATACTCGGGCAGCGAGCGATTGAGATCCTTCTCGATCTCGTCGATCGCCAGACTGCCCTCGCCCTCATGCTTCGCCAACGTCTCCTGATACAACTTGGGCTTCTGCAACCTCAAGTAGAAACTCCCACTCGTCAACTCCCAAATCTCGCCCCTCAGCAAATTCGGCAATCCCACGCGGATCAGGCGATGGAAATCCGGCTGTCGCACCAACGTGGTGTTCCTCCCGTTCTCCCGCATGTATTCATGCCACAGCCTCATCTTACTCCGATCCCGCAACTTCCTCGCATTGCCGGGATAGCGGAACAGACTCCCCAACCCGGTATCCGGCGGTGACCTCTCAGTCTCACCGGCTTTTGTGGCGGCGTCGGCGTCGAAACCATGATCATGATCATTATCATCATCACCGTCATACAGGAAATACTCAGAATAGCAATCGCTGGCGACGGTGCGCATCTTCTCTACCTCCTTGATGCCCTGACGCAACCCCTTCTTCAAGCCATCGCAGAAGCGTTCACACTGCTGCCGGCTGCCCTCCAACTGAACCGTGAGTCTCGGCGGGGCCGGCGCGCCCGGCTTGCCCTCGCTGCGCGGGTCGAAGCCGTTCCAGGTGGTGATGGCGAGCGCGAACATGTAGCTCTGCGTGTGCAGCCGCTCCACCCGACGCACCGCACACAGCGGCAGCGTGAACCCGTTCCCCGCCGGGCCCGTGCCATGCGTGCGGCCCGTGAACGCCGCCGACGCCGACGTCGAGGCCGCCGACACGAACGACGTGTGGACGGTGGAGAAACAGAGGAACTGCTCGCTCAGGTGCAACTGCCCGACGTAATGGGTGCCCCGCTCAGTCGCGTCCCAATTGCTCTTGTCCCAGCTCCCGCGCTGTCCCTGTGCCTTGTTCGGGGTGTTGTGCGGCCGGTTGGTCTTGGAAGGGGGGAGGGTCAGCTCCGCCGTGATCTCGTACAGCGGGTTCTGCGTATCGGGCAATCGGAACTGATGGCGGAAGAGTTGCGCTTTGGAGGGTCTGCCGGAAGAGGAGGAGGAGAAGGTGGAGGAGATGCTGAGCGGACCGGGCAGGCCGGCGGGATCGATGAGCTGCTGCGCCTTTTGCACGAGGTTCGTGAGGAACATGGCTGTCTCAGGTTATCGTCGAGCGTGCGTCTGTCGTGGTCATGTCATTAAGCAGCAGGTAGTGCGGGATGGATGCTACCGGCGCATCGCACGACATGCAATCTTCATATCATTGTCTGCGCGTATCCTCATATAGCATCAAGCTATTGTCACCAGGAGCAGGAGGAGGAGGCGGCGGAGGAGGAGGAGGAAGAAGAGGAGGAGGCGGAGGAGGCGGAGGAGTGACTGGAGATTGAATTTGCGGCACGAGGCTTGCGTTGCTTCAGCTTGCTACATGTAAGCAGTGTTTCAGAGCTGCTCAGGTGTTTGCCGGTGCGGGATGACGACTGGATGCAGGAACAAGGAATAAAACATTAATACCAGACCCTCTTTTCGCGTGACAACCAGCGACTGGACGAATGTATGGAATGTTGCATAGACCATCTACCTTTACATACAGAAACACCCGAGCGTGCTGACCAGAGCTCAACGCCCACTGCACCCAGAGATCCCTCCCCACAGTCTTCATTCACACGTAAAGCCCAACCCATGTCGGTAGCATGAGGTAAATATATCAAATCTCTCGATTCACAAGGTTCAGTTTACTTCTCCTCCTTCTCCTCCACCACCTCGATATACGCCGGCGCGTCCTCATACACTGGCAATGCCTCCTCCGCGTCCATCTCGGCCAACATCGCCTTGTCCTCGCCATCCACAACGACGACTCCATCGCGCAGAGACACGCCAGCAGAGCCACGACGCCCGCCGCGAGCGAGGCGGATCCACGCGAAGCCGATGATACGGCCGACGATGAGACCGACAAGGCTGACCGTCATGCCGACAGTGATGCCAGCCATGACCGGGATGAGGACAGCGACGAGACCCTTGAGGAAAGCGTGTACAAAGTGGTGGCCGGGAAAGAAGCCGTGCCCATGGTGATGGTGGTGGTGGTGTTCTCCGTGGGGGCGACCGTGATGTGGACGTCCATGGTGTGGGCGGGCCGGCTCCTCACCCTCCATGTCGCCGTGCACCTCTGGGTGCTTGAGCTCTGGTCGGTCAAGTTCCTCGTTGAAGTGCGGTCGCGGACCCTTGATGTGGCCTGGAAGCACCTTGCCATCCTTGCCCTTGGACCCGCCCTTGCGCCCGTGGCAGCCGCCTTTGCGGGGGCCGTGTGGGCGAGGGCGGAAGCCCATTGCCATGTCGATTTTGTCTTCCATGATATTCTTCAGCTTGCAGAGAGGAGCGGGCAGCAGGTTGCACTCTTTGTGGTTGCCCTGCTTGAAGTGGTGGTGGGGTCCGAAAGACGGGGGTGGCAGAACGTCGTCAATGTCTTCGGGCCTGCCGAAAGGTGGCGGTGGTGGGCCGTCCTTGAAGAAGTGTGGTGGTGGGCCGTCCTCGGGGGATGAGGGCTTGACTCCGGTGTCCATGATGAAGACGTCGCCGTCGCTCGTCTGGAATAGCGTGACTGCCACCTCGTCGACGTGCATGAACTCGTCGTTCAACCCCACAATCTCGAAGGTCAACGGCACAACCTTGTCGCCGTTGGGCGTCACAGTCTCCGTGGCTTCCTGCCTGAGACCATACGCGGTGACCTCAAGATCCACCGAGGGCGAGTTTCCGTCCTTGATGTCGACTCGTCCCTCGTGCGAAGGCAGCTGCTTGACGTGGATCGGCTTCTGGTCGAAGAGTGTCTCGCCAGTCTCCGAGAAGACAGGGTAGATAGGCTCGCCGTTCAAGTGCAACGCTTTGCCGTCCTCCGACACCTCGAAGTCCAGGAGCAGGCTGTTGGCCCCACCCTGGATCCACACCTGACCGTCTTCCTCCGCCGCCTCGGTGGCCGTGTCTCGGGCGTTGTCCATGGGAAAGGCGCACGCACCGCATGGCACGGTCAGCGTGGACCTCTTCGGGTCGAGGAGGGTGGCACGGAGGTCAGCAAGGTCGCGGCTGCTGGCGACACCTGGCGGGATGATGAGAGCGCCGGCGCCGGCGCAGGCCGCACATACGATGCCGACGGTGCGGCCCAGCATGGTGATGGTGACCAGGTTGTGATGGGGGTTGGGTATAGTTGTGTCTTGGCGCTGAAGTGGATGTCGATATCCGCTATTTCTGATTGTCGAGGGAAGATTGTTGGGGGGTAGTACACTGCAGTACGAGGAGGGACGCGCACGCCATCGAGGGACGGACGCCGGCACAAAGAGCGTCCGAGGAGCCGCCGTTCCCGCAAGCTTGATTCTCGGGGATGAGTCATGACTCTGGCGAGCCAATCAGATGCTCGCTTGTTCCTGCGATTGCCGTCTCAGTGTGTCGGAGACAAAGATCACGTGTGCACATGTCGATGCTTAGTAATCTCAGTGGTCACGTGATCGTGATGCAGGGCATGTCATGAGTCATACTCCTCTGGCCACGAGCCACACCTGACATCGCGTGGCTGCCGCCTTCCAAGGTTCCACCTTCCCAAGCACGAGCACCAACACGAACACATCAGACCAACTTCTTCTTCTTCTTCTTCTCCTTCTTCTTCTTCTTCTTCCTTTTGCCCTTCTTTCGGCATTCCAAACTTCTACATCTCCAACCTCTGCATGACTCGCGTGACTCACACCCAACAGCCGACCCGACGACACAGTCACCATCAATCAGCCATTGATGAGCAGATAATCAATGGTCGGCCGGAGTGCCTGGGCACGATCGGAAGAAGGGGATAGTCCCTGCATGATGCAAGAGGAGGCCTCAGATGCAGGCGTAGGCCTGAAGGGGCCTCTCGACTCGCATCCACCAGAGACCGACATGAAATCCAGATCACGGCGCAACACGGCATCTTCTGCAGCCGGCGCAAGTGACAAGCAGGACATCTGTCGGATATGTCGTTCCGAAGGCACAGATGACGAGCCGCTCTTCTACCCGTGCAAGTGCAGCGGGAGCATGAAGTTCGTCCATCAGGAGTGCCTCATGGAGTGGCTCAGCCACAGCCACAAGAAGCACTGCGAATTGTGCCAAACCCCCTTCCGATTCACCAAGCTGTACGATGCGCACATGCCAGATCAATTACCGTGGGGCGTCTTCGCGCAGAGAGCGCTGATCCATGTGTTCATCACCCTGGGCAAGGCGGTCCGAGGGACGTTGGTCGCCGGCGTTTGGCTGTTCATCCTGCCTTGGCTCGTGAGGTGGGCGTGGCGGTGGATGTTCTGGGTGGCCGATGCTGGGTGGGCGCGGGAGACATTCATGTTAAATCTCAAGACCACCAGCCTCGAGTCGACACTATCCGCCATCAACGAGACCGACTTCAACGTCCAAGGCGACCGTTTCCAGCTACCCATGGACTGGGTCTCGAACCGCACCGCCGCTCACCACACGAATATCACAGGCCCGGCCTTGTACAACTATGCAAAGAACGTCGTGCTCAGAAACTTGGGCATGGAGCATCTCCTGGATGGCAGTCTGCTCAGCGCACCAAGCAACGGATCCACGCCTACTGTCGATTTATCGTGGGTTCGGTCTGACCAGTCGTTGCTTTCCAGCTGGACGTATTTGTCGCAGCTCACGACTTCCAATGTCATCAACAGGGCGATTGTTGATATCTTTGAGGGGCAACTAATTACGTGCGTCGTCATAACTGGGTTCATTCTGGTTTTCTTGATCAGAGAGTGGGTTGTACAGCAGCAGCCCTTGGTGAATCTTGACGGCCTTGCCAACGCACAAAATCAGCCCAGAGAAGTCGCCGAGCGCGTCCAGGCGGAGAACGACAGATTGCAGCGACAGCAAGAAGTGCTTGACCAGGCTCGTCAGCGACTGAATGAATTGCAGGCCGGGATCAACCTGCACAGTCCGGAATATGCTGGTCTGGATGGAGTGCTACAGATGATCAATCATGCGACGGAACATCTGCGAGAGGTGGACGGCGAAGCTAACGAGAGATTCCTGCGTTCCGCCGGCGAAGTGCTCGAGCAGGTCCGAGCTGCTGGTAAAGCCGACAGTGGTGCTCTCGATGAGCTCACTAAGGCCCTGGCAGAGAAGCTCGCGTCGTTGCAGACTGAATACCGGCGGCGGTGGGAGGATGTATTATTGACCGAAATCGAAAATTTTGGCCCGCGTCGACAACCGTGGCAAGACGCTGTGTGCCCCGTACAGGCCACGAATAGCGATCTATCCGAGCCCCTGTCTGCGGGCGACCTAGCCCATGCTAGAAGACCACCAACGCCAGATCCTGACTTCTCTTCGCGCGCTGCTCAGATAAAGAGGCTCTTGGAGGAGGCGGAAGGCATCTTCAACTCGGCTGATACATTGCAAGCGCATGCGATCGGCTCTGCTGGCAGCGAAAGTGGCAGCTTGATTAGTGCTCCAGCATCGTCTTCGGGAAGCTGGCAGGAGGTTGGTCCGAACACTGCGAACACGATAGATACTCTCTCGGAGTCGCCGGATGGCTCGTACGAGGCTGTAAAGCGTTGTGAAGTGCCCATTGCAAATGCAGGACCAGATGCTAAGATCAACATCAAGCGCAGTGGCAAGGGAAGGGTCAAGCCTGTGCCGCCACCCAAGGAGGTCACCGAGACTGACGAGAAGAATAAGCGAAAGGAAGAGGACGAGGCGATGAAGAAGCTAGAGGCAGAGATCAACGCCGAAGATGCGGTCAAGGGGGCAAATGGCACGACTGTCGCGCCTGAGACTGGCGATCAACGGGCAAGCTCGAACAGCGATTCTTCCCATTCGGATGGCCCTGATCCACAAATTGCAGAAACCAATGACTCGCTCAGCAATCGCGTGGTCAGCGCCTTCAGAGAAGAGTTCGGTTTCGACGAGGCAGAGGAAGTTGAGAGCTTGTGGCAGGCAGGTGCGGGACCTGATGGCGAGCCTCTGGCCAATGATGGCCAAGTCGATGAGGAGCTTCAGCCCCCTGCCGACGGAACGCCGTCGCAACTACAGCGCATCTTTGATTGGTTCTGGGGAGACATCGTGCCAGACAATACCCTTGAGCCAGTACCAGCAGCAGACGAGGAACGACTTGCTGCGAACGATACGGTGGAGGGGGACCTGCAGCTGGCTCCGTTCGCGGCAGACTTCGTGGTGGCGGCGAATCAGCCTCCGAATGCGCAAAACGTGCCGAATCACGAGCACAATCAGAACAACCAAGAACGCGAGCCTCCCCATGACCCAGAGGTGGTAGCTGCCGCGCAGGCCGTTGGTCTCGACGCTGAAGCCATTGAAGATGCGGAAGATTTGGAGGGGATCTTCGAGCTAGTCGGCTTCCAAGGTCCACTTCTCGGTCTGTTCCAGACGAGCACCTTTTGCACCGTGCTTGTGACAGGCACAGTGTTCGGCGCGGTCGGTCTGCCATACATCTGGGGCAAGTTGGTGCTCAGCTTCTTTGGTGCCCCACTCTCCTTCCTGATCAAGATGCCATTGCAGATCGCCAGCTTCGTCGCAGACTTTGTCATCGACTCCTCGCTCTTCTTGAGCAGCTATCTTGTGTTCGCCGCGATTTCTGCCGGAGGTCTCGCGTTGGCAGCGGCAAAGCCGTATGTTGAAGCACTGGCGAAGGTGCCGAGCTCGAACTGGCTGCGCGACCTTGCGTGGAGCACGGCTACGAGCGCAGGCTCGAGATTGGCAATGTTGTTCATCAATGAAGTGAATCCGACAGTAGAAAGCGAGAGTTTGGCCTGGAACATGGCCTTTTTGAGCGCCAGTACACATGCGCACGCGAGTCTTCGCCTCATGCAGAATGAGTGCGATGCCATACTCAATTGGCTTGGCCACGGCATCACTAGTCTCATCGACGGCAGATCGGGTGGCTCGCATGATACTATCTGGCAACACGCCTGGAGTAAGCTCGCCCATTTGCCACTTGTGCTTACGAAGCTCTGGTCCGGGATCTCACCCAGCCACCACTATCTACAGCCCCTACTCTCCTCTCTCGGCGTCTTCCGCACTAGCGGTGGCTCCTTCACCTTTGACATGCCCAAGCCCGCCATCGACCCCTCGTTGATATACTGGTCTACCACCGACCGCTTTCTGGTTGTTCTCACTGGCTACCTCTCGCTGGCCGCCATCGCCGCAATATATGTGACGATCGATCAGCCTATCACGCGCTCAGAGTCCGGACGTAGAGCAGAGAAGATTGTGCGTGATACATTGCGGCAGGCTGGTGGAGTGCTCAAGGTCATTCTCATCATCAGCATTGAGATGCTGGCATTTCCGCTGTATTGTGGGCTGCTGCTGGATCTGGCATTTCTGCCATTGTTCCACGACTCGAGTGTGGCCAGCAGGTGGGCCTTTGCCAACAGGAGACCGTACCTCTTCTGCTTCATGCACTGGTTCATTGGGACGTGCTACATGTTCCACTTTGCGCTCTTTGTCGGCATGTGTCGCAAGATCCTTCGGAGAGGAGTGCTGTGGTTCATTCGTGATCCAGACGACCCTACATTCCACCCTGTGCGAGACGTCCTGGAGCGCAATGTCACGACTCAGCTGCGCAAGATCGCTTTCAGTGCACTGGTGTACGGCGCGCTGGTGATATTGTGCCTGGGCGGAGTCATTTGGTCGATTGGCAAGGTCTTTGACGGCATCTTCCCAATTCATTGGGTCAGCACCGAGCCTATCCTTGAGTTCCCGTTGGACCTGCTACTCTACAATGCAGTGACACCCTTGGTCATCAGGCTGTCTAAGCCGAGCGATGCGGTGAACGCTATGTACGCATGGTGGCTACGACGATGTGCTAGAGTGCTGCGGCTATCACACTTCCTCTTCGATGACAGGAGGAAGGATGAAGAAGGTCATTCTGTACGGAAGAGCTGGACAAGCTTATTACTCATGCAGAAGCCGGGCGTGGAGTCGAGCACGGCCAGCGACACGCCAATGACCACACTACTCCTCGTAGATGGTAAGCAGGCAGAGGCTCATTTCGAGCGAGACGGCAAGTACGTCCTTACTCCTTGCAATGACCAGTATCGGCCTCCCAGAGCAGGGGAAGCGTTCCTGCATTACGCCGACGATGACGAAGATGTGTACATTGCGGACAAGGATGGCAACAAAAATGAGCACTTTGCCAAAGTTTACGTACCGCCCAACTTCAGACTACGAATCACCCTCTTTATGGTGTGCCTGTGGATCTTTTCAGCGTTCATCGGCCTGTGCGCGACGCTCCTGCCACTCTGTTTCGGACGTCAGCTCTTTGCTTCCTTCATGCCGACCGGCTCGAGAGTCAATGACATCTATGCCTATTCTGTTGGAGCATACATTCTCGGTGGTTTACTCTTCGCACTGCTGCAGGGGCGCGTTGTCGCAAAAGCTGTCCGCGAAAAGACATCACACCTGGACATCAAAACTTTGGCCGCACCGCTGAAGAATGCCGTGGCGCAGACATTGAGGTGTCTCTACGTCTACGGCTTCATCGGTCTCGTCCTCCCCACCGTCTGCGCCCTCATCCTGCAATTCTACATTATCGTTCCTCTACATACTTATGCCGTCTCCCTCGACTCCGCATCATCAGGCACCTCAGCAGCAGCCGCCGCAAATGCCACTCTCACCTCCACAGCAGCGAATGCCTCAATCATGCACTTCATCCAGCCCGCCGCCGCCGACACCACACCCACCTCCAAATTCCCCGCTCTGGGGCACCACACAATCCACATCCTTCAAGACTACTGCCTCGGCCTCCTCTACGTCCGCCTCGCGACCCGCTTCATCCTCACCGCCCCTTCCTCGAAAGCCACCGAAGCCTTCCACCGCATAACCGCCCCCGGCTACCTAAACCCGGATCCCGTCCTCGCAACCCGCTACCTGGTCCTCCCCTTCTCCCTCCTCTCGCTCATGCTCGTACTCCTCCCGCCCATCCTCGCCACCGCCGCTATTCACGTCGCCGCCTGGCAGATCGGACTCGTGGTGCACAGAAGCTGGATCCCAAGCGAGGCGGTGAAAACTGCAGCGTATAGATTTTCGTACCCTATTGCTGCGGGCTTGTCGCTGTTGGTGTGGGCGACGAAGGGTGTGCGCAAAGCGGTAGAGCGGTGGAGGAGTCGGGTGAGAGACGAGGTGTATTTGGTCGGGGAGCGGTTACATAATTTCGGGGAGAGGCGGCCGCCGGTGGGGAGTCGGAGTGTGGTTAGGAAGGGATGAGGGGAATTCGTGCTTTTCGGGGTCGGAGGGGGAAGGGTGTCTGTGCATAGCGTGCGTGGGTTAGGGTATGGGCGTAGGGAATTGTGATCATTCAACGGAGCGCAATCGCATGATTGTGATGTTATTTCCGTGGCAAGACATGATAGCCTCGTCCACACACACGACCGAGAAATCTTTTTTTTAACAGCCTCACTCAACGATGACCAGTGCAGTGTTCATCCTGGATCGTGGCGGACTGGCCGGAGAATGAGGTAGTCACAGTATTTCTGACACGTGCTTGTGGAGTGTCGCTCATTTATGAAGCTCGTGTCTATCGAGAAACTCCAGTAGCTCCAGGAATTTCCGGGCGTTCTCATGATCACGTGCTTGAAAAGCCCGAGGCGTATGCGCCGGCGAATCATCTTACACAGCGAGACAGCAGGGTGAAATAAGGGCCCTTTCGGTTGCTTCAATCGCGCCTCAATCGCGGCGGCGCGATTAAGGTGTTGGCGCGATTAGCAGATCCTTTCGGTTAAATCTCAATCGCGGTGGCGCGATTCAGCTTAATCGCGGTCGTTCGCTTAATTATCTAGAAGTAGTATGGTTAGCTAGTCTTGGCATGCTTTACGAGATGTTAGTCTATAGCTAGATCACGCTTTAGCGTGCAAGACTATTCACCTCATTCTTTACAATACTAATTTTATAATCATGCTATTAAACACTTGTTCTTAGCGCTAGTTGTAGTATTAGTCTTCCCTACTCTATTGCCATTAATTGCTGCAGTTGTAGTTATTCTAATCGCACTATATGCTACGCTAGCGCTAGCTCTTTCTTTGCTAGTAGCAAGTAGCATTCTTCCTTAAAGCCGCTATGATACTACTTAAGGAGTATGTCTAGTTGATACTACTTAGTATTCGCAGTGTTTATGAGGACACAGAGCGTAGTAAATGCGAGACAAGGCAGTTACTAGTGTAACGAGGCTGCCTATTTAAACACACGCAATACTAGCCAGACTAATTAATAGTATTATTAGAGCTTACTAGCCTTAAGGATAGTCACTAGATTAGTCGCCTTTAGAAGCTTATCATCTTTCTGTATATTGTTAGCTCTAGCTATAATTATTCGACTATAATAGAGCTGTTTTATTACTTATCTTCTATAATCTATGTAGTCTTCTATAAGGTACTTAAGGCAATAGTGCCTTTACATAGGCAGCTTGTCAAACTAGCGGTTACGTCAGATGTTTAAGAGCTTGTAGTAAAGGACGAGATTAGCGTGAAAGATAAGAGGGAGGGTAAATACTAGCCGTAGTTTCAAGGAGTAGTTAGCGCTCTTAATAGCTCGCATATCTACGCCTTTGTCAAGTCAGGAGATTAAGCGCTATACTGTAATCGCAAGGGGTTCCTGTTAATTAACATGTTAGTAGTAGTTAATCACAAAAGGCGCTTTACCTTTGTATACCCTAGGTAGGAAGGATCTGCTCATGACAGTTGTATGTTAGTAGCTACTAAGTCGTTAATAACAGACAGGCTATAGGTACTAGTCAGATGCTATTATCTAGCGGATGCTAGCTATACTAACTCCGCCATGACTTTAGTTCCCTATAGGGGTGTTAGGTATCACTTAAAGGAGCAGTATAACGCGAAGGACATGCCGCACACGCCTAAGGAGCTCTTTAACCTTCGTTACTTATCGCTTCGCAATGTTATAGAGTACTACTTTAGTATCTTTAAAAACCGCTTTAGGATCTTCTAAACTACGCCTTTGCTATATAATATGAAGGATAATCGACTAGTATATGCCTATACTACTCTTTACAACTTCCTAACTAACATGTGCTTAGTTGCGGACAAGCGCGAGTACATAGTACCCTTCAAGCGTAACGCCTATAACTACTATGAGGGCACTTGACGCGGTGCGTTAATAGACGAGCACAAGATGCTTGAGGCGCGGCGGCAAGCTCTTTTTAGCGGCTCCACGATAGTTAAAAAGCGTGAGATTATTGCAGAAGATATGTAGTCTGCATACCTAAGGTATAAGAGCTAAGCGCATATAGTAGATTTTAATAGGTAACAAGGTATACGTCGTGTTAATTAATTAGTGCGGTGTTGTAGGTAACAAGCGAGGTGTTATAGGAGTTGTTTCCTATAGCAAGGCAATTAGGAGAAAGGGAGAATGTAGTAGGAGTATAGGACATAGGCATATACCTACGCACAGATGTTTTTTGTATATAATTTTAGATATTTTCTAGGCATTCTACATTTCATGCCCGCCAAGCTAACAATGCGTTCATCGCATAGTTCTAGACCCCTTATTATCAATATTCCGGAACCTACTATCTAGCTAGTAATGCCTCGAGCATACTACCCCCCTCCCCCCTACCCCCTTAACTACCTCTAACTCAATTCACCTTAGCGCTATTACTGTCGAAGCTGTGATCTAGCGCGTACACATGAGCTTCTTAATAGCAAGCGGAGCCTTAAGCTACATCTTAGCTTTTACTTTGTTTATTAGAGCATCTGCGATAATAGCTACTTTGTCTAGTATAAGGTCAAATTTGCTGCTATAAAAGAGGATGTCTGCAGCGTAGCTCATACTACTCTCTAGCATCGCTAGCATTAGTAGCAGCTCTGGCAGCGGCAGCATGATAGTATTAGCATTAAAGGCTTACATAGTCTTATGTAACTAATATAGATGTATGTGCTATATGATATGAAAATATCTCGTAGTGTGACAGAGTAATCCGACCTTTTAGTAGGTACAAGACAGCGCTGCTTTCTGCTTATCGCAGAGGTGGCGCTAAGGGTGCTTATAACCCCCGACGCTCCTCAATTAGGGAAAGCATGTCCGAGCCTAACCCCGTAGGGGTACCGTAGGGTCAGCGACGTGGGGGCGTCCTACGTCGACAACTGATCCTACTCGGACGACATACGAGCTAACGTATGTACGAAGGACCCCCTTGCCATATGTGGCAGGGTCACTGCATGCTAAGGGCGGCCATTAGAACCCATGCGGTTCAAATGGTCCCCTAGTATCAACTGTATCACTGCCCCTCCTCCTATGAGGATGTCCCTAGCCTCACTAAGTGACGCACGCGGAACATATAGGGTACGGGATGTAGCACGCTTACACCGCGCAAGGGTAAATAGGTAGATAGCCTGCGCAACATGTGTCATGCGTATACCTTAACACCTTCGTAGCGAGTGCGGGGCGGAGGCTGCTAACTCAGGCGGGTTTTAATCCGTCACATGTTAGGCGGCTTCGTAACACCTTCGCTTTACATGCAGATCAAGATATCAGGAAACCACGAGTACGTACTTCAGTCAATCCTTGAAATTATAGGGCGAGCATGCGCGCCGGCCTCGCCAAGTAGCTTGGCCGTCCCTATTTAGTCGTGACCGTGAAGAACGTGTCGCAGAACCTCGGGGTAGTAGGAAAGTGCGCGGACGCTCTGCGCGCGCCGCTCGAAACGGCAGGAGCGCGCTCCTAGCGCGGGCCTCGCCACATTTCCATGCTAGTAGGCTAGCACGAGTGCAGTCGGCGCACATGCGTGACAGCCGCGTTATCCGTTATTGCATCATTTAGTCCCCTTGTAAGTTAACTAAAGGCAGGTACTCTGCGCATGTAGTTCGAGTTACTAGCTTAACGGTTGCGGTAGGCAACAGGGGGGCTGTTAGAGGGTATAAAAACCTCGTCGCTTCCTAAACTTTCCTGTTCTAAGACACTAACATCGACCTCCGCTCCTACTTCGCTTAGCTTGCGCCTCGCTATGTCTGCGGGTCTGTACTAGAGCTCCTTCTTCTTCAATCAATCAATCAAGATTAATCAACCCGTCTTAGCTATAATGGCTCATGTGCTGCAGACTAAGTTCGACGCTACTTACTCTGCCCGCGATCGTCGCTCATGTCGACGATGCCTCGACAACCTTAGTAGCCAAGCTGCATACATCTCTCCTCCGCGTGTTAGTAAGGCGTCCCCTACCCGCGAGGTATGCGTGACTTGTACTAACCAAAGCGTAGCCAAGATCTGCATCAGCAGGTTTGATGAGGGTAGTGTCTACCGCAATTGTGTCAACTGCAATAGCAAGCATTAAAAATGCCAAGACCTCCCTGAAGAGGTGTATAGCGAGTACAACTAGCTCTGCCGTAACATCGATGACTTCTAGAGTACGCGCGACGAGGGGATTGCTAAAGGCACTCTAACTATAAACAGGCTACAGGCTAAGTACCGCGAGGCACTCGCCTACCTGCTTGGCGCCCTCTCGTGCTTTACCGTAACTGCTAACCGTTCTCATAGCGGCGTTCGCTTCGACTCTCTACTAACAGGCGAAAACGTTTGTCTAGGTCTGATCGCAGACTTAGTCTAGAAGATCTTGAAGGTGCTAACCGTTAGGGTCGAGACCTTCGCCATAGTACGCATACGGTGCGGGTGCCCTCTAAGTATGAATGCTGACTTTCTCCGCTAGGCTAACGTTAGCGTCGAGAAATATCCGACTAGCTGTTAGCGTTAGCAACTCGGGGCCCTTGCCTCTATTGACGATGACTTTAAGACGCGGATGATCCGCAAGAAGGTCATCAAGCAATTCACCGCTCCCGCCGCTAAGGCCACGCCCTAGCGCCGTACCGAGAGGCAGCCTGCCTCTAAGCCGGTCCCGAGGACTAAGCCGTAAGTTACTTACTCGAATCCTGTCGCGTGCGTACAGCTAACACATTGTAGCGCCGCCGCCTACGCCGCCTCGACGCTACTGTCTAAGAAGAAGAAGAGGGCCAGGGCCGAAATTAAGGTCAGCGACAAGGAAGCCGAGCCTTCCCCGCTTGCGACCCGCACTGCGTCTGTCAAGACGCTAAGGCACAAGCCTCTAGGCCAGATCTTTGAGGATGAGGAGGATGACGACGTTCAGGATACCTTCGGTCCTGACGTAATCCCTTCGCGCCGTAGTGTCACTACACCGGTTACGCCTAAGGGAGACACTAAGTCCGATGATGTAGTCGACACTCGTGTCAAGAAGCGCAAGATGATCTCGAGGGCCGAGCGCGACAGCCGCAAGCGCGCTCGAGTCTCTTCGCCTTCTGATGCTAAGGATGAGGTAGTCGTCGCGACTAGGCGCGGTGAGGGTGTCGCTAGTTCTCTGGCTACTATAGGCTCTGAAGACGAGCTCCCTCGCAACCTACTAAAGAAGAAGATGCTAGCCTCTCTTCGTGGCGTTGCTACCCCTGTTACTCATAGTCGCTTCAGGGTGTTTAGTAGACCCCGTGCGGGTAGGCAGTCCCTAGCGGACCGCAACAAGAAAGACTCTCCTGCTTCAGGTTCGGTTAGGAAGCCCCTGACTAGTAGTCGCTAAGCATTAGCTACGAAGCTAATCCGAGCATGTCTCTTGTTCTTCTTGGGTTTATTCTAGGTGTGCCTTTAGGCATCAATGATGTATAAGTAGGGCGTTTGCTTCTTGTTGTCGCTTCGCGCGTTATGCGCTACATACACGTGTCAAGAATTCTGCTCCGGAACCCTTATCTTCCCACGAATCGACCTTCTTAAGCCCTGCTCACGCCTCCTCTGCTCTTCGAATTCACGAATAGCTTCCGGAGCGTTCTTGCAGTCTTCGGCCAGAACCCATTATGTGTACTTAGGTAGGTATCCTTTCTACTTCACTAGATAGTACGTTGCGCCCTTGCGCCGCATACTGTCCTTAATACCCTTGACTTCCTACTCTTCGTTCTCTTCTGCTACTAGCATCGGGTCCGCGGGCTCTTTGCCCTCGCGCTGTACCTATAGTTCGAGTAGAGATACATAGAAGACGTCGTGCACACGATACGACGATAGTAACGATAGCCGGTACGCCTGCGAGCCTATCGCGTCGCGTATCCGGAAGGGTCCGACGAACCTTGGCGTCATCTTCTTGCTCGGAAGTTTCAGCTTGAGATTCTTCGTCAATAGTAACACCTTCGTACTAACTGCGTACTACATCGGTTTAGCACGGGTGTTATTATGTTTAATCTGGGATTCTGAGGCCTTTTTCTAGTGTTCTATTAGCACCGAATGTACCTTGCGCATACGCCGCGCTGATTCCGCGGCGGCCGGCACCCTCTCCTCAGAAGACTCGTCCCGAGGCGGTTCTAGGTGTATTTCCAGATCAAAGCCATAGAGAATCTGAAATGGCGACATGCGCATAGCAGCATACACGCTGTTATTAACTGCAAATTCCGCCATAGGAATTGCGTCGGCCTAGGCATCCTGGTTCTTCGCGTAGTAGCACTAGAGGTACTACTTAAGAGTCTGGTTCATACGTTTAGTCTGACCATTAGTCTGTAGATAGAATGCTGTACTTAGGCGGTGCTTGACACGCGCTTCAAACACAAATTCTTGCTAGTATTCACTAGTAAAGACAGAACCTCGATCCGATAGGATACTTCGGGGGACACTAAAGCGCCGTACAACTTCGTCGCGAAGTAGCCGCGCAAGCTCGCCGCTTGTGCACTTTTTCGTACATAGGATGAAGATATTCATCTTCGAGTATTGGTCGACTACTACAAGGACAGCATTAACCACATCGCCTTTCTACTTTGCTGGCGGCAAATCGGTAATGAAATCCATGGTCAAGTCTTGCCATAGTCTCTCTGGTAGTAGGAGCGCCTAAGCATCGCCGTAGGGGCGATAGCGCCGAGATTTGCTAATCTGGCACGTCTAGCAGGATTTGACATAGTCAGAGACATCCTGTTCTAGCGTAGGCTACTAGTATTTACGTCCGAGAAGTACGTTCGTCTTCTCTACGCCAAAATG
>JADDMT010000249.1:0-25472 GCA_021401465.1 Teratosphaeria epicoccoides | reverse complement strand
ATGGATCTGTAGACTAACCCTACAGATCCGGGGATCTGTCCTCACGTGACAGATCCTTTCTTCCATGACTATGCCTATGACTCATAGTACTCCCATGACGGTACTATGACTCATAGCACTTAGGACCCACATGATCCTGTATCCTACAGTACTCCGGACAGTACTCCTAACACTCATGACAAATGTGCACCTAACAAACAAGCTTTAACTCTTGACACTAAGTACAGGACTTCATGCTATCCTGGCCCTAACGATAGATTTAATTTGCGCGGCGTTTACGTTTCTGCGTTAAAGGGGCGTTAGTGTCTAGGATGACATAAGGCAGGGATGTAGAAAGAGAAGACATCACGGCACAAAAGGAAATGACAAGAGAAACCCCGCACTAATAAGGTAGCTTAGGGACAAGCTAGGCTAAGAGGGGGATAGTGTCATAAGTGTTAGGAGTACTGTAGGTTACAGGATCATGAGGGTCCTAAGTGCTATGAGTTATAGGCACAGTCATGGGAGAAAGGATCTGTCACGTAAGGACAGACCCCTAGATCTGTAGGGTTAGTCTACAGATCTACAGGCCTATAAGGGAGAAGGGATCTATTGTGGGATAATAGACCCTTAGATCTATAGGGTTAGTCTATAGATCTACAGACACGGAGACCTGACAGAGCTACTCTGTCTCTCTAGTATATAGGAATAGCTTCAAGACAGGCAGTTAGGAGCTTCGTGCTCAATTTAATTCCCTTTCCCTAGGGGATAGTTAGTTACAAGGACAATTGCTATTGTCGATATTCTTCATAGCTCTACGAGTCTAACACCTAGTTACCTTCCTGCTATCGGCACCTACTCTTATGACATTAATAGACTAACATTACTACTTCTAGAGTAGATAACATAGCTGTTAGATAGCTTTAACAATGTGTAGCTTATAAGACTATTAGTACGCTCCTTATTAAATCGAACAAGACTGCTACTACTCTGTGTCTTTCGCCTACTAATTAATAGGTCCCCCGTAACACTGTTTTTTGATTGATTTAATTACTACCTCTTTGCTTAGTATTATTAAGCTATTATAGCAGAGCTAGTATATCTGTAGCGTATTAGAGACTAGATAATAGCTTGTCTAGTATTAGGGATACTACATGCTCTTTACAATCACGAAGTGCCCTAGTGTAACTACTACTTGATAGTTAATCCTACCTATCGAGTAATAGTAACGCTAATAACGCCCTAACTAGCAACGTAAGGCCTTTAGAGTAAGTCGGTTAAGGCCTCTGTAATTACACTACAAGCGCCTACTATGCCCTAGTTTTAACGGAATTTAACTAACCGTCTAGTCTTGTAGAAGCTAATATCGACTAGACCCCTAGGTCTAACCCTAACCCTAATACGTCGACTGTAGCTACGACTATACTACAACTAGCCTCTGCCAAGACAAATGCGGGTCTACAACTAACTCTAGAGCGTCGTCATCTTTAGGCAGCTCGTGCGAAGCGCTATTAAGTAGCTTAAGTCCCTTAAGGACCGCTAGCGTTTACATCCTACGCTAGTATAGTCCCTGTCGCTAATTAAGAGTATATAGGACACAAACCTCTCCTACTAGCTAAGGTAACACTACATGGCGGTACCCCTACTAGCTCGTACTATGTAGTTACAGAGTAGCCGCAGCCCTAATCGACACAGGGTAAAGGCAAGGTAGTAAGAAGCTCTCTTCCAAATCTGCTAGTACTAGTGCTAAAGTGTTTAAGAATTAATCTAAAGGTTTAGAAGCAAGTAAAGACCTTTACCTTGACTAAGTAGCGTAACAAGGTCGATACTATGTCTGTAGCAGAGCTAGAGTACTAGTATGACAGAGTAGTAACCTTGTACGACAACGAATATAACGATCTTAAAGACAAACCCCTGCTTATTGACTTTCTACTAAGTCATGTTAAGCACGATCATCTTAAGGATATTAAGTCGTTTCTACGATACTAGGGGCACCTCTTCATTAATAGTTAACCTGTAGATCTAGTTACATAGCAATTTACTAAGATTAATACAGAGCTATACGACAATATTAAGAAGATGCTAGAACTATTCAGGACTCCGCCTAAGGCCGACAATAAGTACAATCTCTAGATTAACGTAGTGCTCTTCAAAACAGACGCTTAGATAGCTGCTTAGATTACTTACCTCGAGAAGAACGCCCCCTAGTTACTAGACAAGTAGCTTGTAAGTAATGACGAGCTAGTAGCTAACAATTCAGACGCTAGTACATTTAGTCTTATAGACGCCGAGTTCTAAGAGCTCTTAGGAGACTGTCATGGCTTAGACATTAAAGACAGGCTATCCCCCCTAACACGGCAGTATAGTTACAATGTTAGTGATACAGTTGATACTAGGGGGCCATTAGAGCCGCATGGGTTCTGATGCCCGCCCTTGGCATGTAGTGACCCTGCTACACATGGCAAGGGGGTCCTTCGTACATACGTTGGCTCATATGTCGTCTAAGTAGGATTAGTTGTCGACGTAGGATGCCCCTACGTCGCTCTTCCTACGGTACCCCTGCGGGGCTAGGCTCGGACATGCTTTCCCTAATTGAGGAGCGTCAGGGGTTATAAGCACCCTTAGCGCCACCTCTGCGATAAGCAGAAAGCAGCGCTGTCTTGTACCTACTGAAAGGTCGGATTACTCTGTCACACTACGAGATATTTTCATATAATATAGCATATACATCTATATTAGTTAGCGACCCTGTTATACACGCCATTATCGCTGAAGATAAGGCCGCTACTACGAGTCGCTATGTAAGCACATAGCAAGGCTACAAACAAGACCCTTCGTCTAATCTACTAGTCCGAGCTTTACTAGGTACTCTAGCGCTACAAACAATTAGACGAACTATAGAGGTAATCACAGAGGCATTCGACAGTCGAATTATCAAACTAGAGCTAGTCTCTAGCTTAGATACCCTACTAGCATATAGCTCGTAGTAGGGGGTAGATATGTTTAACTTGACTAAGCTCGGTAGTAATAATAAGCTTCTACTACTAGATACCTTCATGAAGAGCTAGAGGGTATTCTTACTACACTTAAAGAAGTAGTAGGAGACAAAGGCGTCTAAGTTAGAGCTGATAATTAAACAAGAGCGCTAGTCGCTAGCTCCTAGGGCTACTCATAGTTCTGCTACTACTACTACTGCTACTAGTACAACTCTAGGACCTTATCTGGCTCCTATAGCCATGATAGCGTCACTAACACCAAAGACTCCGCAGCTAGAGACGCTGCTACTAGCTGCGAAGCCCCCTATAGTAAAGACGCTAACGCCGCCGCTAGCTGCAAAGACTAAGAAGGAAGGGGGTAAGAGGAAGAAGGCAGACAAGCCGCTACTACTATAGCTTGCAGAGTTAATACATGAGCCACGACAGCGCAAGAAGGTGAATTATAAGGATGCCTATAATAGCACGTAGTAATGAAAAGGTTTATTATTAGTCTAGCGTTAGTGTATTGCGTAGTTATAGTGTATTCGATAGCAAAATCGCTGAAAAGATATTTAACATGTCTCGATAGTCACTAAAAAAAGAGTTGAATAAAAAATTAAATTATGCTACTTATAGCTAAGTCGTAGTAGGCGTCGACATAGTTAACTTAATAGTACTATTCAAATAACGCTAAACCCCTAAGCTCCTTTACTATGCTATTACTACTACTGCTACTACATGCTACCTCTAGAGCGCTTATAGCGCTCTTTATTAGTATAGTGCGGCAGCGTAGCACCTGTAAATATAGCCCCCTAGAGCGCCTTAATGTAGATTACACTGTCTATAATAGTGCGACTAATGTTAACTATCCGCTCTATAAGAGTATTAAGCTCTACACGCATTATGGCAAACTAACTATTACTGTAGTCTACAAGACTAGCAACGTACTCTGCTAGCATAGCTAACTACCCCTTAACTACACTAAACCTTGCTATAATAGACTACATATTACTATTATTATTAACATCATTAATGTCTCTAGCACTACTAAGCATACCCTCTATATTGCTAAGCCGCGCGTCAATACGCATGTCGAATTTGTCTAGTCATAGTTTAATTGTAGTAAGCCTTAACTTAACTACCCCTATTTTCTCCTTAATTAACAGCTTATGCTAGTAATTAGCGTGACATCTAACGTGATTGTTGCGCTTATAGAATGCGTAAGCCGCATCATCACGCTAGGACTAGACCCTACACTTATAACCGCGCTTAGTATATTCGTTACATAGATTAATAGCTAGCTTGCCTTTGTTAGTCTCTATAATATAGCTAGCTATGTCATACTTGCGTAGGAGGGCATCTTTCTCCTTAAGGCTAGTGTTGTAATCGTACTACTAGCTCTCTTTAGACTTATACTACTAATTAGCGGTATTCTTAGTCTCTAGATAGCGTAAACTACTACTACAAGTTAGCGACTATCTCTGTAAGTATGCTATAAGTACGGAAACAACTTACACTAGCGCTAGAGGTAGCAGCTTAGGTTCAGGTAAGCTAGTAGTAGATTCTTCAGCTATTTTAGTACCTTGTAAGGAGCGATATTTGTCATAAGGGTAGGTGCCGATAGCAGGAAGGTAACTAGGTGTTAGACTCGCAGAGCTATAAAGAATATCGACAATAGCAGTTAACCTTGTAACTAACTATCCCCTAGGGAAAGGGAATTAAATTAAGCACGAAGCTCCTAACTGCCTGTCCTAAAGCTATCCCTATATACTAGAGAGACAGAGCAGCTCTGTTAGATCTGTCGACAGACCTAACAGATCCGTGTCTACAGATCTGTAGACTAACCCTACAGATCTAAGGGTCTGTTATCCCGTGACAGATCCCTTCTTCCTTGTAGGCCTATAGATCTGTAGACTAACCCTACAGATCCGGGGATCTGTCCTCACGTGACAGATCCTTTCTCCTATGACTATGCCTATGACTTATAGTACTCCTATGACTATACTATGACTCATAGCACTTAGGACCCTCATGATCTTGTATCCTATAGTACTCCGGACAGTACTCCTGACACTTATGACACTATCCCCCTCTTAGCCTAGCTCGTCCCTAAGCTACCTTATTAGTGTGGGGTTTCTCTTGTCACTTTTTTTTACGCTATAATGTCTTCTCTTTCTACATTACTGCCTTGTGTCATTCTAGACACTAACGCCCCTTTAACGTAGAAACGCAAACGCCGCGCGAATCGAATCTATCGTCAGGGCTAGGACAGCATGAAGTCCTACACTTAGTGTCAAGAGTTAAAACTCGTTTGTCAGGTACACATTTCCTTAGGGAAATGTTCGCAATGTCACTTTAGTAACTGTCGGAGTTACAATGCGAAGGTGACAGAGGTCAAATAGAAGAAGTTAGGCAATTGGCGGAAAAGACTAATTACCGATCTCGATCGTGCGAAGGCGGTCCTAGCCGAGGCTTCGCAGAAGATAATAGAGGCGCATGCAAAGGAGATACGTCTTTGAAAACAGTTAGACGCAGTCGACTAGGAGGTCGAGGATAGTCGCGCTCTCGAGGAGCGTGAGATCAGGGAGGATGAGGCCAAGGAACAGGCTCTCTTGCAGGCTAGGTTTCTTCTTAACCTAGATCCTTCAGCAGGTCTCGCTCTTAGTCCTACGACATAGAGCGTAATAGAGGGTTTCACTAACGCCTCATATTAGGGTTTCCTGGATGGCGTGATAGCCAAGCTGATTGACAGCGTCCCGCAGGAGTCTAGTCGTGGCTTAGGATCTTCTTCCTAGGTTCGTTCCTTTCTTGAAACTCCGTATCTTTTGCTAACAGTTTCGCAGATGTTCTAGGGGTTCCTAGGTGTTCTCGGTACTCCTATATCCTTCCCATTTTACTAAGTACTCTCGCTGTCCGTCCTGCTAGCGAGTGTCGACAATCTTTTCGACAGTGTACTCTAGTTCTTCTACTTTAGGGTCGAGTAGTAAGGGTTCCGTTTGCAGTGCAGCGTCTAGCGCTGCTTGTTCTAGCAGAGAGACATAGAACACAGGGTGTATTCTCATCTGCTCAGGTAGCTATAACTCAAAATTAACTAGTCCTTTCTTGGCCTTAATCCTGAATGGTCCTAGTTTTACAGCGTCTAGTTTTTTACTTAGCTTGTCTAATTTGATGTGACAGCGGAGGAGATATACCTTGTCCCCCTCCTTTAGAATTAGTCCCTTAATTCTCTTATGATTCGCGTACCGTGCCATGTTCTGCTAATAGAACTACAGGTCGAGTCGTGCTTCTGTTTGCAGTCAGCGTAGATGTTCTACTCGTCCGAGTGCTACTAGGTTCGGATTACTAGCTAAGACGTCTAGAATGTCTTCTATAGCTAATCTATATGCTATCTGAAAAGGCGAGAGTCCTGTTGATACGGTTGATACTAGGGGACCATTTGAACCGCATGGGTTCTAATGGCCGCCCTTAGCATGCAGTGACCCTGCCACATATGGCAAGGGGGTCCTTCGTACATACGTTGGCTCGTATGTCGTCCGAGTGGGATCAGTTGTCGACGTAGGACGCCCCCACGTCGCTGACCCTACGGTACCCCTACGGGGTTAGGCTCGGACATGCTTTCCCTAATTGAGGAGCGTCGGGGGTTATAAGCACCCTTAGCGCCACCTCTGCGATAAGCAGAAAGCAGCGCTGTCTTGTACCTACTAAAAGGTCGGATTACTCTGTCACACTGCGAGATATTTTCATATCATATAGCACATACATCTATATCAGTTCTGCTTTCTCCCCCCTGCTTTGCAGTCTAGCAGAGAATACTACGATATGTCTAGAGCACCACGAACTCGCAACTAACGCGTAGCGAGCGCCATCCCGAGCGCCCGCGATGGCGAAGCTGGCCCGAGTAACTAGCCCGCAGAAGTAACCGCTGCGAGCGACACTGCATCGAGCGACGGTTCCGCTAGAGGACAATTACGCGGCGGACTAGGCAATAGACCCCCCGCATAGGGACTGTAGCTAACCCCGACTATCGACCTAGCCCTCGTAGCCATGATTGTCGATTAGGTCGCGAACTGCCTTGCGAACTAGAGCTAGAGCCGCACCGCTCCTGGCAGCGACAACGGCGAGGACGACGAAGACGTCGCCATGAGCGGTACTAACGAACTGGCGGACGAAGAAATCCAGCGAGATTTCACGCCAGGGACCCGCGAAGACAACTTATCAGGAGGCGCAGACCCTCCGCGTGTGCCCGCGAACTTGGTGCCTGAATTCGGGGCCATAGTAGGCCAACTAGGAGGTAGTCGTAACGCACGCAACCCGAAGCCGTTCAAGGGAGACACCTTGAAGGAGGCTCGAACTTTCTTGCAGGCATGTGAGGCAGTTTTCGTGCTCAACCTACGCGGATATTCCACGGAGGGCGAACGAGTCGCCTTTAGTGTGATGTGGCTCGAAGAGGATAAGGAACCTCGCAACAATTGGCATGAGCGGTATGACCTTATGCAGGTCCACGACGGAACGTATACGTGGGCGGACTTTCGCTAGTTCTGTGTCGACTAGGTCGAGGATCCGGGGAATCGCGCCCTTACCGTGTCTGTCGAGTACGAGAAGGCTAAGCAGGGGAAGGGACAAACAACCTCTAGCTTCGCAACCTATCTCGCCACGCTCGAGGGACAGATGCCACCCTATACCGAGACGCAACGCGTGCGGCACTTGCTCGTCAAACTCGATGACGATCTTCAGAACACGATCATGACTTTTCATGAACTTCCGACAACTCGGCAAGACCTCGTGTCCCTTGCGACACGTATGGAAATCACCTTGAAGCGAAATGGAAAATCGGGCGGTAAGGACAATAAGCGTCTAAGCCCTGAGGACCCCCCGAAGGGCCGCTATCACAAGCGCCCTAGGGGCCACGTCTAACGCGGTAGTTCATTCCGGAGGAGCAAGCCCTCCGAGCCAAAAGACGGTGGCGAGAAGCCTCCGAGTAGCTGCCACATCTGTGGAGCGAGGGACTACTAGGCGGCTCGCTGTCCTAAACGAAGTGATAGGAAGAAGGTAAGCAAGGTGTCCGAAACCTCCCTAGAGGGGAGGCGAAAGAAGGACAAGCCCGAGACAACCGAATGGCTACCGCGGGTATCCAAGCTGTCTGTCACCGATAGTGTAGACTCGTGGCCTGCGCGGCGCCTATCCGGCGCGGTCCGAGTTAATGGCTCGCTCGAGCTAGTAGACTGTATGTTAGATGACCTTGCGGAGGTCAACGTGATACCCTAGAGGGTAATCGTACGGCTCGGTTTGAAGCCGATCCCAGGAGCCCTGCTGCCTACCATGAAGTCTTTTCGGGGCGAAGGCGTAGCGGCTCGAGGCGCGTACAACGTGCGCCTCTAACTCGCGGACTCCTTAGGAGAAGTGCACGAGACTAACGAAGTCTTCTACGCTGAAGACGTTCCTGATGAGGAGCTCCTGCTCGGCCGCCCTTGGCGCCACAAGCAGGGAGTCGTTGTTGATGGAGCTACCGACAACTAGTTCTACGGCTCCATAGGCGAAGTTCCTGCAGTGCGGATGCGTGACGCACACAGCTTCTACAAGGACATGAAGAAGGTCTAATGCGTGTATGCGGTCCGCATACGGAACGTCAAGGAAGACGTTACCCTTCCGCCTGAGTTAGAGGAATACGCCGATATTTTCGACGCAGAGGCTGCGGCCTATGCCCGGGCCCTAGACGCGGAACATGCGATTGACCTTAAGGAGGGTTACAATCCTCCGCATCGACCTCTGTACCCCATGTCGGAATCGCAGCTCGAAACACTTCGAGACTACCTCTACAAGGCGCAAAGGAACGCGTGGATCCGACGAAGCGACAGCGAGGCTAGAGCGTTAGTTATGTTCGTCCTGAAGAAGGACAACACGCTCCGCCTATGCGTTAACTATAGGGGCCTTAACGCGGTAACCTAGAAGAACCGCTGCCCCCTACCACTTATTAGCGAGACGCTTGACCGCCTTGGTCGCGCCGCCATCTTCTCGTCTATCGACTTGAAGGACGCCTACTACCGGATACCGATCCGAAAGGGCGACGAGTAGAAGACCGCATTCCGAACGCGGTATAGACACTTCGAGTATACAGTGATGCCGTTCAGCTTGACTAACGCACTAGCGACGTTCCAAGCGTATATTAACCGGGCCCTAGCCGGCCTCGTTGACACCTGCTACGTAGTGTATTTAGACGATATACTAGTCTATTCCGACTCGAAGGAGGAGCATATTCGGCATCTAAGTATAGTGCTCGAACGGCTCCGCAAGTTCGCTCTCTACGCGAACCTAAAGAAGTGCTCATTCCTGACGGATAGGATTGAGTTTCTCGGATACATCGTCTCTACGGAAGGAGTCATCATGGATGACCGAAGGGTGTCCGCAATCGCGGAGTAGCCGCGGCTAACTACCCTCCGAGAAGTGCAGGTGTTCCTAGGATTCACCAACTTCTACCGCAGATTCATACGATCTTACTCGAAGATCGTGGCTCCCCTCACGGCCCTCGCAAAGGGCGCGGTTCGAGGAAAAAAGCCAGGGAAAGTGCCTTGGGAGGAGGCTCAGAGCAAGGCCTTCTCTGAACTCAAAGCAGCTTTTCAAACTACGCCTATACTTCGGCACTTTGACCCCGCTGCGAAGATCTGGATAGAGACCGATGCTTCAAAATTCGCAATAGCCGCAATTATATTGCAGCTCTAGTCGCACAAAGGCAGTGCGCGATGGTACCCGATTGCCTTCTAGTCGCGGAAGATGCAGGGCGCTAAGCTCAACTACGAGACTCACGACTAAGAGCTTTTGGCTATTGTTAACGGCTTCAAGGAGTACCGACACTACCTCGAAGGCGCAGCGCACCCTATTAAGGTGCTTACCGACCATAACAACCTTCGCGGCTTCATGGGCGTGAAGCAGCTAAGTAGTCGGCAAGCAAGGTAGGCGACTTTCCTCGCTAGCTTTGACTTCGTTATCTAGCATCGTTCCGGAAAGACGAATCCGGCCGACGGTCCTTCGCGACGACCGGACTACGACACCGGGGAAGAGGGTGACCGACAGCTTCTCCCTACGCTGCAAACGAAGCTTGCAGTTTAGGGTGGCGATCCGTCGTTAGCTCCTCTTGTGGGTCGACTACGGGTCTAATGGGGCCTCACGGCCTCCGCTAGTGACGAACCCTCCCATCCGGCAGTTGTGGCGACCGTGTCTAGCTCGATCCGTGCGGTAGTCAACTAGCTTACATGCGGTGAGCATGCGATGTCTGAAGAACCCTTTGAAGAAGTCTCGAGACTTATTCAGCGGTTGCAAGAGCGAGAACCGGAGTTAATCAATGAGGGTGTAGCCCTCCAGGATACCGCAGGCGGTCCGAAGTACTAGACCAAGTCAGGCGACTTGTGGCACTTTGACAATAGGCTCTACGTACCCGCTAACCGCGCACTCCGTTCGCAGCTCCTCCGTATTCATCATGACGATGAACTCGCGGGCCATTTTGGCGTAGAGAAGACGAACGCACTTCTCGGACGCAAATACTAGTAGCCTACGCTAGAACAGGATGTCTCTGACTATGTCAAATCCTGCCAGACGTGCCAGATTAGCAAATCTCGGCGCCATCGCCCCTATGGCGATGCTCAGGCGCTCCTACTGCCAGAGAGACCATGGCAAGACTTGACCATGGATTTCATTACCGATTTGCCGCTAGCAAAGTAGAAAGGCGATGTGGTTAATGCTGTCCTTGTAGTAGTCGACCGATACTCGAAGATGAATATCTTCATCCTATGTACGAAAAAGTGCACAAGCGGCGAGCTTGCGCAGCTACTTCGCGACGAAGTCATACGGCGCTTCGGTGTCCCCCGAAGTATCCTATCGGATCGAGGTTCTGTCTTTACTAGTAAATACTAGCAAGAATTTGTGTTTAAGGCGCGTGTCAAGCACCGCCTAAGTACAGCATTCCATCCACAGACTGATGGTTAGACTGAACGTATGAACTAGACTCTTGAGTAGTACCTTCGGTACTACTACGCTAAGAACCAGGATGCCTAGGCCGACGCAATTCCTATGGCGGAATTTGTAGTCAATAACAGCGTGCATGCTGCTATGCGCATGTCGCCATTTCAGATTCTTTATGGCTTTAATCCGGAAATACACCTAGAACCGCCTCAGGACGAGTCTTCTGAGGAGAGGGTGCTGGCCGCCGCGGAATCAGCGCGGCGTATGCGCGAGGTACATTCGGTGCTAATGGAACACTAGAAAAAGGCCTCAGAATCCTAGATTAAACATAATAACACCCGTGCTAAACCGATGTAGTACGTAGTTAGTACGAAGGTGTTACTGTCGACGAAGAATCTCAAGCTGAAACTTCCGAGCAAGAAGATGACGCCAAGGTTCGTCAGACCCTTCCGGATACGCGACGCGATAGGCTCGCAGGCGTACCGGCTATTGTTGCCATCGTCGTATCGTGTGCACGACATCTTCCACGTATCTCTACTCGAACCATGGGTATAGCGCGAGGGCGAAAAGCCCGCGGACCCGATGCCGGTAGCAGAAGAGAACGAAGAGTAGGAAGTCGAGGGTATTAAGGACAGTATGCGGCGCAAGGGCGCAACGTACTATCTAGTGAAGTAGAAAGGATACCTACCTAAGTACACACAATGGGTTCTAGCCGAAGACTGCAAGAACGCTCCGGAAGCTATTCGTGAATTCGAAGAGCGGAGGAAGCGTGAGTAGGGCTTGAGAAGGTCGATTCGTGGGAAGATGAGGGTTCTAGAGCAGAATTCTTGACATGTGTATGTAGCGCATGACGCGCGAAGCGACAACGAGAAGCAAACGCCCTACTCATACATCATTGATGCCTAAAGGCACACCCAGAATAAACCCAAGAAGAACAAGAGACATGCTCGGATTGGCTTCGTAGCTAATGCTTAGCGACTACTAGTTAGGGGCTTCCTGACCGAACCCGAAGCAGGAGAGTCTTTCTTGTTACGGTCCGCTAGGGACTGCCTACCCGCACGGGGTCTACTAAACACCCCGAAGCGACCATGAGTAACGGGGGTAGCAACGCCACGAAGAGAGGCCGGCATCTTCTTCTTTAGTGGGTTGCGAGGGAGCTCGTCTTCGGAGCCTATAGTAGCCAGAGAACTAGCGACACCCTCACTGCGCCTAGTCGCGACGACTACCTCATCCTTAGCATCAGAAGGCGAAGAGACTCGAGCGCGCTTGCGGCTGTCGCGCTCGGCCCTCGAGATCATCTTGCGCTTCTTGACACGAGTGTCGACCACATCATCGGACTCGGTGTCTCCCTTAGGCGCAACCGGTGCGGTGACACTACGGCGCGAAGGGATCACGTCAGGACCGAAGGTATCCTGAACGTCGTCATCCTCCTCATCCTCAAAGATCTGGCCTAGAGGCTTGTGCCTTAGCGTCTTGACGGACGCAGTGCGGGTCGCAAGCGGGGAAGGCTCGGCTTCCTCGTCGCTAACCTCAATTTCGGCCCTGGCCCTCTTCTTCTTCTTGGACAGTGGCGTCGAGGCGGCGTAGGCGGCGGCGCTACAATGTGTTAGCTGTACGCACGCGACAGGATTCGAGTGAGTAACTTACGGCTTAGTCCTCAGGACCGGCTCAGAGGCAGGCTGCCTCTCGGTACGGCGCTAGGGCGTAGCCTTAGCGGCGGGAGCGGTGAATTGCTTGATGACCTTCTTGCGGATCATCCGCGTCTTAAAGTCATCGTCAATAGAGGCAAGGGCCCCGAGTTGCTAACGCTGACGGCTAGTCGGATATTTCTCGACGCTAACGTTAGCCTAGCGGAGAAAGTCAGCATTCATACTCGGAGGGTACCCGCACCGTATGCGTACTATGGCGAAGGTCTCGACCCTAACGGTTAGCACCTTCAAGATCTTCTGGACTAAGTCTGCGATCAGACCTAGACAAACGTTTTCGCCTGTCGGCAGAGAGTCGAAGCGAACGCTGCCGTGAGAACGGTTAGCAGTCGCGGTAAAGCACGAGAGGGCGCCGAGCAGGTAGGCGAGTGCCTTGCGGTACTTAGCCTGTAGCCTGTTCATGGTCAGAGTGCCTTCGGCGATCCCCTCGTCGCGCGCACTCTAGAAGTCATCGATGTTACGGCAGAGCTGGTTGTACTCGCCGTACACCTCTTTAGGGAGGTCTTGGCATTTTTGATGCTTGCTATTGCAGTTGACACAATTACGGTAGACACCGCCCTCATCAAACCCGCTGACGCAGATCTCGGCTACGCTTCGGTTAGTACAAGTCACGCATACCTCGCGGGTAGGGGACGCCTTACTAACACGCGGAGGAGAGATGTGTGCAGCTTGGCTACCAAGGTTGTCGAGGCATCGTCGACATGAGCGACGATCGCGGGCAGAGCGAGTGGCGTTGAACTTAGTCTGCAGCACATAAGCCATTGTAGCTAAGACGGGTTAATTGATCTTGATTGATTGATTAAAGAAGAAGGAGCTCCGGTACAGACCCGCAGACACGGCGAGGCGCAAGCTAAGCGAAGTAGGAGCGGAGGTCGATGTTAGTGTCTTGGAACAGGAAAGTTTAGGAAGCGACGAGGTTTTTATACCCTCTGACAGCCCCCCTGTTGCCTACCGCAACCGTTGAGCTAGTGACTCGAACTACATGCGCAGAGCACCTGCCTCTAGTTGACTCATAAGGGGACCGAATGATGCAATAACGGATAACGCGGCCGTCACGCATGTGCGCCGACCGCACTCGTGCTAGCCTACTAGCATGGAAATGTGACGAGGCCCGCGCCAGGAGCGCGCTCCTGCCGTTTCGAGCGGCGCGCGCAGAGCGTCCGCGCACTTTCCTACTACCCCGAGGTTCTGCGACACGTTCTTCACGGTCACGACTAAATAGGGACGGCCAAGCTACTTGGCGAGGCCGGCGCGCATGCTCGCCCTATAATTTCAAGGATTGACCGAAGTACGTACTCGTGGTTTCCTGATATCTCGATCTGCATGTGAAGCGAAGGTGTTGCAAAGCCGCCTAACATGTGACAGATTGAAACCCGCCCGAGTCAGCAGCCTCCGCCCCGCACTCGCTACGAAGGTGTTAAGGTGTGCGCATGACACATGTTACGCAGGCTATCTACCTATTCACCCTTGCGCGGTGTGAGCGTGCCATATCCCGTACCCTATATGTTCCGCGTGCGTCACTTAGTGAGGCTAGGGACATCCTCATAGGAGGAGGGGCAGTGATACGGTTGATACTAGGGGACCATTTGAACCGCATGGGTTCTAATGGCCGCCCTTAGCATGCAGTGACCCTGCCACATATGGCAAGGGGGTCCTTCGTACATACGTTGGCTCGTATGTCGTCCGAGTGGGATCAGTTGTCGACGTAGGACGCCCCCACGTCGCTGACCCTACGGTACCCCTACGGGGTTAGGCTCGGACATGCTTTCCCTAATTGAGGAGCGTCGGGGGTTATAAGCACCCTTAGCGCCACCTCTGCGATAAGCAGAAAGCAGCGCTGTCTTGTACCTACTGAAAGGTCGGATTACTCTGTCACACTGCGAGATATTTTCATATCATATAGCACATACATCTATATCACCTGTCGACTCTGCTAGCATACTATTATACGCGAGCTATGCTATTAGTAATAACTCTACCTAGTTGTTCTAGTCCCTATTCACATAGGATTAAAGGTACTATTCTAACGTCTGATTTAGACGTTCTATCTGTCTATCTGTCTAAGGGTAGAAGGAAGTACTTAGTCGATGTCTGACCTAGAATTGCCTCATTAGGGCTCTCTAGAAGTTAGAGGTAAACACGGATCCTTGATCCGTTACTAGGTCCTGTAGCATGCCGTGTAGTGCTACTACCTATTTAATGAAGACATACGCGATATCTTTAGTCTTAAAGTCTTCGCGGTAAGGGATAAATTTCCTAAACTTAGTGAATTAGTTAACTACTACCATGATCCTGTCGAAGAACTCATTCGTAGTAGGTTCTCTCGACTAAGGTAGTTTGACGATGAATCCATGGCGAGTGACTCCTATAGCCGTTAAGGTACCTTAAGTAGTCGTAGTAGCTTATACGGTTTATGACAGTTATGCTTACTTCGTCGGCAAGTCACATATCGACAGACGTAGTCCTCGATTGCCTTGCTTATCCTAGGGAAGTAATATTCTTGTCAGAGAATTTGCTTCATTTTAGACACTCCTAGGTGTCCTGCCTAAGGTACGTCATGTCAGAGTCGTAGTAGCTCTAATCGTAAAGACGTTAGCATGTATACTAATCCTTGAAACAGAAGGATTCCGTCTTCGTCTTCCTAATCCTCCTGTCTATTCATGTCTTCGCGGACAGCGAGTACAGTTAGGTCGTGGACTAGCGCGTTCTTCAGGTCGTCCTGAAACTTACTAGTCCATGTAACAGTCATGGCCGCGAGTCGGTTAACTCCTAGCGTGCTATTGCTATTTTCCTAGAGAACAGCATGTTTCTCCCGCTTTACGCCCTTCATGTAGTCTGTCTAGCAGCTAAGTGCATCAGCGCGTGCATTATCGGTCCCCTTGCGATAGACGATCTTGCAGTTAAAACTAGAGAGCTCCTTACTCTACCGAACCTGTCGTCAGTTTAATTCTTTCGTTGTTGTAAAGTATCGCAAGTTCTCATAGTCTGTGTAGACCGTGACCTAGTGCTTAGAACCTTCTAAGTAGACTCGCTAGGCCTTATAGGCGTCTACTATAGCTAGAAGTTCTTTGTCATAGACGTCGTATTAGAGTTTAGGTCCAGACAATTTCCTCGAGTAGTAGGCGACTAGCTGTAGTCGTCTACTCGGTCCTAGTTAACTTAAGCATGCCCTGAGTGCTACGTTAGAGGCATCTGTTTCGACTATGATAGGCTTATCTAGGTCGAATACAAGTAAGATCAGCTAATCTGTGAATCGTCGCTTGAGTTCCTCGAAGGCATTCCGTTAGGCGTCGTCTTACACGAATGGCGTATCCTTCGTAGTAAGAGTCGTAAGTAGTGCCGTAGATTTCGAATAGTTTGCTACAAATCTTTAGTAGAAGTTAGCGAACCTAAGGAAGGACTATACTTCCTTAACATTAGTCGGCGTAGGCTACTCTTTTACGACTTAGACTTTCTTAGTGTCTATCTTGATTCTATTCTATGCTACTACATAGCTAAGGAATTGTACTTCCTACTTGTGAAACTCGCTTTTCTGAGGCTTAACCTTTAACCAGTAATCCTGGAGTTTCTGAAGTACCTTACGCACGTGAGTCCTATGCTCTTCGATCGTCCGGGAGTAGACAAGGATATCGTCTAGGTATATAACCACAAAGACGTCAAGGTACTCTCGTAGCACATTGTTAATAAATGCCTGCTATGTAGCTAGGGCGTTTGTTAACCTAAATGGCATGACTATGTACTCGTAGTGTCTAAACCTAGTTCGGAACGCAGTCTTCTATTCTTCGCCTTCCTTAACTCGAATTCGGTTATACACTCTAGGTATATCGAACTTCGAGAACCACATTGCTCCTTGTAGGCAGTCCTGTAATTCCGAGAGCAAAGGAAGCGGATAACTATTCTTTATCATGATGTCATTTAATCCACGATAATCTACGCGCAGTCGCTAGTCATCTTCCCCCTTAGGCACAAACAGGATCGGATATCCGGCCGGGGACTACGACTTGCGGATGAAGCCTTTCCGGAGGTTGTCTTCTAGGTATTTCCGGAGAATCTCTAGTTTTGCCGCTAACAACAGGCGAACTAATTGCTTCGTCAGTGTCTTGCTAGGGAGTAAGGGTATCCCGTGGTCCTACTCCTAGTGTTCTGGCAGAGCTTCTTAGTCGGGTTCTTCCTCGAAAAGAGTAGCGAACTCTTTATACTTATCGGGAACTATGAATTCGACCCTGACTTCCATTTGCGTCGCTTTGACCTATAGGACGTACACTTCCTGTTCTAGATCCTTAATAGCGGCTACTATCTCGCTTGAAGTCATAACACATACTTCGATCTTGCCTAGTACGTCGTGCACTACAAGTAGAGGTATCGATCTTAAGAGTTCCGGGAACTAGATCCTCTCATTCTTCTAGTTAATATAGGGGTTAGCGTTTCTTAGCTATGGTAACCCTAGTACTACATCCGAGCCTAGTGACTCCGTGATGTCAAACTAGAGCATCTCTTAGTAGCGTCCTATCCGCAGAGGCATCATCTTAGTCTCTTCGTCAACTACTCCTTAGTTGTACGTGACTAGCTTTCTATTAATCGCTTATAGCGAGAAAGCATTTGTCTTCGCCTGTAGCTTTATCCTAGCTGTCCTAGCGAACTTAGGCGTCATGAAGATTCTAGTACATCCTGAATCTATTAAGGCCCTAGCTAGCGTCTCGTCGATGTGTACCCATATTCTAAGGTTGTTCGCGTATCTGGCGCTAATCGCGGCACATCGTTGCAGCCCTGTCTAGTCTGTCCGTAGGTCTAATTCTAGCGGACCTCGTCGTTTCCCGAATAACTGTCTTCACGGACTAGTTTAGGGATCGTACGGTCTCGGCTTCTTCTCTGAGCGTTACCGTTTTCTGGCCGAAGAGGTCGTTCTTGCTCTTAGCCTCGCTATTCCTGCGCGTTTCTAGCGTACTCTATCTTTAAGTAGTAGACTTAGAGTCATAGCGCTCGTGAAATCTGAATACCTTCGTAGGTCAGGTAGCCTCCCTAGGGCGTAAACTCTACCCCGAACAGTACAATTTCTTAGACAACTTTCTGATGCGCGTGAGGTTAAGCTACGACTAGTAGTCTCCTCAGGTGTCGTCGCATACAGTCGGCTAGTTCGTTATACTAAAGCTAGTCGACATGTTGTACTCTATTAATCTATTTGCAAGCCTAAGCCTACTAGTTCTGTATAATTCGGATAATATCGAGTCTAATGTCATGTAGCGGCATAGCCTATTGCTCTATGCTCTCGTCTTCCTCGGAACCAGGAATGACGGCTTCGACAATCTCGTAGTTGTCGTCCGAACCTTCTTCTTCTTCTTCTAGCTCCTGTTGCCTCAGGACTGTCGCACTAGAAGGTGTACCCCTTAGCGCACAGATCGACTATGCCTTGTTTCGGCTAGGGTACTATCTAGAACCATCTTTATTACTCATGTGAATTTGACAATTGTCGTCGTAGCACGTAGTCTAAGTAAGTGCGGCATAGTCCGGTTCTTGAGTAGCGGCGGCCTTCTGCTAAGGCGCCGTTATGGTCGCGCGAGCCTGCTCTATCCTAGGCAGTTCTTGTCGTTGCTTCTTAGCAAAACACTCGCGGGCAAAGTGTCCTTTCTTTCTACAGTTATAGCACTCGAGATTACTCTTGTCGAATGGTTTCTTCAGACTATTCCGGAGGGGAGAGCCCTTCTGCGGCTTTCCTCGGGGTCTATTCCTTAGACGCCCCTTAGTCGCATCTAACTCCATAGGTTAGAGACTATAGTAATCGCTTCGCCATTTTGGTGCTAATCGTTAGACCTTATGGTTAGCCTGTGCCAGCTTGCGATTTCCATGTTGTCGTTCTTGCTGTCGTTCCTAGATGCGATTATCGATTCTAATCGCGAGATCGCTCATTTCCTTGAATGTCGTTAGCTAATCTCCTTAGGCAATTTCGTCCTTAACTGTCTCCTTTAGTCCCTAGTAGAACTAAGCGGCTAAAGCATTATCATTCTAGTCGACTCGAGCAGAGAGGGTCTAAAAGTCCGCGCGGTACTTAATGGCGGAACCCTTCTGCTAGATTCCTAGGAGAGCTCTCTCGGCCTCTTGTTGCTTATTACCGAGCCTAAACGCTTTGCGTAATGCCTTAAACAAAGACTTGTCTAAGTTAAGAATCTCCCTAGTTGTCGTCTTCCTAGCTTTGACGTTACTAACATGATCTAGATAATCTGTCAGATGAGGCTAGATAAACTCGAACGCTAGTCCCTTTAGGTAAGAGACAATGTACATTATTTGCTTATGATATGTTATAAACTATTCCGTATCTATGTTAAATGCTAACTAGCATTGTAGGATAAACATCTCGACTTAAGATCGTTGTCCTATGAACTCTGTAGGGCTTCCTATCTTAAAGCCGTTGTTACTATGTCTATTCCTAGTAGTTGAACCTGCGACAGATGCTAGAGCCATCTCGCTAAGGTGAATGGATTCGAGCTACTACGTAATTTGAGGTATAGCGGCAACTTATTCTCATAGTGTTAGTTGATTGTCGCTAGAAGTTAAACTAATAGCTAAAGAACTCCTTAACATAGGCGTATGTCAAGCGCTCGACGAGTCCCCTGATACTTCCTTAGAAGTAGTGCTCAAAATGTCATAAGGGTAGGTGCTGATAGTAGGAAGGTAACTAGGTGTTAGACTCGTAGAGCTGTGAAGAATATCGACAATAGCAATTGTCCTTGTAACTAACTATCCCCTAGGGAAAGGGAATTAAATGAAGCACGAAGCTCCTAACTGCCTATCCTGAAGCTATCCCTATATACTAGAGAGACAGAGTAGCTCTGTTAGATCTGTTAACAGACCTAATAGATCCGTGTCTGTAGATCTATAGACTAACCCTATAGATCTAAGGGTCTGTCATCCTGTGATAGATCCCTTCTTCCTTGTAGGCCTATAGATCTGTAGACTAACCCTATAGATCTAGGGATCTGTCCTCACGTGACAGATCCTTTCTCCTATGACTATGCCTATAACTTATAGTACTCCTATGACTATACCTATAACTCATAGCACTTAGGACCCTCATGATCCTGAAACCTACAGTACTCCTGACACTCATGACACTAGCGTCTCGTTAATGTGCACCTATACTCTAAGGTTATTCGCGTATCTGGCGCTAATCGCGGCACATTGTTGCAGCCCTATCTAGTCTGTCCGTAGGTCTAATTCCGGCGGACCTCGTCGTTTCCCGAATAACTGTCTTCACGGACTAGTTTAGGGATCGTGTAGTCTCGGCTCCTTCTCTGAGCGTTACCGTTCTCTGGCCTAAGAGGTCGTTCTCGCTCTTAGCCTCGCTGTTCCTACGCGTTTCTTGCGTACTCTATCTTTAAGTGATAGACTTAGAGTCGTAGCGCTCGTGGAATCTAAATACCTTTATAGGTTAGGTAGCCTCCCTAGGGTGTGAACTCTACCCAAACGGTATAATTTCTTAGACAACCTTCTGATCCGCGTGAGGTTAAGCTACAACTAGTAGTCTCCTCAGGTGTCGTCGCATACAGTCGGCTAGTTCGTCATACTAAAGCTAGTCGACATGTTGTACTCTATTAATCCATGGGTAAGCCTAAGCCTACTAGTTCTGTATGATTCGGATAATATCGAGCCTGATGTCATGCGGCGGCATAGCCTATTGCTCTATGCTCTCGTCTTCCTCGGAATCAGGAATGACGGCTTCGACAATCTCGTAGTTGTCGTCCGAACCTTCTTCTTCTTCTTCTAGCTCCTGTTGCCTCAGGACTGTCGCACTAGAAGGTGTACCCCTTAGCGCACAGATCGACTATGCCTTGTTTCGGCTAGGGTACTATCTAGAACCATCTTTATCACTCATGTGAATTCGACAATCGTCGTCATAGCACGTAGTCTAAGTAAGTGCAGCATAGTCCGGTTCTTGAGTAGCAGCGGCCTTTTGCTAAGGCGCCGTTGTTGTTGCGCGAGCCTGCTCTATCCTAGGCAGTTCCTGTCGTTGCTTCTTAGCAAAACACTCGCGGGCAAAGTGTCCTTTCTTTCTACAGTTGTGGCACTCGAGATTACTCTTGTCGAATGGCTTCTTCAGACTATTCTAGGGAGGAGAGCCCTTCCGCGGCTTTCTTCAGGGTCTATTCCTTAGACGCCCCTTAGTCGCATCTAACTCCATAGGTTAGAGACCGTAGTAATCGCTTCGCCATTTCGGTGCTAATCGTTAGACCTTATAGTTAGCCTGTGCTAGCTTGCGATTTCTATGTTGTCGTTCTTGCTGTCGTTCGTAGATACGATTATCGATTCTAATCGCAAGATCGCTCATTTCCTTGAATGTCGTTAGCTAATCTCCTTAGGCAATTTCGTCCTTAACTGTCTCCTTTAGTCCCTAGTAGAACTAAGCGGCTAAAGCATTATCATTCTAGTCGACTCGAGCAGAGAGGGTCTAAAAGTCTGCATAGTACTTAATGGCGGAACCCTTCTGCTAGATCCCTAGGAGAGCTCTCTTAGCCTCTTATTGCTTATTACTAAGCCTAAAAGCTTCGCGTAATGCCTTAAACAAAGACTTGTCTAAGTTAAGAATCTCCCTAGTTGTCGTCTTCCTGGCTTTGACGTTACTAACATGATCTAGATAATCTGTCAGATGAGGCTAGATAAACTCAAACGCTAGTCCCTTTAGGTA
The DNA here is from genome assembly GCA_021401465.1 of Teratosphaeria epicoccoides. Classification (NCBI taxonomy): domain Eukaryota; kingdom Fungi; phylum Ascomycota; class Dothideomycetes; order Mycosphaerellales; family Teratosphaeriaceae; genus Teratosphaeria; species Teratosphaeria epicoccoides. The sequence continues at coordinate 4,182 of JADDMT010000249.1, read as the reverse complement.
AGAGACAATATACATCATTCGCTTATAATACGTTGTAAACTGTTCTATATCTACGTTAAATGCTAACTAGCATTATAGGATAAACATCTCGACCTAAGATCGTTGTCCTATGAATTCTGTAGGGCTTCCTATCTTAAAGCCATTATTGCCATGTCTATTCCTAGTAGTTAAACCTGCGACAGATGCTAGAGCCATCTCGCTAAGGTGAATAGATTCGAGCTACTACGTAATTTAAGGTATAGCGGCAACTTGTTCTCGTAGTGTCAGTTGATTATTGCTAGAAGTTAAACTAATAGCTAAAGAACTACTTAACATAGGCGTATGTCAAGCGCTTGACGAGTCCCCTGATACTTCCTTAGAAGTAGTACTTAAAATGTCATAAGGGTAGGTGCCGATAGTAGGAAGGTGACTAGGTATTAGACTTGTAGAGCTGTGAAGAATATCGACAATAGTAGTTAACCTTGTAACTAACTATCCCCTAGGGAAAGGGAATTAAATTAAGCACGAAGCTCCTAACTACCTGTCCTAAAACTACCCCTATATACTAGAGAGACTAATATAGATGTATATGCTATATGATATGAAAATATCTCGCAGTGTGACAGAGTAATCCGACCTTTTAGTAGGTACAAGACAGCGCTGCTTTCTGCTTATCGCAGAGGTGGCGCTAAGGGTGCTTATAACCCCTGACGCTCCTTAATTAGGGAAAGCATGTCCGAGCCTAACCCCGCAGGGGTACCGTAGGAAGAGCGACGTAGGGGCGTCCTACGTCGACAACTAATCCTACTTAGACGACATACAAGCTAACGTATGTACAAAGGACCCCCTTACTATATGTAGCAGGGTCACTACATGCTAAGGGCGGGCATTAGAACCTATGCGGTTCTAATAGCCCCCTAGTATTAACCGTATCACTGCCCCTCCTCCTATGAGGATGTCCCTAGCCTTACTAAGTAATGCACGCAGAACGTATAGGGTATAGGATGTAGCACGCTTACACCGCGCAAGGGTAAATAGGTAGATAGCCTACGTAACATGTGTTATGCGCATACCTTAACACCTTCGTAGCGAGTACAGGGCGGAGGCTACTAACTCGGGCGGGTTTTAATCTGTTACATGTTAGGCGGCTTCGTAACACCTTCGCTTTACATGCAGATCGAGATATTAGGAAACCATGAGTACGTACTTTAGTTAATCCTTGAAATTATAGGGCGAGCATGCGCGCCGGCCTCGCCAAGTAGCTTGGCCGTCCCTATTTAGTTGTGACCGTGAAGAACGTGTCGCAGAACCTTAGGGTAGTAGGAAAGTACGCGGACGCTCTATGTGTGCCGCTTAAAACGGCAGGAGCGCGCTCCTAGCGCGGGCCTCGCTACATTTCCATGCTAGTAGGCTAGCACGAGTGCGGTCGGCGCACATGCGTGACAGCCGCGTTGTCCGTTATTACATCATTCGGTCCCCTTGTAAGTCAACTAAAGGTAGGTACTCTGCGCATGTGGTTCGAGTCACTAGCTTAACGGTTGCGATAGGCAACAGGGGGGCTGTCGGAGGGTATAAAAACCTCGTCGCTTCCTAAACTTTCCTATTCTAAGATACTAACATTAACCTCTACTCCTACTTCGCTTAGCTTGCGCCTCGCCGTGTCTGCGGGTCTAAACCGGAGCTTCTTCTTCTTTAATCAATTAATTAAGATCAACTAACTCATCTTAGCCATAATAGCTTAAGTGCTGCAGACTAAGTTTGACGCTACTCGCTCTGCCTGCGATTGTCGCTCGTGTCGACGATGCCTCGACAACCTTAGTAGCTAAGCGGCACACATTTCTCCTCCGCGTGTTAGTAAGGCGTCCCCTACCCGCGAGGTATGCGTGACTTGTACTAACTGAAGCGTAGCCGAGATCTGCATTAGCGGATTTGATAAGGGCAGTGTCTACCGCAATTGTGTTAACTGCAATAGTAAGCATCAAAAATGCCAAGACCTCCCTGAAGAGGTGTATAGCGAGTACAACTAGCTCTGCCGTAACATCGATGACTTCTAGAGTGCGCGCGATAAGGGGGTTGCTAAAGGCACTCTAACTATGAACAGGCTACAGGCCAAGTACCGCGAGGCACTCGCCTACCTGCTTAGCGCCCTCTTGTGCTTTACCGTAACTACTAACTGTTCTCATAGTAGTGTTCGCTTCGACTCTCTGCTAACAGGCGAAAACGTTTGTCTAGGTCTAATCGCAGACTTAGTCTAGAAGATCTTAAAGGTACTAACTGTTAGGGTCGAGACCTTCGCTATAGTACGCATATAGTGCGGGTACCCTCTAAGTATAAATGCTGACTTTCTCTACTAGGCTAACGTTAGCGTCGAGAAATATCCGACTAGCTGTCAGCGTTAGCAACTCGGGGCCCTTGCCTCTATTAACGATGACTTTAAGACGCAGATGATCCGCAAGAAGGTCATCAAGCAATTCACCGCTCCTGCCGCTAAGGCTACGCCCTAGCGCCGTACCGAGAGACAGCCTGCCTCTAAGCCGGTCCCGAGGACTAAGCCGTAAGTTACTTACTCGAATCCTGTCGCGTGCGTATAGCTAACACATTATAGCGCCGCCGCCTACGCCGCCTCGACGCTACTGTCTAAGAAGAAGAAGGCTAGGGCCGAAATTGAGGTTAGCGACAAGGAAGCTGAACCTTCCCTACTTGCGATCCGCACTACGTCTGTCAAGACGCTAAGGCACAAGCCTCTAGGCCAGATCTTTGAGGATAAGGAGGATGACGACGTCTAGGATACCTTCGCCGCGGTGTCACTACACTAGTTGCGCCTAGGGAGGACACCGAGTCCGATAATGTAGTCAACACTCGTGTCAAGAAGCGCAAGATGATCTCGAGGGCCGAGCGCAACAGCCGCAAGCGCGCTCGAGTCTCTTCGCCTTCTAATGCTAAGGATGAGGTAGTCGTCGCGACTAGGCGCGGTAAGGGTGTCGCTAGCTCTCTAGCTACTATAGGCTCTAGAGACGAGCTCCCTCGCAACCTACTAAAGAAGAAGATACTAGCCTCCCTTCGTGGCGTTGCTACTCCTGTTACTTATAGTCGCTTCGGGGTGTTTAGTAGACCCTATATAGGTAGGCAGTCCCTAGCGGACCGTAACAAGAAAGACTCTTCTACTTCGGGTTTAGTCAGGAAGCCCCCGACTAGTAGTCGCTAAGCATTAGCTACGAAGCTAATCCGAGCATGTCTCTTGTTCTTCTTAGGTTTATTCTAGGTGTGCCTTTAGGCATTAATGATATATAAGTAGGGCGTTTGCTTCTCGTTATTACTTTGCGTGTTATGTGCTACATACACATGTCAAGAATTCTGCTCTAGAACCCTTGTCTTCCTACGAATCGACCTTCTTAAGCCCTGCTTACGCCTCCTCTACTCTTCGAATTCACGAATAGCTTCTAGAGCGTTCTTGTAGTCTTCGGCTAGAACCTATTATATGTACTTAGGTAGGTATCCTTTCTACTTCACTAGATAGTGCGTTACGCCCTTACGCCGCATACTGTCCTTAATACCCTCGACTTCCTACTCTTTGTTCTCTTCTGCTACTAGCATCAGGTCCGCGGGCTCTTCGCCCTTACGCTGTACCTATAGTTCGAGTAGAGATACGTAGAAGACGTCATGCACACAATATAACAATGGCAACAATAGCTAGTACGCCTGCGAGCCTATCGCGTCGCGTATCTAGAAGGGTCTGACGAACCTTGGCGTCATCTTCTTGCTTAGAAGTTTTAGCTTAAGATTCTTCGTCAATAGTAACACCTTCGTACTAACTGCATACTACATCGGTTTAGCACAGGCGTTATTATGTTTAATCTAGGATTCTGAGGCCTTTTTCTAGTGTTCTATTAGCACCGAATGTACCTCGCGCATACGCCACGCTAATTCCGCGGCAGCTGGCACCCTCTCCTTAGAAGACTCGTCCTGAGGCGGTTCTAGGTGTATTTCCGGATTAAAGCCATAAAGAATCTAAAATAGCAACATGCGCATAGCAGCATGCACGCTGTTATTAACTGCAAATTCCGCTATAGGAATTACGTCGGCCTAGGCATCCTGGTTCTTAGCGTAGTAGCACCGAAGGTACTACTTAAGAGTCTAGTTCATACGTTTAGTCTAACTATTAGTCTGTAGATAGAATGCTGTACTTAGGCGGTACTTAACACG
>JADDMT010000248.1:0-26126 GCA_021401465.1 Teratosphaeria epicoccoides | reverse complement strand
CTCAGCAGCCTCGACGTTGTCCCTGCTTTCTAGTGCTGCAGTAACCCGAGCCATCCAGCAATATGCATTTGGTAGTTGCACTTGTCTACGCGGCATGCACAGCTAGTAGCCCTCATCACTCCCCGGTGACCTCAGCCAGCCTCCTCCGCACCTCCCTCGCCACACTCTCCACATCCAACCCTCTCATCAAACCGCCCACCCTCTCCGTCACTTGCTCCAACCCACCCAACCTCCCCTCCACACCCTCCTCCACCACTCTCGCACCCCCAAACCGCGAAAACACATACACAGCGCGAACCAAAGCCTCGACGTCCCTATGCCCCCTCGCCAAACTCCCCGCCACCGCATCCGAAACCACGCGTGCCGTGCTCCCTTCCAAATCCCTCACCTCCACCGCCCTCGTCCGCACAGCCTTCCTCAAACCAGCCGCAAGCGCCTGACCATCCGCAGCCTCAACGACGCCCTTGACACCCAAGCACCTCAGCAACTGCGTCGCAGGATCCGCCTCCGAGTGCGCCTGCACCAGCCTCAACGGCTTCAAGCCCTTCGCCACCGGCGTCGCAGGGCCCTTCGGCGCTACACTCGTTCCGGCATCTCTCGCGACCTGCGGAGGCTGCTGCGCCAAAACTTTCTCCAGACTGCCTGCAGCCTGTTTCAGCGCGCCGTGGTGCGCGTGCAGGTGCTCGAAGTGGTCGGTCAGGACTTCGAGACGGGCGGTGAGGTATCGGAGGGAGGTGACGATGTACTCGCTCCATCTACCTCTTTCGAGATTGGCGTCGGCTTTTGAGGTTTTGAGGGCCCGTCGGATGGAGAGGCGGAATCGGGTGTCGACGGCCATGGTGGCGAGGCCGTCGATCTCGTTGCAGAGTTCGGTGAGTTCGGCGCGGAGAGAGTGGCGCTGCTTTTCGGATTTTTTGTCGATGCCGTTGGTGGGCGTGTCTAGGACGGTGCTGTTGGATGTGAAGGCGGTGTCCATGCGTTCGTGGATCTCTTGGATGGTGAGGGAAGTCAGGAGGTTGCACAGTCGCTCGACTTCAGCCTCGAGATCCGCGTCCTGCTGGCCGTCCGTTTCGAGCTTGGGCAGGAGCTTTTGTATTCCATCGAGCAGTCTGTCGTCCTTCTCCAGGATGCGGTCGATGCTGTTTGAGATGCCTGACACTGAGTTGTCGCAATGCTTCGATGAAGCACTCAGCTTCGTTTGCAAGGTATCGCTCAGCTTGTTGATCTCGAAATCGAGTTGAGCTTTGTTGCGACCTAAAGTCTTCTGCTTGTTTTCTTTGAAGTCTCGGACGGAATCCTTTTTGCCATCACGAGAGTTCAAGTGCTGAAGAGCTTTCCTCTGAGCTTCCAGCATGCGGCATTGCTGCTCGATGGCTTGCGTGCTCTGCTCCAGAGATGAGATGGCGGCTTCAAAGTCTGCATCGGTCAGGGGGCGACTCGTCAACGCCTGGCTGGCTCCAGATGATGTCGATGGGCGCTTCTCGTGGCTGCATGAGGGTCAGTAAGGTACTGTGCGCCATGGGTTGCGACGTTGGACATACAAATTCGACTCCTCTTTCGTCAGCAGAGTGGATGGCGTCAGATATTCGTGGATCCACGATGTCGTCGCTTCTTTCGTCTTGGTATTCTCGAAAGCCCAAGCCACGTGATCGCGTCCCAATGGGATGTCTCTTTCGTCCAGAACTCGTAGGAGCTGGTAGAGCTCTTTGGAGGCCATTTTGATGAGTATCAAGGCATCACGGCAAACCCGACTAGCAGGAATGATTTATGATATTCTCAGCTTGTGTACTCCGTATGTACCAGGAGACCCACATTAAGTATACTTCCGAAAAGGGAAGGACCCCGTGAACCCTCAGGTACCGAGGCCGAGCCCCACTGGTCCTTGGGTGACTTGCGCCTCTTCTCTTGGGAAGCCGAAGTCGAAGCTCACGTGGGCGACGGCGAGGTGCTGTGCAGCGAGCATGGCCATGAGAACCGGCGTCCAGCAGTGGTCTGTGTTCCTGTTCCGCTCCGGTGTCCGCCCCGTGCTACACGCCCCTTCGCCGCCGCGCCTCCTCCAAGTCCGCACAGCAACGACGTCGCGACTCCCCAATTCCCGCCGACGCAGCGTCACAGTCGCCAACGACGACGGCCACATCCCCTGGCGGCAGCTCTCCATCGGCGAGAAAGCGGCGCGAACAACCCAGCAATCCTTCAATCTCGCCATCATCCTCCTCGGCCTCGGCTTAACAGGCACAATCACTTACGTCCTCTACCTCGAAGTCTTCTCCACCGACTCCAAGACCGCCGTCTTCAACCGCGCCGCCGACAGGATCAAGAACGACCCGAAATGCTTGGAGCTGTTGGCCGGTGAGGGCTACCACAAGTCTCGAGACATCAAAGCGTACGGCGAACCGAGCTGGTCACGATGGGCACGGAACCGGACGATTGCGAGCCGGCATGACACTGACCGCGCGGGCATCGAGCATACCTATCTGCACTTCTATGTCGAGGGGCCTGTGGCGAAGGGGACGGTGCAGGTCCATGTGGCGAGGAGGCCGGGGGAGCGGGAGTGGGAGTACAGGGTGCTTGCGCTGGATGTGCCGGGCCGGCAGCGACATTATCTGGAGAATAAGGATGCGAGTTTGGTGGGTGCGAAGGGGAGTGTGGGCAAGTTCTTTGGGGTCAATTGGAATAGATGAAAGGTGGGGACTGTGAAGGCAAGGCGGGTATGGGACTCCTGATCCCGCTTGCGTATGCCCGCGTCCGTCTGTACCGGCACCGCCCGTATGTTCAGCCGGTGATGCTGATATCAGAGGCATGCGAGGTCTAGGACGGACGGATAGCGATCTGCCGTGCTCTGTAGCAAGACACGTCTGCGCATTACGAACCTTCTCTGCAACCGAGACCCGCACAGCAGACCTCGGTCACTGACTGCCGCATCCACGCGGGAATCCGTCGGCAAGCGCTACAGCAGCGGGCACCGTCCACTGGCTCTGAGAATATCCCGTGGCTGCAGTTGCCGACCAACACGGATAATCGCAGAAGGCGCAAGCCCTCCCGAAGCCTGGAGTCTAGAATTTCCCGACTCGCCAGAGCGGTCTGGACGGAGCGGCACAGCTGGGCATCAATGCAGGCAGAGTATATAGTGTCCAAAGCTCCTGAGCAACAAGAGTATTGCGTCCAGTCACGCATGGTGGTTGCGCAATACAGATTGCGCAAGGCGTTTGATGTCTAGCGGAAAGGCATGACCCCGATGTCCAAGCATCGATTCGTCATACTCCATCAAGAAGAACCAGGGGCACTTCGACCAGTTAAGCAATGGGAGAGCGGATTACATTCTCGCTCGCCAAACTTGACTTTCGCACTATGAGATTTAGTAGGCTAGTATACAGATTCTCAGACCACTCTTGGCGATTCTGACGTCCGGCCTCCCTCTCTCCCTGAAACGCCACACACCTCATCACACCCACCCTCATCACGCCCCACCACCATCTCACCACCCCACCGCCATCACCTCATCTTCCTCCTCAGATGCGGCGGCACCCTCTTCCCGTTCCCATTCCCTTTCCCGTTCGCACTCCCACCTCCATCCCCAACCCCCTTACCACTCCCACTCCCACCCGCGACCTCCACCGCCGTGCCAGCACCCGTCACACATATCTTCAATTCCTCCTTGCTCTCCCCACCACCATCCCCCTCTACAACCTCCGCCAACGCAGGCGTCGCAGGCGCCGACCCCGAAGAAGGGAAGTACGGATGCTCCTTGCGCACGGGCGGCTCATAGGCCTCCCAGCCCCGGAAGAGGTCTTCGGACGTGAGCATTTTTGGCTCGACGACGACGGGCGGGTTGGTGGCAGGAGGGCCCGGGGCCGTGGGGTCTTCCCAGTCCGGCCAGTCGACTTCCGGCTCGTAGGACGTGGGCTTGTCCTTTGTAGCGGTCGGAGCCCCGACGTTCACCGCACGAGAGGAGGCGGGCTCGACCGTTTTCCGAAGCGTCTCAGCATCGACGACCGTGCCCTGCAGCAGCGAAACCTTCTCCCCACCACCACGACCACTACTAGCGTGCAGAACCTCCCTCTCCACCTGCCTCGGCGCCCTCGCCCTATCCGCCTCCCCCTTCGCCCTCTTCTCCGCCGCCGCCCTCCCGGCCCTCCCAGCCTCCCGCTCCTGCACAAACCTCCCCACCCGCGGCATATGCTTAAGCAAACACATCATGCGATAAAACTCCCCATCAAACCCCACACACTCAAAATACTCCCACCACAACCTCAACCCGGGCACCTCCCCGGCATCCGGCAGCTCAAAAGCCCTCAAAATCATCTCCACGGTAATCCCATTCGCCTTCGCCCTCGCCTCCCTCTCCCACGCCTCCGAGCTCCTCGCATATCCCCCCAACATCCCTGCACCCCGCCCCACCTCCACCGCCTCACCCCCCTCCGCCCGCGGCCTGGGCCAAAAATGCTCCATCAAAGCCCTCGTAACCCACTCCCCCCTCCCCTCCCTCGTAAGCTCCCTCGCCCAAAACCTCCTCACAGCGCCCGGCACACACTCTACCGCGCGATCGAAATCCATGCGATCCGAAACCCGACTCCGACTATACATCCCAAAATACACATACTCCCTTTCCCCCCCCTCCTCTACATCCAAGCTCACAAAAACCGGAACCCCCACATAATTCGCCTCCTCCGGTCCCGCCGCGGCCTCGCGGAAAAACGCCGTCATCTTCGCCCCGTGCTCGCCCGGCCGCCGCGGCATGAAAGGCTCCGTCGCGCGGTCGATGAGCCAGTAGGATTTGCTGGGGAGGAGGTCCGGGACCGCGGGGAGCGCGGTGTCGGTGAAGTAGTAGCCGGGGGACCATTCGGCGCCGCCGAGGATGAAGTGCAGCGTGGCCGCTGTGAAGGTTTCGGGGTCCGGGTCGGCGAGGTGCAGGAACCGGGAAGGCGGCATCGTGCGGACGGCGTGGGGGAGCCAGGTGCGGGGATTCGCGGGAGGCGTGTTGGGTTTGCTGGGTGCGGTGGCGGGTGGTCGTGGGTGCACGACGACCTGCTGCTTGGTTGAGTCTGCTGCTTCTGTGTCGACATCAGGCTGTCCCTGCTCTAGCATCACGGCCGCGTCCCCGGCAGGCTTCTCGCCCTCAAACTGCACCACCATGTGCGCCATCGTCTGCATTCGCCGCGCCGGGGCATGCGTCGGTGTATCCGCAAGCACATCCCCCCTCCCCGCCAGACTAGCAAAAGGTCGCCGCAACGCCGCGTCCCGCACCACCTGATTGCCGCAACCAGGCTCCAGACCCGCAGCCGCAACCCCGCCAAATGCACGCGGCAGACCGAAGTCGCCACGCTCCTCGTCAAAGCCACCATCCCGCTCTCGCCGGGTGCTCAAGCCCGCCAGCTCCGCACGCAGCGTGCGCAGATCATTGCGCACAGCCTGCTCGATCTGCGCGATCCTCTGCTGGCTCTGACGAAGGGCGTGCTCCAGACGCACGACGTCTTGCGTCTGCTTCATATTCTGATGAGCCACGACGAGAGACAGGCTCGAGTCGGGCGCCACCGGGCCGTCGTGTGTCCTGTCCGGTGGAGTCCGTGGGGATGCCTTCTTCACCATCTCGGTGCCTGGAGGATTGAGAGCCGGAGGCGGCGCACCAGACGGGTCCGTGCCGAAGTGATCTAGCGTTGGGGCGGCCATGGGGTTTGTCGGTGGAGGGGGAGACTGAAAGGTCGGTTCCGAGCCAAAGATGGCGAGAAGGCAGCTGTTGTGAGACGGAGATGCAGGAGAAGAAGTTGAAGAGGTTGCGGCGATTGGAGGAGCCTTTTGATCGCTGATCATGAGGCTGCGTGGGACCGCCCGAAGCATGTGCTGAGCATACTCTCATGACATCTGATGCCCAGCATTGACCGCTCAACAACAGTCATGCTCTCAACACTGACTGAAGTCTCGTGAAATTGCAGCGATCCAGCGATGCACGTCTGCTGTGACACGAGGGCTGCAAGTTGCGTCTTGCATGTAAAATGTTCCGATCTGGGTACAAGTCCGCTGGATAAGATTCGACTGAGCCGTTCGCCATACTGCCTTTTTGCAGTAGTGAGCCGTATCTCCAGAAGAAGCACAACGACAAGTAGTGCTCTGTCCTCACAGAGAAGGGCTTGAGTCGAGATGCCTCTTTTCGTCATCCTAAGCTATGCTACAAAGCAAATCATCAGGCTGTGCACAGTCAGCCAAGTGTTGTACAAGTCAGCCTCCTGGCACGTCTCACAGGTGTGTATCGACGAGCAAATAGCTGACCAACCCCAAACAATGCAGTCATACAGGAAGCCGTGCTCACCAGCCACTATCCCTCTGATCTCCTCACTACCTACAGCATCTACCCCCACAACGCCAAACATCAAAACCCGTCTGCACCCTTCCCGGCCACAACCGCATGGACGATCCATCATCCCGACCCAGACCCACTAGCCTTCTTCGGCTCCTCATCCTCCCCCTTCCCCTTCCCCTTCCCCTCCCCATCCTTCCCACCCCAATGATCATGCTGCCCGGTCACATTGTGCCAAATATTCTTAAACCACCCCTCACCCTTATGCTCATCTGCCACACCATCCCCATGCGCAGATCCGGACCCAGGCGACGACGACGGGGACTGACTCTTATACTGCCCCAAATTCATAATCCTCTTGGCACTCTTATCGCGCATCTCATCCGCAAGCATCTCGACGATGGTTCTTTGATTGACAGACAGGTACTTCGGCATCTGGACCTTGAATTCGACGCGCAGGTCGCCATTGTTGCCGCGTCGGGACGAGAGTTTCTTCATGCCCATGCCGGGTAGCGTGATCTTATCACCTGTGCCGGTGCCTGTGGCGACTTTGACTATGACCTCGCCGTCTAGAGTTGGCACTGAGATCTCGCCTCCTAGAATGGCGGTAGTAAGCGGTATTGATGCGGTATACAGCACGTCGGACCCATTCCGCTGAAACTTGGTGTCCGGAGCCACCCGTATGAAGACGTAGAGATCTCCCTTCTCGGACCTCGACTTTGGATTCGCAGCCTGACCAGTCGGTGGATAGTCGCCCTCCCCCATCACCCTCAACCTCATGCCATCTTCGACACCCCCCGGAACATCCACCGTGACAGTCTTCCTCTCCCTAACCGCCCCGTTACCCCGACACGTCCCACACTCTCCGCCCCTCGGGATCTGCACACCCGTGCCACCACAAGTCCCACACGTGCTCGCCATCTGGAATCCACCCTGCATAAAATGCACCTTCGTCCCCGCCCCGTCACAAGACTTACAAGCCTGCCTCGTCACGCCCTTCTTCAACCCACCCCCACTACACGTCTTACACTGCACCAACGGCGTAATCACGATATCCTTCTGCACGCCCTTGGCGGCATCCATGAAGCTGATATTCGTCTGCACCTCGATATTCTCCCCGACCATCACCTCCTCCTGCGCAAAAGGGTTCGCTCTCGATCCGCCGCCTCTCCCTCGTCGAGCACCTCCACCAAAGGCAGAGAACAGATCCTCGAAGTTGAACTCGGCTCCAAAGCCTCCTCCCGCACCACCTGCCGCGCCGCCAAAGCCGCCAAAGGGGCTGCCTCCACCCGCGAACGGGTTGCCGCCTCCGAAACCGCCTGCGGACGAGGGATCCGGACCACCCGCTTGATCGAAGGCGGCCGAGCCGTACTGATCCCAGGCCGCCTTCTTCTTGTCATCGCTCAGGATCTCATACGCCGACTGCGCCTCTGCAAACCTCTCTTTTGCGTGGGCATCCTTGTTCGTGTCTGGATGGTATTTCTTGGCCAAGCCATAATACGCCTTCTTGATCTCTCCCGCCGAGGCTGACGAAGAGACACCGAGGGCTTTGTAGGGATCTTTCGTTGCTTGCAGGCTGCGCGAGGCGTGGAGAGACCGCCGCTGTATTCGCTCATGGTTGGAGCGAGAGTGTGTGGTTGGGATTGTCGGTCGGGTTGTGGATGATGTGCTGTGATGACACGGTCGATGATGTGCTGCTGGTCGCCGGCGGTGTCGGTCCTGACATGGTGGTGGACATGTTGGGCGACTCGCAGCAAGGATTCGCCAAGGCGTTGCGCTCTTTGGCAACAGCGCTGGCGATGCTAGACTCATTGGCGCGACGATATGCGACGGACGAGCAGCGGCAATGATCAATAATGAAGTGGGATGGAAGAAGAAAAGAAAAGAAAAGGAAACGAAAGGAAAGGGAATGTGGTGGATCGTCGAAATGTAAAAAGAAATTCCATGAGCTTCTTCTGATTGGCCCTCGTCTATACCATTTCCGTTCGACGGCGACGAGCATGACTCAAGCTGTTCCATGTGTCAAGCAATACCAACGGCATCATTACAGACGTCTTATGCGAGAATATTGGTGTTTGTGCGAATGTCCCTCAGTGTAACTGTAAACGCCGGTGAAAATGCCAACGCCAAACGCCTTGCCTCCCATACATCCACTCTCGTCTCCGCTATGCAGCGCCCTCACAATGCAAGCAACACTCCCGTCCAGCACAGCAATGCGATAGCCTCCGCCCGGCACACGTGCTGTCAACCCTTCTTCGCCACACCCGGTGCCGACCGCAGTCGAAATGCCTTATCTGCACAACCATCAGCGTCGACCCCGAACATATGTCCCTGCCATGCACTTACCTCCAAACCTCACCCGATACGCCAAGTCAACCACAACATCCATCTCACTGACAGCCGCCGCATTGAAGCTCTTCCGAACCGCCGTACTCAACAGCTCCCGACTGACCCTCCTCTTCTCCTTCCTCCGCGCCATCGTCGGGCTACTCCGGCCCAGACCCGACGCCGCCGTGAGCACGGCCTGTCGATACGGCGTCGAAAAGCACGCCGGCGTACCCAGCTGATGCGCCACGCGGTACCGGTTCAGCAGTCGGATCGGCGCCGTCGGCCAACTCATCTAGCAGCACCCAGAAAACCCCATCCGTCAGCTCACACCCCACCCTGCCCAAACAAAACCTCCCACCACACAGCAATCGACCACCCGGAAGGGAAGAAAACTCACCCCGCTCCCCGTTCTCCCCACCAAATCCACCGCCCGCCCCGTGTCCGTGCTGATCAACGCCAGCTCCCGCAGCCGACTCCCACCCCCAGCACCACCACCAGCAGCAGCAGCCCCGACACTCCCATTCTGCTCCTTGAACTGCTGCTGCGCATGCAAAGCTGCCTTCGCCTTCCTCGCGTGCGCCGCCGCCGCCACCGCCTTCTCCCTCGAAGTCGACCCGTCCGACTTCGAATCCCCATTCCCATCCTGCGCGACCTTCGACTTGGCCGCCGGCATCTCTGGTGTCTCTCTCCCTCCACCTCAAGCAAAAAATTATTTCACGAGCGTCTCGTTTCGTGGAGGACTCTATCGAATAGTAGTTTGTATCACCTGCTCCAATGTGTGTTTAGAAGCATTTTTGTACAGCCCAAAGCGATCATGGCTGATCTTCGTCTTCCGTGGAGGGGGGTGTGGTGATGGTCGATGCAGATGGGCGTGAGCGACGTGCTTGGTAAGTCCCGATCGGGCAGATCTAAGCCGGTTCCGGCTTAGCGCTTCGTCAATCTGGGTATATATGCCTCGAGGTTTCCCTTAGCATCTCACAAACGTCGCGCCAACCTCTACTAATGCAGTCTTCTCATAATATAATAGCATGGCATGTAATATAGATATAAAGCTATATGATAATAAAAATATCTTATAGTATAACAGAATAATCTGACTTTTTAATAGGTACAAGATAGTACTACTTCCTACTTATTATAGAGATAGTATAGGAGGTACTTATGTCCCCTAATACCCCTTAATTAGGAAAGTATGTCTATACCTAACTCTATAGGGATACTATAGGTCTTAAGAGTCCCTATAAGGTATTCTATAGAGAGAGTAGCATATAGGATTATTACATCCCTATACTTAGGTAGTAAGCCTATAGGACAAAGGATATACAAGTTAACATATAAATAGATACCTACTATAATAGATAGAGTCTATAGTATACTAAGAGTAGTATACTAGAGTATGTTTAGCTCTAATACCCCCTAATGTTAAAATGTAATAGGTAGTTACATACTAGCTATACTAAGTTAGTAGGAGTTAGAGTTAGGCAGGACCCTAACTCTAACCTCTCTGACTTAGGTTAGGGATTAAGGGATATATAACCCTAGCTAGGAAGAGAAGAGTTTTTACCTTCTCTTCTATCTATCATGTTTGTTATATATCTAATACCTAACATAATATATTCATTTTGTAGCTACTTCCTATATGTAAATCTATTGCCTAAATTTAGGATTAACTTAACAGGTTACAAGCCTAGGTTTTGCCTGTAGCTAGAAGAATTTATTAGAAGAGTATACTTAATCTGCTAGACAATTAAGGGCAGACTAGAGGCTGCTACTACACTATGTAAAGGAGACTAGAGCCTGTTTAATCTAGTTAATACTAGGGGGCTATTAGAGCCGCATAGGTTCTAATGCCTGCCCTTAGTATGTAGTAACCTTACTACACATAGTAAGGGGGTCCTTTGTACATATGTTAGCTTGTATGTTATCTAAGTAGGATTAGTAGTTAATGTAGGACGCCCCTATGTCACTAACCCTATAGTACCCCTACAGGGTTAGGCTTAGACATGCTTTCCCTAATTAAGGAGTGTTAGGGGTTATAAGCACCCTTAGCGCTACCTCTACAATAAGCAGAAAGCAGCGCTATCTTATACCTACTAAAAGGTCAGATTACTCTATTATACTACGAGATATTTTCATATCATATAGTATATACATCTATATTAGTTCTGCTTTCTCCCCCCTACTTTGCAGTCTAGCAGAGAATACTACAATATGTCTAGAGTACTATGAACTTATAACTAACATGTAGTAAGTACTATCCTAAACACTTGTAATAGCAAAGCTAGCCTAAGTAACTAGCCTGTAGAAGAACCTGCTACGAGTAACACTACATTAAGCGACAGTTCTGCTAGAGGCTAATTACATAGCAGACAAGGTAATAGACTCCCTATATAGAGACTACAGCTAACCCTGACTATTAACCTAGCCCTTGTAGCTATGATTGTCGATTAGGTTACAAACTACCTTGCGAACTAGAGCTAGAGCCGCACCGCTACTAGTAGCGATAACAGCGAGGACAATAAAGACGTTACTATAAGTAGTACTAATAGACTAGCAGACGAAGAAATCTAGCGAGATTTCACGCTAGGGACCTACAAGGACAACTTACTAGTAGGCGCAGACCCTCCGCGTATGCCCGCGAGTCTAGTGCCTAAATTCAGGGCCATAGTAGGCTAACTAGGAGGTAGTCGTAACGCATGTAACCTAAAGCTATTTAAGGGAGACACCTTAGAGGAGGCTCGAACTTTCTTGTAGGCATGTAAGGCAGTTTTCGTGCTTAACCTACGCGGATATTCTATAGAGGGCAAACAAGTCGCCTTTAGTGTAATGTAGCTCAAAGAGGATAAGGAACCTTGTAACAATTAGCATGAGCGGTATGACCTTATACGGGTCTATGATAGAACATATACATAGGCGGACTTTCGCTAGTTCTATGTCGACTAGGTCAAGGATCTAGGGAATCGCGCCCTTACTGTGTCTGTCAAGTACAAGAAGGCCAAGTAGGAGAAGGGACAAATAACCTCTAGCTTCGCTACCTACCTCGCCATGCTCAAGAGACAGATGCTACCCTATACTAAGACGTAACGTGTGTAGTACTTACTCGTCAAACTTAATGACAATCTTCAGAATATAATCATGACTTTTCATGAACTTCCGATAACTTGGCAAGACCTCGTGTCCCTTGCGACACGTATGGAGATTACCTTGAAGTGAAATAGAAAATCGGGTAGCAAGGACAATAAGCGTCTAAGCTCTAAGGACCTACTAAAGGGCCGCTATTACAAGCGCCCTAGGGGTCACGCCTAACGCGGTAGTCTATTTAGGAGGAGCAAGCCCTCTAAGCTAAAAGATAGTAGCGAGAAGCCTCCGAGTAGCTGCTACATCTGTAGAGTAAGGGACTACTAGGCGGCTTGCTATCCTAAACGAAGTAATAGGAAAAAGGTAAGCAAGGTGTCTGAAACCTCCCTAGAGGGGAGGCAAAAGAAGGACAAGCCTAAGACAGCCGAATAGCTGCCGCGGGTATCTAAGCTGTCTGTTACTAATAGTATAGACTTGTGGCCTACCTAGCGCCTATCTAGTGCGGTCCGAGTTAATAGCTCGCTTAAGCTAGTAGACTATATGTTAGACGACCTTGTAGAGGTTAACATGATACCCTAGAGGGTAATCGTATGGCTCGGTTTAAAGCTAATCCTAGGAGCCCTGCTACCTACTATGAAGTCCTTTTAGGGCAAAGGCGTAGCGGCTCGAGGCACGTATAACGTGCGCCTCTAACTTGCGGACTCCTTAGGAGAAGTACGCAAGACTAACGAAGTCTTCTACGCTAAAGACGTTCCTAATAAGGAGCTCCTACTTAGCCGCCCTTAGCGCTACAAGCAGGGAGTCGTTGTTAATAGAGCTACTAACAACTAGTTCTACAGCTCTATAGGCGAAGTTCCTATAGTACAGATACGTGACGCACATAGCTTCTACAAGGACATGAAGAAGGTCTAATGTGTGTATGTAGTCTACACACAGAACGTTAAGGAAGACGTTACCCTTCTACTAGAGTTAGAGGAATACGCCGATATTTTCGACGTAGAGGCTACGGCCTATGCCTAGGCCCTAGACACGGAACATGCGATTAACCTTAAGGAGGGTTACAATCCTCCGCATTAACCTCTATACCCTATGTCGGAATTGTAGCTTAAAACACTTCGAGACTACCTCTACAAGGCGCAAAGGAACGCGTGGATCTGACGAAGCGACAGCAAGGCTAGAGTGTTAGTTATGTTCGTCCTAAAGAAGGATAACACGCTCCGCCTATACGTTAATTATAGGGGCCTTAACGTAGTAACCTAGAAGAACCGCTACCTCCTACTACTTATTAGCGAGACACTTGACTGCCTTAGTCACGCTGCTATCTTCTTGTCTATCGACTTGAAGGACGCCTACTACTAGATACTAATCTAAAAGGGCAATAAGTAGAAGACTACATTCTAAACGTAGTATAGATACTTCGAGTATATAGTAATGCTGTTTAGCTTAACTAACGTACTAGCAACGTTCTAAGCGTATATTAACTAGGCCCTAGCTAGCCTCGTTAACACCTGTTACGTAGTATATTTAGACGATATACTAGTCTACTCTAACTCGAAGGAGGAGCATATTCGGCATCTAAGGGTAGTGCTTAAACAGCTCCGCAAGTTTGCTCTGTACGCGAACCTAAAAAAGTGCTCATTCCTAACAGATAGGATTAAGTTTCTTAGATACATCGTCTCTACAGAAGGAGTCATCATAGATGACTAAAGGGTGTCTGTAATCACGGAGTAGCTATAGCTAACTACCCTCTAAGAAGTGCAGGTGTTCCTAGGATTTACTAACTTCTACCATAGATTCATACGGTCCTACTCGAAGATCGTAGCTCCTCTCACGGCCCTCGCAAAGGGCGCGATTTGAGGAAAAAAGCTAGGAATAGTGCCTTAGGAGGAGGCTTAGAGTAAGGCTTTCTCTAAACTTAAAGCAGCTTTCTAAACTGCGCCTATACTCTGGCACTTTGACCTTACTACGAAGATCCGAATAGAGACTAATGCTTCAAAATTCGTAATAGCCGCAATTATATCGTAGCTCTAGTCGCACGAAGGTAGTACGTAATAGTACCCGATTACCTTCTAGTCGCGGAAGATGCAGGGCGCTAAGCTTAACTACGAGACTTACGACTAAGAGCTTTTAGCTATTATTGACAGCTTCAAGGAGTACCGACACTACCTCGAAGGCGCAGCGTACCCTATTAAGGTGCTTACTAACTATAACAACCTTCGCGGCTTCATAGGAGTAAAGCAGCTAAATAGTTAGCAAGCAAGGTAGGCGACTTTCCTCGCTAGCTTTAACTTTGTTATCTAGCATCGTTCTAGAAAGACGAATCCGGCTAATAGTCCTTCGCGACGACCGGACTACGACACTAGGGAGCAGGGTAACTAATAGCTTCTCCCTACGCTGCAAACGAAGCTTGTAGTTTAGGGTAGCGACCTGTTGTTAGCTCCTCTTGTAGGTCGACTGCAGGTCTAATAGGGCCTCCTAGCCTCCGCTAGCGACAAACCCTCCTATCTGGCAGTTGTAGCGACCGCGTCTAGCTCGATCCGTGCGGTAGTTAACTAGCTTACATGTAGTAAGCATGCGATGTCTAAAGAACCCTTTAAAGAAGTCTCGAGACTTATTTAGCAGTTACAAGAGCGAGAACTAGAGTTAATCGATAAGGGTGTAGCTCTCTAGGATACTGTAGGTAGTCTGAACTACTAGACTAAGTCAGGCGACTTATAGTACTTTAACAATAGGCTCTATATACCTGCTAACCGCGCGCTCTGTTTGTAGCTCCTCTGTATTCATCATGACAATAAACTCGCAGGCCATTTTAGTGCAGAGAAGACAATCGCACTTCTTAGACGCAAATACTAGTAGCTAACGCTAGAACAGGATGTCTCTAACTATGTCAAATCCTGCCAGACGTGCTAGGTTAGCAAATCTCGGCACTATTGCCCCTATAGCGATGCTTAGGCGCTCCTACTACTAGAGAGACTATAGCAAGACTTGACTATAGATTTTATTACTAATTTGCTGCTAGCAAAGTAGAGAGGCTATGTAGTTAATGCTATCCTTGTAGTAGTCGACTAATACTCTAAGATGAATGTCTTTATCCTATGTACGAAAAGATGCACAAGTAGCGAGCTTGCGCGACTACTTCGCGACGAAGTTATATAGCGCTTTAGTGTCCCCCAAAGTATCCTATTAGATCGAGGTTCTGTCTTTACTAGTAAATACTAGCAAGAATTTATGTTTAAGGCGCGTGTTAAGTACTGCCTAAGTATAGCATTCTATCTACAGACTAATGGTTAGACTAAACGTATGAACTAGACTCTTAAGTAGTACCTTTAGTGCTACTATGCTAAGAACTAGGATGCCTAGGCCGACGCAATTCCTATGGCGGAATTTGCAGTTAATAATAGCATGCATGCTACTATGCGCATGTTGCCATTTCAGATTCTTTATAGCTTTAATCCGGAAATACACCTAGAACCGCCTTAGGACGAGTCTTCTAAGGAGAGGGTGCTAGCCGCCGCAGAATTAGCGCAGCGTATGCGCGAGGTACATTTAGTGCTAATAGAACACTAGAAAAAGGCCTCAGAATCCTAGATTAAACATAATAACGCCTATGCTAAACTAATGTAGTATGTAGTTAGTACGAAGGTGTTACTATTAACGAAGAATCTTAAGCTGAAACTTCTAAGCAAGAAGATGACGCTAAGGTTCGTCGGACCCTTCCGGATACGCGACGCGATAGGCTTGCAGGCATACTAGCTATCGTTGCTATTGTCGTATCATGTGCATGACGTCTTCTACGTATCTCTACTCGAACTATAGGTATAGCGCGAGGGCGAAGAGCCTGCGGACCCGATACTAGTAGCAGAAGAAAACGAAGAGTAGGAAGTCGAGGGTATTAAGGATAGTATGCGGCGTAAAGGCGCAACGTACTATCTAGTAAAGTAGAAAGGATACCTACCTAAGTACACATAATAGGTTCTAGCTAAAGACTACAAGAACGCTCTAGAAGCTATTCGCGAGTTCGAAGAGTAGAGGAGGCATAAGCAGGGCTTAAAAAGGTCGATTCGTAGGAAGATGAGAGTTTCGGAGCAGAATTCTTAACATGTGTATATAGCGCATAACGCGCGAAGTAACAATAAGAAGCAGACACCCTACTTATACATCATTGATGCCTAAAGGCACACCTAGAATAAACCTAAGAAGAACAAGAGACATGCTCGGATTAGCTTCGTAGCTAATGCTTAGCGACTACTAGTTAGGGGCTTCCTAACTGAACCTAAAGTAGGAGAGTCTTTCTTGTTATAGTCTGCTAGGGACTGCCTACTCGCACGAGGTCTACTAGACACCCTAAAGCGACTATAAGTAGCAGGAGTAGTAACGCTACAAAGAGAGGCTAGCATCTTCTTCTTTAGTAGGTTGCAAGGGAGCTTGTCTTTAGAGCCTATAGTAGCTAGAGAGCTAGCGATACCCTTACCGCGCCTAGTTGCGACGACTACCTCATCCTTAGCATTAGAAGGCAAAGAGACTCGAGCGCGCTTGCGGCTGTTACGCTTGGCCCTCGAGATCATCTTGCGCTTCTTAACATGAGTGTCGACTACATCATCGGACTTAGTGTCCCCCTTAGGCGTAACTAGTGTAGTGACACTATAGCGCGAAGGGATCACGTCAGGACCGAAGGTATCCTAGACGTCGTCATCCTCCTCATCCTTAAAGATCTGGCCTAGAGGCTTATGCCTTAGCGTCTTGACAGACGTAGTGCGGATCGCAAGCAGGGAAGGTTCGGCTTCCTCGTCGCTAACCTCAATTTCGGCCCTGGCCTTCTTCTTCTTCTTAGACAGTAGCGTCAAGACAGCGTAGGCGGCGGCGCTACAATGTGTTAGCTATACGCACGCGACAGGATTTGAGTGAGTAACTTACGGCTTAGTCCTTAGGACTAGCTTAGAGGCAGGCTGTCTCTTAGTACGGCGCTAGGGCGTAGCCTTAGCGGCAGGAGCGGTGAATTGCTTGATAACCTTCTTGCGGATCATCTGTGTCTTAAAGTCATCGTCAATAGAGGCAAGGGCCTCGAGTTGCTAACGCTAACAGCTAGTCGGATATTTCTCGACGCTAACGTTAGCCTAGCGGAAAAAGTCAGCATTTATACTTAGAGGGTACTCGCACTATATGCGTACTATAGCGAAGGTCTTAACCCTAACGGTTAGCACCTTTAAGATCTTCTAGACTAAGTCTGCGATTAGACCTAGACAAACGTTTTCGCCTGTTAGTAGAGAGTCGAAGCAAACACTGCCGTGAGAATAGTTAGTAGTCGCGGTAAAGCACGAGAGGGCGCCAAGCAGGTAGGCGAGTGCCTCGTAGTACTTAGCCTGTAGCCTGTTTATAGTCAGAGTGCCTTTAGTAATCCCCTTGTTACGCGTACTCTAGAAGTTATCGATGTTACGGCAGAGCTAGTTATACTCGCTGTATACCTCTTTAGGGAGGTCTTAGCATTTTTGATGCTTGCCATTATAGTTGACATAATTGCGGTAGACACTACTCTTATCAAATCTGCTAATATAGATCTCGGCTACGCTTCGGTTAGTACAAGTCACATATACCTCGCGGGTAGGGGACGCCTTACTAACACGCGGAGGAGAGATGTGTGTAGCTTAGCTACTAAGGTTGTCAAGGCATTGTCGACACAAGTGACAATCGCGGGCAGAGTAAGTAGCGTCGAACTTAGTCTGTAGCATATAAGCCATTATAGCTAAGACAGGTTAATTGATCTTAATTGATTGATTGAAGAAGAAGAAGCTCTAGTATAGACCTGCAGACATAGCGAGGCGCAAGCTAAGCGAAATGAGAGTAGAGATTAATGTTAGTGTCTTAGAACAGGAAGTTTAGGAAAGCGACAAGGTTTTTATACCCTCTAAAAGCCCCCCTGTTGCCTACCGCAACTATTAAGCTAGTAACTCGAACTATATGCGCAGAGTACCTGCCTTTAGTTAACTTACAAGGGGACTAAATAATGCAATAACGGATAACGCGGCTGTTACGCATGTACGCTAACCGCACTCGTACTAGCCTACTAGCATGAAAATGTGGCGAGACCTGTGCTAGGAGCGCGCTTCTGCCATTTCGAGTAGCACGCGTAGAGTGTCCGCGTACTTTCCTACTACCCTAAGGTTCTGCGACACGTTCTTCACAGTCACGACTAAATAGGGACAGCCAAGCTACTTGGCAAGGCTAGCGCGCATGCTCGCCCTAGAATTTCAAGGATTAACTGAAGTATGTACTTGTAGTTTCCTGATATCTCGATCCGCATGTAAAGCGAAGGTATTATAAGGCCGCCTAACATGTGATAGATTGAAACCCGCCTGAGTTAGTAGCCTCCGCCCCGTACTCGCTACGAAGGTGTTAAGTAGTATGCATAACACATGTTACGTAGGCTATCTACCTATTTACTCTTGCGTGGTATAAGCATGCTACATCCCGTACCCTATACGTTCTGCGTGCATCACTTAGTAAGGCTAGGGACATCCTCATAGGAGGAGGGGTAGTGATACGGTTAATACTAGGGGGCTATTAGAGCCGCATAGGTTCTGATGCCCGCCCTTAGCATGTAGTGACCCTGCTACACATAGCAAGGGGGTCCTTCGTACATACGTTAGCTCGTATGTCATCCGAGTAGGATTAGTAGTCGATGTAGGACGCCCCTATGTCGCTAACCCTACAGTACCCCTGCGGGGTTAGGCTCGGACATGCTTTCCCTAATTAAGGAGTATTAGGGGTTATAAGCACCCTTAGCGCTACCTCTGCGATAAGCAGAAAGCAGCGCTATCTTGTACCTACTAAAAGGTCGGATTACTCTGTCACACTACGAGATATTTTCATATTATATAGCATATACATCTATATTACTGTTAGAGTATGTCAGACAGACTCTTAAGACGCAGATAAGACGTGAAAGAGCCTAGCAACTATTTAGACATAGTTAAAAAGTTTGTAGTTCCCTTCTAAAACTATATGGGAATTCGACATATAATAATCTTAGTTTATCTGTTTTATATTTATTTACTATTTATAATACTTCCTTACTATAGACTTGTCTAAGGACTAAAAGAAAGTCCCTACTCTAACACAAGAAAACAACGAGTTCTAGTTTAAGTAGGAGTCCTGTTAATATAGATATATATGCTATATAATATGAAAATATCTCATAGTATAACAGAGTAATCCGACCTTTTAATAGGTACAAGATAGCACTGCTTTCTGCTTATCGTAGAGGTAGCGCTAAGGGTGCTTATAACCCCTGACGCCCCTTAATTAGGGAAAGCATGTCTAAGCCTAACCCTGTAGGGGTACTATAGGGTTAGCGACATAGGGGTGTCCTACGTTAACTATCGATCCTACTTAGATGACATACAAGCTAACATATGTACAAAGGACCCCCTTGCTATATGTAGCAGGATTACTACATACTAAGGGCAGGCATCAGAACCTATGCGGCTCTAATAGCCCCCTAGTATTAACTGTATCAAGTAGCATGACAGAAGTAAGGCCCTACCTCTAGCCCTATGTGTGCTACTACATTACTAACTATCCTCTATATGTCTCTACCTAGTGACGATTAGCTAGATCTTAGCCTTCGCTAGCTAAGGAAGGCTTTGACATCCTTCTGCTCTGTTAGTTAAGGCACTTCGCGCTCCTAAGCCTCTTAACGTTTAGCCTTAGTCTGCTACTAGAACGTTAGGCTAGTATCAAAGAAGGTAAGCATAGTAATCTTTCGCTAGAAGTACTCTATAATTTAGTCCTCCTATCTATTCTTCTTGTTAGTTAATTTGAATAGCTTCTTAATGTATTTAACATGCTTGTATTCGAAGTAGCTAGTGTCAAGGTCTAGCGCGTTAATAAAGAGCCATAGTATGTCTACGTAGTATATAAGGGCATAAAACTTAGGAAAATTAAAGTACCCTTGTAATTTATATACATTGTCTACTATCTTAGGCTCCTCTGCTTACTCTGTCTGCGCTTTCTTCTTTCTTAGCTCTCCTTTGCTTATGCGGTACTCCCTAAACTCTTCTTTATACTAGTTACATCAGAATAGAGTAAGGACTATAAACTAGAGCGTTTCGCTATTATGTGAAGGATATTACGCTAACTAAGAGAAGTCTACTATCGCCTACAAGAACTAGATAGCGCTATGTACCTTAGCCTCTTCTAATAGTAGCACGAAGACTAGGAGCAACTATTGTAGCATACTCTTCTATTCCTAGCCTGTCTATTAGCTTACTACGGACATCTAGCTAAATACCTAGAGGTTCCTAAATGTAGGCACTACCGCGAAACGATAGTCAATAATGACATTTAGTTAATAATCTATAATAGTCTTGCCTTTGTTACTCTTTCTTACTACTTTATACTAACTCTTAGCTTGTAGGAGTACTACTCTAGCTCGCTTCGAAGACAGAGGTAGTCGACTCTTAAGCAAATCTTGTGTCTAATCTATGACATACATTAATACGCCCTTAAAGAATTAGTAGAGCACGTCTACTATTAGCGTCTTGTAGATATTTAGGCTAGGGTGCCTAAATGCAAAGTTTAGTAGGTCGTACATGTAGCTACCCTAGTCCTTCTTCGCTACTCGCTAGAGCATGATTTGTATTTACGTGTCCTCATGTATCCGAGTCTCGTAGCCGCTAGGGTAATAGTAGTAGTCAAAGTTAGTCTAGGAGCTAGTCGAGTAGCTGTCGAGGCTATAATAGTAGCTAGACTACAAACTCTAACTAAGGATATAACTACTCTAGTAGCAAAGATATACGTAGTAGCCCTCCTATGTATAAAGACAAGTTAATTAAGCCTTTGCTTGTTAAAGTCTAAGAACTCTCGTAGATAGACACTTTACAAGGGCGGAAGGGCATTTCTGTGCTATACCCTACAGCTCCTACTTACTAGCTAAGTTATAAGCATATTGTAATAGACTAGTAGCTTGTAGCGCGTAATATGCTAGGGATGAAAGGTCGAGTTAGCTCGAGGCTAGACGACGTAGATTTAGATACTATAAGTACCTGCGTAGGTCCTATAAGGAGGTGCTAATGTTAGGGGCGTAGATAAGTTAGAGGTTATGTTAGTGTCGTAACAACTACACGAATAGAGTCAGAGAAGCTATACTTACATAGTCTAGCAAGGTAGACGATAAGCAGGGTTTAAAGGACTAGGCTGTAGACATGTTAATAGAAAGCAGATTTAAATGCGAGAACAAAGAAGAGGTAAGGAGAGAAGGCTTAGATGTTGTCGAAAACGCTAACATGTCATAGGACTAGAGGTTTCTAAGCCCGCTCGTGATCTTTTATATGAAGAAGGCGTTCTTCTAGTCTAATTAGAAACTAGCTGATATAGATGTATGTGCTATATGATATGAAAATATCTCGCAGTGTGACAGAGTAATCCGACCTTTTAGTAGGTACAAGATAGCGCTGCTTTCTGCTTATCGCAGAGGTAGCGCTAAGGGTGCTTATAACCCCCGACGCTCCTCAATTAGGGAAAGCATGTCCGAGCCTAACCCCGTAGGGGTACCGTAGGGTCAGCGACGTGGGGGCGTCCTACGTCGACAACTGATCCTACTCGGACGACATACAAGCCAACGTATGTACGAAGGACCCCCTTGCCATATGTGGCAGGGTCGCTGCATGCTAAGGGCGGCCATTAGAACCCATGCGGTTCAAATGGTCCCCTAGTATCAACCGTATCACTGCCCCTCCTCCTATGAGGATGTCCCTAGCCTTACTAAGTGACGTACGCGGAACATATAGGGTACGGGATGTAGCACGCTTACACCGCGCAAGGGTGAATAGGTAGATAGCCTGCGTAACATGTGTCATGCGCACACCTTAACACCTTCGTAGCGAGTGCAGGGCGGAGGCTGCTAACTCGGGCGGGTTTTAATCTGTCACATGTTAGGCAGCTTCGTAACACCTTCGCTTTACATGCGGATCGAGATATCAGGAAACTACGAGTACGTACTTCGGTTAATCCTTGAAATTATAGGGCGAGCATGCGCGCCGGCCTCGCCAAGTAGCTTGGCCGTCCCTATTTAGTCGTGACCGTGAAGAACGTGTCGCAGAACCTCGGGGTAGTAGGAAAGTACGCGGACGCTCTGCGCGCGCCGCTCGAAACGGCAGGAGCGCGCTCCTAGCGCGGGCCTCGCCACATTTCCATGCTAGTAGGCTAGCACGAGTGCGGTCGGCGCACATGCGTGACGGCCGCGTTATCCGTTATTGCATTATTTGGTCCCCTTATGAATTAACTAAAGGTAGGTACTCTGCGCATGTAGTTCGAGTTACTAGCTTAACGGTTGCGGTAGGCAACAGGGGGGCTGTCAGAGGGTATAAAAACCTCGTCGCTCCCTAAACTTTCCTGTTCTAAGACACTAACATTAACCTCCGCTCCTACTTCGCTTAGCTTGCGCCTTGCCGTGTCTACGGGTCTGTACTAGAGCTCCTTCTTCTTCAATCAATCAATTAAGATCAATCAACCCGTCTTAGCTACAATGGCTCATATGCTACAGACTAAGTTCGACGCTACTCGCTCTGCCCGCGATCGTCGCTCGTGTCGACAATGCCTCGACAACCTTAGTAGCTAAGCTGCACACATCTCTCCTCCGCGTGTTAGTAAGGCGTCCCCTACCCGCGAGGTATGCGTGACTTGTACTAACCGAAGCGTAGCCGAGATCTACGTCAGCGGGTTTAATGAGGGCAGTGTCTACCGCAATTGTGTCAACTGCAATAGCAAGCATCAAAAATGCCAAGACCTCCCTGAAGGGGTGTACGGCGAGTACAACTAGCTCTGCTGTAACATCGATGACTTCTAGAGTACGCGCGACGAGGGGATTACTAAAGGCACTCCGACTATGAACAGGCTACAGGCTAAGTACCGCGAGGCACTCGCCTACCTGCTCGGCGCCCTCTTGTGCTTCACCGCGACTGCTAACCGTTCTTATAGCGGCGTTCGCTTCGACTCTCTGCTAACAGGCGAAAGCGTTTGTCTAGGTCTAATCGCAGACTTAGTCTAGAAGATCTTGAAGGTGCTAACTGTTAGGGTCGAGACCTTCGCCATAGTACGCATACGGTGCGAGTGCCCTCCGAGTATGAATGCTGACTTTCTCCGCTAGGCTAACGTTAGCGTCGAGAAATATCCGACTAGCTGTTAGCGTCAGCAACTCGGGGCCCTTGCCTCTATTGACGATGACTTTAAGACGCGGATGATCTGCAAGAAGGTCATCAAGCAATTCACCGCTCCCGCCGCTAAGGCCACGCCCTAGCGCCGTACCGAGAGGCAGCCTGCCTCTAAGCCGGTCCCGAGGACTAAGCCGTAAGTTACTCACTCGAATCCTGTCGCGTGCGTACAGCTAACACATTGTAGCGCCGCCGCCTACGCCGCCTTGACGCTACTGTCCAAGAAGAAGAAGAGGGCCAGGGCCGAAATTGAGGTTAGCGACGAGGAAGCCGAGCCTTCCCCGCTTGCGACCCGCACTACGTCCGTCAAGACGCTAAGGCACAAGCCTCTAGGCCAGATCTTTGAGGATAAGGAGGATGACGACGTTCAGGATACCTTCGGTCCTGACATGATCCCTTCGCGCTGTAGTGTCACCGCACCGGTTACGCCTAAGGGAGACACCGAGTCCGATAATGTAGTCGACACTCGTGTCAAGAAGCGCAAGATGATCTCAAGGGCCGAGCGCGACAGCCGCAAGCGCGCTCGAGTCTCTTCGCCTTCTGATGCTAAGGATGAGGTAGTCGTCGCGACTAGGCGCGGTAAGGGTGTCGCTAGTTCTCTGGCTACTATAGGCTCCGAAGACGAGCTCCCTCGCAACCTACTAAAGAAGAAGATGCCGGCCTCTCTTCGTGGCGTTGCTACCCCCGTTACTCATGGTCGCTTCAGGGTGTTTGGTAGACCCCGTGCGGGTAGGCAGTCCCTAGCGGACCGTAACAAGAAAGACTCTCCTGCTTCGGGTTTAGTCAGGAAGCCCCTAACTAGTAGTCGCTAAGCATTAGCTACGAAGCTAATCCGAGCATGTCTCTTGTTCTTCTTGGGTTTATTCTAGGTGTGCCTTTAGGCATTAATGATGTATGAGTAGGGCGTTTGCTTCTTGTTGTCGCTTCGCGCGTTATGCACTACATACACGTGTTAAGAATTCTGCTCTAGAACCCTCATCTTCCTACGAATCGACCTTCTCAAGCCCTGCTCACGCTTCCTCTGCTCTTCGAATTCACGAATAGCTTCCGGAGCGTTCTTGCAGTCTTCAGCTAGAACCTATTATGTGTACTTAGGTAGGTATCCTTTCTACTTCACCAGATAGTGCGTTGCGCCCTTACGCCGCATACTGTCCTTAATACCCTTGACTTCCTACTCTTCGTTCTCTTCTGCTACTAGCATCGGGTCTGCGGGCTTTTCGCCCTTACGCTGTACCCATAGTTCGAGTAGAGATACGTGGAAGACGTCGTGCACACGATACGACGATGGCAACGATAGCCGGTACGCCTGCGAGCCTATCGCGTCGCGTATCCGGAAGGGTCCGACGAACCTTGGCGTCATCTTCTTGCTCGGAAGTTTCAGCTTAAGATTCTTCGTTAACAGCAACACCTTCGTACTAACTACGTACTACATCGGTTTAGCACAGGTGTTATTATGTTTAATCTGGGATTCTGAGGCCTTTTTCTAGTGTTCTATTAGTACCGAATGTACCTCGCGTATACGCCGCGCTGGTTCCGCGGCGGCTAGCACCCTCTCCTTAGAAGACTCGTCCTAAGGCGGTTCTAGGTGTATTTCCAGATCAAAGCCATAGAGAATCTGAAATGGCGACATGCGCATAGTAGCATGCACGCTGTTATTGACTGCAAATTCCGCCATAGGAATTGCGTCGGCCTAGGCATCCTGGTTCTTAGCGTAGTAGTACCGAAGGTACTACTTAAGAGTCTAGTTCATACGTTTAGTCTGACCATTAGTCTGTAGATAGAATGCTGTACTTAGGCGGTGCTTGACACGCGCTTCAAACACAAATTCTTGCTAGTATTCACTAGTAAAGACAGAACCTCGATCTGATAGGATACTTCGGGGGATACTAAAGCGCCGTACGACTTCGTCGCGAAGTAGCTACGCAAGCTCGCCGCTTGTGCACTTTTTCGTACATAGGATGAAGATATTCATCTTCGAGTATTAGTCGACTACTACAAGGACAGCATTAACTACATCGCCTTTCTACTTTGCTAGCGGCAAATCGGTAATGAAATCTATGGTCAAGTCTTGCCATAGCCTCTCCGGCAGTAGGAGCGCCTAAGCATCGCTATAGGGGCGATGGCGCCGAGATTTGCTAATCTGGCACGTCTGGCAGGATTTGACATAGTCAGAGACATCCTGTTCTAGCGTAGGCTACTAGTATTTGCGTCCGAGAAGTGCGTTCGTCTTCTCTACGCTAAAATGGCCCGCGAGTTTATTGTCATGATGAATACGGAGGAGCTGCGAACAGAGTACGCGGTTAGCAGGTACGTAGAGCCTATTGTCAAAGTACTACAAGTCGCCTAACTTGGTCTAGTACTTCGGACCGCCTGCGGTGTCCTAGAGGGCTACACCCTTATTAATCAACTCCGGTTCTCGCTCTTGCAACTGCTGAATAAGTCTCGAGACTTCTTTAAAGGGTTCTTTAGACATCGCATGCTTACCGCATGTAAGCTAGTTGACTACCGCACAGATCGAGCTAGACACGGTCGCCACAACTGCTAGATAGGAGGGTTCGTCACTAGCGGAGGCCGTGAGGCCCTATTAGACCTGCAGTCGACCTACAAGAGGAGCTAACGACAGATCGCCGCCCTAAACTACAAGCTTCGTTTGCAGCGTAGGGAGAAGCTGTCAGTTACCCTCTTCCCTAGTGTCGTAGTCTGGTCGTCGCGAAGGACTGTCGGCCGGATTCGTCTTTCCGGAACGATGCTAGATAACGAAGTCAAAGCTAGCGAGGAAAGTCGCCTACCTTGCTTGCTAACTACTTAGCTGCTTTACGCCCATGAAGCCGCGAAGGTTGTTATGGTTAGTAAGCACCTTAATAGGGTGCGCTACGCCTTCGAGGTAGTGTCGGTACTCCTTGAAGCTGTTAACAATAGCCAAAAGCTCTTGGTTGTAAGTCTCGTAGTTAAGCTTAGCGCCCTGCATCTTCTGCGACTAGAAGGCAATCGGGTACTATCGCGCACTGCCTTCGTGCGACTAGAGCTGCGATATAATTGCGGCTATTGCGAATTTTGAAGCATTAGTCTCTATCCGGGTCTTCGTAGCGGGGTCAAAGTGCCGAAGTATAGGCGTAGTTTGAAAAGCTACTTTGAGTTCAGAGAAGGCCTTGCTCTAAGCCTCCTCCTAAGGCACTTTCCCTGGCTTTTTTCCTCGAACCGCGCCCTTTGCGAGGGCCGTG
>JADDMT010000247.1:0-26654 GCA_021401465.1 Teratosphaeria epicoccoides | reverse complement strand
GGTTAACTGCATACTTATTCCTATTCTAGGTTAGCCGCCTAGCGCAGCTGTCCTTATAGTTGTCGTGCTAGTCGATTATCTAGCAATTCTTGCTGTAGTAGGCTACTACCTGACATGGGCACATCTTGAGCAGGCTGTTAATGCTACAATTAGCGCATTAAGCGACTATGCTAGCTATTGTCTCGAATAGTAAGATGGAGGGTTAATTGATGTTGCTACTACTTGTATGTATTAGGCAAGTCTTTAAAGTTAGTTGATGTAATCAGTAAAGAGTTAAAGTAGAAGAGTAGTAGTAGATATAGATATCTCTTGCTGCCGAGTGTACGTGCTACCGCCTAGCTAGCGCACATGAGGCCCTCGTAACTGCCGTCTAGATCAGTTAGCTGCTACGTGCTACTATGTGCTACATGTAGGTAGTTATTACTCTTAACAAAGAAGTAGCAAACATGGCAACATCTATCCTATGCAGATGTGTCTGCTAAGTGCACATGCTGCCGTTAAGCTAGCGTTAGTATGACTATGTCGCGGTTGCTACTACTCCTAATGCCTCCGTATAGTAGTAGATAAGGTCTGTAGGTCGTAACTACGAGGATCATTTTTTACTGCCTTTCAAGGCAGAATCACCTGATATCGTGCCTTCTTCATTTAGTCATGTGCCTAGGTAGCGGTGTGTGATATTTAACCGAATCTGTGACAGCGTCGCGTGCCTTCCGTTTCTAGCTATTTTTCAGGCAGCAGCGTCATGTGCCTTCTATTTCTAGTCATTTTTCAGGCAGAAGCTAATAATGTGACGATGTAACGTGTGTAGTTAGCGACTATGCAGAGCACATAACCTATAGCTGCTAAAATACAAAAGAAGCTTAGTGCTCTAAACTTCTTTCATTCAAATAACTACCTTATCTAGTACTCGGCTTCTTCTTTAGCATCTATACAGATACTAGCATACTAATAACACTACAGCATGTAAGCATTATATGCTCGTATGACGAGACTATAAACTGACGCGCTAGTAGAATCTAAACCTACTATGTTAACGAATCCGACCCTAGACCTAGAGCTAGCGATTAGTGTAGGTTCTAAGCACGCCGAGTTCGCGGCCGACTACGTCCGCGATACCGTCTAGGCATCAGAAGCCGCTGTCGCGCTACAGAAGGCATATCCGGACTTCGATGCCTACGAGGATCTCGTTAACTACGCCCCTTAGGTAGAGCATCAAGCTAGGTACAAGGTACTCGACGTCGCATGCGGCGGTAGCCTGATTAGGCTCCTAGCGAGTGCAAAGCTAGCTACGCTAGATAGTGTATACTTCCTAGACTTCTGTGCTAAGATGCTAGATAAGAGCTAGTAGTATGTGTTATAGCTAGGCCTTAGAGGTAATACTATTACTTACTAATCTTTAGTACTATGCGGGACTACTAGGGAAGCGTAGACTTGTAGCGCTTCATCTAGGCGAGGCTCGGTCGTACCCCTACAGCTAGCATCAAGCAGGCTGCTAGATGCCCTAACAGCTTTTAGATAGTATTTACAAAGGGCGTGCTAGAGATTTTCAAGCTACAGGTCTATTCGGGGCTAATCCGCTAGCTGCGCGAGCTAGTTAGTAACAACGGCTAGCTGATCTTAGATTAGAAGGAGCCTGCTCCTAGCTAGCAGCTACTCTTGTACTAACTAAGCGAGGCTACTTCTATGGCCTATCGAGAGTACACTATAAGAGACTAGGCCT
The DNA here is from genome assembly GCA_021401465.1 of Teratosphaeria epicoccoides. NCBI lineage: Eukaryota > Fungi > Ascomycota > Dothideomycetes > Mycosphaerellales > Teratosphaeriaceae > Teratosphaeria > Teratosphaeria epicoccoides. The sequence continues at coordinate 24,934 of JADDMT010000247.1, read as the reverse complement.
TGTTGCTATCGCGCATTCAGAATGTTTAGTACCCCGCCCTACTAAGTCCTAGCTTTAACCGTCTAATCACGTAGTACACTATGATTGCTAGCTAGGACGAATTAGCGAGGGCGCGGAGATCTATGCTTGCTTTCTTCGTCAAGCCTAGTGTAGCAAGTAAGGTGTCTCTCTACGCAGACTTTCTGACCTACTACCTGACAGATCAGTTAACTGCTCTCTACGGCTTATTCGTCGAGCGAGCAAGAACCCGTGTTAGCTATCTAACCGCGGCGTTAGAGGTTAAAGTCGACATGGCGTAGTGTAAATGGCTTAATGGCAAGATCGGTAGTACTACTCCTAGGTAGAGGGGTTTCTAGGTCGAGCTCTTATACACTCTCCTCATTTAGCCCATGGTTACGATATCTCTTAATCAAGTTAAACAGGAATTGTCGCGCACAGAGAGACGTGCGCTAGAACGACAGGTAGCAAAGGCTCTACAGAAAGAGTAGTAAATATGCGAGGTAGATAAGCTAGCTAGCTGCCTAGACGCTAGCTAGTAGAGAGATGTGCATGCGATGAGAGACTTTCGGCTAGTGGCACTAACTACTAATCCTGCGGCATGACTAATAAGTAGTTATGCATGTAGGTAGAAGACCTGCTTCTAGCTGTAGCAGGTAGTAATTCATGACTTTCTTGAGAACTTACTAAGCATCTACCTCTTAGCGACATGCCTGCTGTCGAAAAGAAGCTCGCAGCTGTCATCGCTAAACACGAGTTTCCCTTTCTCAAGGTTAGTAGCCACGATTCTAACTAATCATATATACATATGCTAACTAGTTATGTTTCTAGCTCCTAGCCGAGCTTCGTAACAAGATCTACAAAGGAGTTATTATGTCGCCTACCCCGATTAGCATCATGTTTAACTATGGCATAGGTTAGCTAAGTAGCTAAGTCGTCAAGTCTACTAGCGCTAGCTAGAAGAACTGCGTGCTAGGAGCTCTCCTTGCGGCGTGCTACCTTTATCGAGCTTACTAGTATAGCATTCGTTGCGTATGTCATGATCGTTTGCGTTTGTTTCTCCTCGATTAGTCCTAAGTAGAGCTGCTAGCGACGCTACGCTTAAGCGATAGCGGCCCTTCCTTGCTAGTAGCTGCAATATCGCGCTCCTTAGCTGTATTCAGGCGATGTAGCTTGTGTTTAGTTGCTACCCTAGACTCTTGTTCCTCCTAGTCCGCATTGTATATGAAGTTATAGGTCTCAAAGTCGGCAGTGTTGTTAATGTACATGTCACATTAGCTAGAGGTGTCATATTCGTCTGTCGGCATAACGTAGATGCTATAGTAGACGCTAGTAAGCCCGTAGATGCGGCGACCCTGCAGAGTACCTTCCTATAGGCCGGAACGCATCGCTGTAATCACTATCATACTATGAACATCGTCTGCTCTTCTAGCCGGATCTTTCGGCTAGAACAGGTCTACGAACACACCTATGTAGGTCGGACGTTTATTGTGTGCTAGTATTATGTAGTTATAGCTATCTACTATGACGCGCGATTTCTTGTCTTAGAAGGTTACGACATACAACAGGCGAGCAGGCAGCCGGCCCTCGAAGGCGACAACTAGGTCAATTTGTCTATTAACGCTAGTAGTCTCGTCCGTAACTAGTAGTACTTCGTACTCCTAGACCTAGAGCTAGTCCTTACGGCGATTGTCCTAGATTCCTTGCTAGTTCGGGGTACATCTAACGACGTCTAGCTTAGTTGCAGATAGATCGTCAGGATCCTTATGATGCATCTTCTAGTACCGTATACTAGCATAGAAAGATACATCTAAATCGTTAACCTAATCTAGTCTTCCCTTAATCCTGTCAGGATCAAGACGCATTGTATTCGACGTCAATGTTGTATTAGACGACGCCTAGTACTCTCTGACAAACACTGTAGTAGCATGACAGAAGTAAGGCCCTACCTCTAGCCCTATGTGTGCTACTACATTACTAACTGTCCTCTATATGTCTCTACCTAGTAACGATTAGCTAGATCTTAGCCTTCGCTAGCTAAGGAAGGCTTCGACATCCTTCTACTCTGTCGGTTAAGGCACTTCGCGCTCCCGAGCCTCTCGACGTTCGGCCTTAGTCTGCTGCCAGAACGTTAGGCTAGTATCAAAGAATGTAAGCATAGTAATCTTTCGCTAGAAGTGCTCCATAATTTGGTCCTCCTATCTGTTCTTCTTGTTAGTTAATTTGAATAGCTTCTTGACGTATTCGACATGCTTGTGTTCGAAGTAGCTAGTATCGAGGTCTAGCGCGTTGCTAAAGAGCTGTATTATGTCCACGTAGTATGTAAGGGCATAAAACTTAGGAAAATTAAAGTGCCCTTGTAGTTTACATACATTGTTTACTATCTTAGGCTCCTCCGCTCGCTCTGTCTGCGCTTTCTTCTTTCTTAGCTCTCCTTTGCTTATATGGTACTCCCTAAACTCTTCTTTATACTAATTACATCAGAACAGGGCGAGGACTATAAACCGGAGCGTTTTACTATCATGTGAAGGATATTACGCTAACTAAGAGAAGTCTACTATCGCCCGCAAGAACTAGATAGCGCTATGTGCCTTAGCCTCTTCTAATAGTAGCATGAAGACTAGGAGCAACTGTCGTAGCATATTCTTCTACTCCTAGCCTGTCTATTAGCTTACTACGGACATCTAGCTAAATACCCGGAGGTTCCTAAATATAGGCACTACCGCAAAGCGACAGTTAATAATGACATCTAGTTAATAATCCACAACAGTCTTGCCTTTGTTACTCTTTCTTGCTACTTTATGCTAGCCCTTAGCTTGTAGGAGTGCCGCTCTAGCTTGCTTCGAAGACAGAGGCAGTCGACTCTTAAGCAAATCTTGCGTCTAATCTATAACATACATTAATATGCCCTTAAAGAGTTAGTAGAGTACGTCTACTATTAGCGTCTTGTAGATATTTAGGCTAGGGTACCTGAATGCAAAGTTCGGTAGGTCGTACACGTAGCTGCCCTAGTCCTTCTTCGCTACTCGCTAGAGCATGATTTGTATTTACGTGTCCTTATGTATCCGCTATAGCGTAACCGCTTCGAGGTCTTCGCGTTTTTCTAGATCGATTATACATATTATGTAGTAGCGGTTATTCTTCACGCCTGTAATTATCACCTGTTCTTAGTAGTCGCTTGCGTATACTGCGATATTTAGGAAACATCGCCATGTCTCGCTATCCGCACACAAGACGTTAAGGCCCTCGCCTGTAGCGAGCTTAGCAATAGGGTCGAACATTGTCTTCATGTAGCAATAGTATAGCTCGTCCCTAATGCTTCCTTTCCCGCCTTTAACTACTAGTAGCATCGCTAGGAGCACGCTGCCTAGTCGATAGTTAGAGTTACGAACTAATCTAGGTAGGTTGCTAATCGTCAAGTATACTAGCTATGCGATCAGGTTACCTTGATGATTAGTAACCTGTGTCTTGTCACTAGCAAGAATCAGTGGCATAATTGTCGCTCTGTCTATTCTAAGCTCTTTCTGTTTGTCCTACTACTAGTCTGTAGAGGCCATGTCCTAATAGATCCGCCTATGCGGGTCATCTAGAGTCTCGAGGCGATAAGGCACGTACATGAGATCATTCCTGAAACCCTTGTGCCCTATGAGAAAGCGCATAACGTCTTCGACTTTCTAGTGCCTTAGAGGCACTGTCTTGACACTAGAGGTCGACTATAGAGATTCTAATTCGATGTTCGTAATACTCTACTTTGCAATAAATAGTAGTTAGCAGGTACTTACTTCTTAGATCTTGTCCTTAAGCTCTACGCCTAACTAAAAGCTAAGCAGTTCGTGGATCTTCTGCAGCCAGGGATTCTTGAATAACCGATCGATGGCGTTGCTCGAAATGCCTTCGTGTAAGAGCTAGTATGCGAATACTACATCTGCATTACTTTAGAAGAAGGCACGGCCCTATTTGTTAAGTTCCTTATCTGTCTGTTCGTTAGACCTAGTCAAGGTTATTACTAACTTAGTAGGATTGCGGCTTAACGTACACTTTGATTAGCCTGCCCGCTATGAGACTACCTACACTAAAAGGTGTCCGCTTGTACGGTTGCTCGCACCTAGTAGAAGACAGCCTACTAGCGCGCATATAGATTAAAGCCAAGCTGTACTCGCTCGTGACGCTATGTAGCCTACCCGTTTGGCTGCTATTCGTGTCTCCATATCGTCTATCTAGAGATGTAGCGTCTCTTGTAAATGCTACTAGGTCGTCGTAGAGACTAAGTACGTTAATGTTACTGCTGTCATTGTCGATTACCCTAGCTGTCGCTGCTATCTCTTTCTCTTGCATGTAAGCCTCATTAAACACAGGCTTGACGACTATGACTAGTTCCTCGTTTGTAACATACTACCTATCTACTCCCGCAGTATTGTCGACTAATGCCCCTCCTTATAGGCAAGGACATTATCTACTAATTAAGTTTCGACTCTGTCGTTTAAGTCTAAGGAGATGTTCAAATCTGACGCGTATTTCTCGTTAGGTCTAAGATCCATAGTGCTCTGATTAATGAAGTGCTAAAACTTCGCCGCTATGTAGGTAGGAACATGCTAGGCATGACTACTATGACCTTTTAATGCCTTGCCGCAGCCTATGTAGTATAGTATGCGCTGTGAAGCCATTGTCGACGTAGTGTGTTACAAAGGCTACGGCGCTTATAGACACGTTAATTACTATAAACACCCGACCCCTAGAAAGGTACGCGTGCTACGCGGGTAGCTGATTGCTACTCGGACAGTTCATCCTATTAGCCGGCTATGCGTGGTTAGGGTTAGTGTTCAGGTTAATAGAAGAATCGAGTGTTATTAGAGTATAGTAGTAAAGGAGGGCCTAGAGTAGACGAAAATGGATATGCCGGGAGTATACTAGTAGCAGTTATATTAGCTAACTTATTCTGTTAATCGCAGGTAGTACGAGCGCGATTTTAGCCAGGAATCCCGAATTTCGAGTAGTTTCATATATAAATCTAAAGTGTATAGTATTCATATGCATAGAGTCATACCCTCTATTACTAGCGGCTTAGATGTATAGCGTAGACATAGTAGGAGTACTACTAGTATACTACTAGCAGTCGTTGTCTGTCGATTATAAGGGTTTAAAACATGTAGTAGCGATCTATAGGTCGGACCTTAACGTAGTAGTAGTAGACGTACCGCTAGTATACTACTAGCATTTAGTAGTCGTCGAGTACATTTAAACAGACAAGATGATCGGTGTTATGTATATACTCTATCAGATGAGGTGCTTGTATAGTCGCTATCTGAAACGATACTACTCGCACACGACTACTAGCATTACTCTATCACAAGATTATAGTTAAACCCTAATTAATCTGTCATCTTACGCTAGCCTACGCAGCCTGTACGATCCTATGCCTCTCTACTCGCCCTGATTATCGCGCATGGTATTAATGAAGTCGTCACTAGTCTGCTAACAGTTTATAGTCTACTCTCCGAATTAGCTCTATAGCGTAACCTAGTAAGATCTCATTGCCTCTGTTAATCGCGCTAACTACATTAATCTAGTGCGACTAACCCTGCTACAGGCTTGCCTAGTCGACTACTGTTTTAAGTTGTCATCTAGTATCGTGATAGCGTTAGCAGGTACAAGAGTTACGCTACTCTCAATTTTGTTTACAGTCGATATAAGCAACCAAGGGTCGTCTTAGTAGCCTTTAACAATAGGATTAGTAGTCACGAAGTCCCCTACAATCATGGCCTTATCTTTCGACCTGTAATCTAGCCCGATGAACCTAGCTATCTTGTTAAATCTGTCTAGGATGTAACCGTTCTCTACTACCTACTAGAGATACTAGTTAAAGTCAGTACATGTTAGGCAAGGAAACGGTTACCTTGCGCGCATAGGCTCGAGTATCCTGTTCCTATATGCGTGTCTTAAGTACTACAATTATTAGGACCCTAGCGTCTAGATCATGCCTGCTACAGATAGTGTCGTAGCGGACTAGAAGATAGACAATGCGGCGTCGCATATATGACGGCTATAGCTATAGCAATGAGGTGCGAAAAGCGCGGAAGGGTCTGCTACATCTTTTATCTAAAGTTAGCCAAGAGACTAACAAGTATAAATAACGCGTGTTTCGAGTAATCCTAACATCTGTAATTTAAACAGACATAATACAGGCATAGCCCGAACAATGAGTATGCGTGTTTCCTCGACAAGAACCTCTAAGACCTAGCGCGGCATAATTCACAAACCTAAGGCACTATAATAGCAGAGTATATGCACGATCGAAGCGGGCCTTATACTTTAACATAACGATTACCTACGGCTATACGCTGCGTTAGAAGAACGGATAGAGCAGCTTAGCCTACTTAGCCGAATTACGCGGTTAATAGTAGCGAAGGAGCGCATGTTCTAGGAAACAAGTGCCTTCTTTAGTAGTAGCAGGGAATTACAACTCAAATTCCTGGCGATAGTAGAGGCGTTGCAGACACGAGCAGGGGAGGTTAGTTTTCGGCATCTACTATACAAGATATCGTCAAACTATTAGTAGCGGACAGTCTAGAAGTCGACAATTACCTAGGGTTAACACGAAGGTAGTATAGCTATTATAGTTTAAACGCGGCTTAAAGGCCTTTAGAATAATACGTACAGGATATTCTCTCGCATATAGAACGAATCTTACTACTATATACGCAGGATCTACTACAGAGTAACTACATCTGTTAGGCTGTATTATATAGGCGGACGTACTATATAGCGCGGATGTTTCGTAGTACCTATACTAGCTATCATTAAAGAATTAATGCTAACCGAGGCTAGTTCTACTAGCGGTATTTTAATAGCATACCGCTAGCAAGCTAAAAGTACTGCTAGCTAATAGGGAAGCGTAATTTCAGGGGTAGCTGAATTTAGATGACACTCGCGTGTCGCAAGATACTGTAAACATTGCGTCCCCTCCTTCTTCTGCATTAATAGACGCTACGTAGCTACATTAGACAGTAACTCGTAGTATGTGCATATTTACATGCTATAGATATTATCCTTTACTAACCTGCTACTAGACCTACATGACTAAGAAGGATATACCGCGCTCTGTTCTCTGCTAATCCTTTAAGTCGCGTCCTTCTTTAATTATGCCTTCGAAGAAAGATAGACAACAGAGGTCACGTTCCGCGTCATCTAGCAGCAGTTCGAATTACGATCTAGCGAATAATTTAGAAGACCTGCTAAGCAACGATGGCGATAGTGTAGACGATGGCAACGAGGAGATAGCTAACTAGGAGCATGAGGATTTTATAGTGCCTAAAGCCTATACAAAGGCGACTAATATAAGAAGCTACCCGCATATAGCGGCTATGCTAACATGCATACAGACGACGACATACTAGTCACGAAGAGACTAGACGCATAAGCGGTCATCCTTACCGCTAAGGCGGAATTAGCCGTACAAGAGGCTTCGGTGATTATCTTGCGACGCGTGACGAGATAGTAGCAAACCTAAGAATGACAGGGTAAAGACATAGCAGCTAAGCATCTGTCGAGGCTATTACAATAGCCGACCTACTAATCACGGGAGCGACAGCAACAGTCAAAACTACCGTAACAGCGAGTCTCGTAGCCGCTAGGGCGATAGTAGTAGTCAAAGTTAGTCTAGGAGCTAGTCGAGTAGCCGTCGAGGCTATAATAGTAGCTAGACTACAAACTCTGACTAAGGATACGACTACTCTAGCAGCGAAGATATACGTAGTAGCCCTCCCGTACATAAAGACAAGTTAATTAAGCCTTTACTTGTCAAAGTCTAAGAACTCTCGTAGATAGACGCTTCACAAGGGCAGAAGGGCATTTCTGTGCTATACCCTACAGCTCCTACTTACTAGCCGAGTTGTAAGCATATTGCAATTAACTAGTAGCTTGTAGCGCGTAATATGCTAGGGATAAAAGGTCGAGTTAGCTCGAGGCTAGACGACGTAGATTTAGATACTATAAGTACCTACGTAGGTCCTATGAGGAGGTGCTAATGTTAGGGGCGTAGATAAGGCAGAGGTTACGTTAGTGCCGTAATAACTGCACGAATAGGGTCAGAGAAGCTATACTCGCATAGTCTGGCAAGGTAGATAATAAGCAGGGTTTAAAGGACTAGGCCGCGGACATGTTAATAGAAAGCAGATTCGAATGCGAGAACGAAGAAGAGGTAAGGAGAGAAGGCTTAGATGTCGTCGAAAGCGCTAACATGTTATAGGACCGGAGGTTTCTAAGCCCGCTCGTGATCTTTTGTATGAAGAAGGCGTTCTTCTAGTTTAATTAGAAACTAGCATAGAATCCTTTGGAGTTACGCGAGGTAAACGCTTTCATGTTAAACAGCGTGTATGCTACTATTACATACCTACTAGCCTAGATCAGAAATAGCCCTTCGGAGTTCAAGACAAAGGCTAGTAAGACGAGATAGGTTCCGGTTAGTAGTGTCGATATCGATGATATCTTCGAGGGGAAGAAGAAGTATTAGGAAGAGCTTAATGCTAACAGACAGGAGGTCATTATAGCGACTATTACGGCACGTATATTAGGGGGGGAGGACGAAGGCAAGATAGTACTACTAGTGTAGGCGGCGCTAGCTATCAAGAAGGATCGCGGCATGACAGGCTTAGAGAGAGAATACGAGGACTTGCAGAGGCGAAAGGCACTACGCGAGAATAGTACAGGGGAGACATTGTCGAGAGGGCCTGTGCTGACTTCTGCTAGGTCGTACGCAATTGTTAGGTTAGCGTAGTGTTAGCCTGACACGACGATCAAGCTAGGCCTTAATGTCATTAATAGTAGGCGTTTGCAAGCATGTAGCGGATGTTTAAGCGGACACTAACAGAGGGAGCGAGGGCCATAACGGCGGAAGGGCAAATGTTAGTAACTATGGCAGTAAGGCAAGCGATTATGACGGTAACGACTAGCCGATGCAGGGACTAGAGGAGCCATTGTCGCGGGACACCCTACATAACAGTGTTATGACAACGAGGTTAGTTTCTTGTCTAACATTACGGCCATGATTACTAACATGTACTTGTCTAGTATGAAAGCTACTATAGTCGATAAGCCCTGACCTAGACACACGTAAGATGAAAGGTTAGTAGCCTTAGCGCGTCGTGAGGGCTAGCTATCGCTAACGAGGCGGAAGTAGCGAGAGGCCTAAGCTACAGAGTAGGCGGTTAATCGTGACTAGTATAGACAAGCGGTATAGGCGAGAGGACTTATGTATTAACTAAACCGTGCTAACAACGGATAAACGCTAGCGCGGCTCTAGCGAGAGGCGAAATGCAAAGACTTACTAACACATAGTAAGTGCGATTATTAACTCTACGTATCGGCGTAGTTAATGACAATAGCTATAGGACACAAAGCTCGACCGCAAAGGACAAAGACTAAGGCGATAGTAGGAGCTAAGCTTTGCTAGAGGCAGAGGCAAAAAATGCTAGGTAAGTATGCTAGTAGTATACTAGCGTTGTACTACTAACATACCGCTAGTACTTTAATATTAATAGGAGGTACTAGCGGTAGTTTAGTAGCTACGTAGTATACATTAGCTAACGATTATGATGCAGCATAGCATGCGCTCTACTCGATTAGTATAATCTTATAAGCAACTAGTCGAACGTTGTAGAGAAGGTAGAGGATGCGCTTGACGACTCTAAGTTAAGGGATAGTTAGTTGTAGTAGCATACTACATTTACGGACTCGACCTTATCAGAGCAGATTAAGGGCTATAGCGACAAGGTCTTTGATGATGCGACCTTTAAGAAGCTACAGGAGGGGCGAAATAGTAGCGCTTTAGGAAAGTCGGTAGTAGTAAAGGTAAGCTAGTAGAACGGAATAGAGGATAAGGGTGAGTAGAAGATTCATGTGTGAGGGCTGATACAGGATGTGTAGATAGTATGTAGTAGCTATGCATTTGTTACTAGCTATACTGATTAAGGTCTTCGGGCGTAAGGCGCAAGTTAGATATAGCAGCTTGCTTGAATTCAAGAGGCGTCGTAAGAGCTGCGTTTAAGCTGTATATGTGTTTAGTGTTAGCAAATCTGCTTAATTCGCGTTATACGTCAGGTCTAGTGTAAATAGTAAAAGAGCATAGTATGACAACAACGAGATATATAGTATTAACTAAAATCATGACTTTAACATCTATTGCATGCAAATTGTTTTGATTCGAGTAGCTCGGCTTGCGTGCCCGAGCTACTTGCCGCTAGTATACTGCTAGTAGTAAGTTACTTACTAGTAGTACTCTTGCACTATGAGCTACTCATGTCGCAGACACAAGTAGCTTAGGAGGGGCCGAGTTTCTTAGGGGTACATACAAGCAGGCTAAGTCAGACAAGTAGGTAAGTAAGCTAAGTAACACAAGTTACTCGGTCTACTTAGGGCCTTGGTTTTCGAGACAGAGGAGCATATTTAGCATCTAAGGATAGTACTCGAACGGCTCCGTAAGTTCGCTCTATACGCAAACCTAAAGAAGTGCTTATTCCTAACAGATAGGATTAAGTTTCTTGGATACATCGTCTCTACAGAAGGAGTTATCATAGATGACTAAAGGGTGTCTATAATCGCAGAGTAGCCGTAGCTAACTACCCTCCGAGAAGTGCAGGTGTTCCTAGGATTTACTAACTTCTACCGCAGATTCATACGGTCCTACTCGAAGATCGTAGCTCCTCTCACAGCCCTCGCAAAGGGCGCGATTTAAGGAAGAAAGCCAGGGATAGTACCTTAGGAGGAGGCTTAGAGCAAGGCTTTCTCTGAACTTAAAGCAGCCTTCTAAACTACACCTATACTTTGGCACTTTAACCCTGCCACGAAGATCCGAATAGAGACTAATGCTTCAAAATTCGCAATAGCCGTAATTATATCGTAGCTCTAGTCGCACGAAGGTAGTACGCGATAGTACCTAGTTGCCTTCTAGTCGCGGAAGATGCAGGGCGCTAAGCCTAACTACGAGACTCATGACTAAGAGCTTTTAGCTATTATTAACAGCTTTAAGGAGTACCGACACTACCTTAAAGGCGCAGCGCACCCTATTAAGGTACTTACTAACTATAATAACCTTTGCGGCTTCATGGGCGTTAAGTAGCTAAGTAGTTAGCAAGCAAGGTAGGCGACTTTCCTCGCTAGCTTTGACTTCGTTATCTAGCATCGTTCTAGAAAGACGAATCTAGCTAACGGTCCTTCGTGACAACTAGACTACGACACTAGGGAGCAGAGTAACTAACAGCTTCTCTCTACGCTACAAACGAAGCTTGTAGTTTAGGGCGGCGATCTGTCGTTAGCTTCTCTTGTAGGTCGACTGTAGGTCTAATAGGGCCTCACAGCCTCCGCTAGCAACAAACCCTCCTATCTAGCAGTTGTAGCGACCGCGTCTAGCTTGATCCGTGTAGTAGTTAACTAGCTTACATGTAGTAAGCATGTAATGTATAAAGAACCCTTTAAAGAAGTCTCGAGACTTATTTAGCGGTTGCAAGAGCGAGAACCAGAGTTAATTAATAAGGGTGTAGCCCTCTAGGACACCGCAGGCGGTCTAAACTACTAGATCAAGTTAGGCGACTTATAGTACTTTGATAATAGGCTCTACGTACCTACTAACTACATACTCTGTTTGTAGCTCCTCTGTATTCATTATGACAATGAACTCGCGGGCCATTTTGGCGCAGAGAAGACAATCGCACTTCTTAGACGCAAATACTAGTAGCTAATGCTAGAACAGGATGTCTCTAACTATGTCAAATCCTGCTAGACATGCTAGGTTAGCAAATCTCGGCACTATTACCCCTATAGCGATGCTAATATAGATGTATATGCTATATGATATAAAAATATCTCGTAGTGTGACAGAGTAATCCGACCTTTTAGTAGGTATAAGACAGCGCTGCTTTCTGCTTATCGCAGAGGTAGCGCTAAGGGTGCTTATAACCCCTGACGCTCCTTAATTAGGGAAAGCATGTCTAAGCCTAACCTCGTAGGGGTACTGTAAGGTTAGCGACGTAGGGGCGTCCTACGTTGACTACTAATCCTACTTAGACGACATATGAGCTAACGTATGTATAAAGGACCCCCTTGCCATGTGTAGCAGGGTTACTACATGCTAAGGGCAGGCATCGGAACCTATGCGGCTCTAATAGCCCCCTAGTATCAACCGTAGTTCTGCCCCTCCTCCTATGAGGATGTCCCTAGCCTTACTAAGTAGTACACGCGGAACGTATAGGGTACGGGATGTAGCACACTTATACTATGTAAGAGTAAATAGGTAGATAGCCTATATAACATATGTCATGCATATACCTTAACACCTTCGTAGCGAGTACAGGGTAGAGACTACTAACTTAGGCGGGTTTTAATCTGTCACATGTTAGGCGGCTTCGTAACACCTTCGCTTTACATGCAGATCGAGATATCAGGAAACTACGAGTACATACTTTAGTTAATCCTTGAAATTATAGGGCGAGCATGCGCGCTAGCCTTGCCAAGTAGCTTAGCCGTCCCTATTTAGTCGTGACTATGAAGAACGTGTTATAGAACCTTAGGGTAGTAGGAAAGTACGCAGACGCTCTATGCGCGCTACTCGAAATAGCAGGAGCGCGCTCCTAGCGCGGGCCTCGCCACATTTTCATGCTAGTATGCTAGTATAAGTGCGGTTAGCGCACATACGTAACAGCCGCGTTATCCGTTATTACATTATTCGGTCCTCTTGTAAGTTAACTAAAGGCAGGTACTCTGCGCATGTAGTTCGAGTTACTAGCCTAACAGTTGCGGTAGGTAACAGGGGGGCTATTAGAGGGTATAAAAACCTCGTCGCTTTCCTAAACTTCCTGTTCTAAGACACTAACATTGACCTCTACTCCTATTTTGCTTAGCTTGCGCCTCGCCCTGTCTACAGGTCTATACTAGAGCTTCTTCTTCTTTAATTAATTAATCAAGATCAATTAACCTGTCTTAGCTATAATAGCTTATATGCTACAGACTAAGTTCGACGCTACTCGCTCTGCTAGCGATCGTCGCTCGTGTTAACGATGCCTCGACAACCTTAGTAGCCAAGCTGCACACATCTCTCCTCCGCGTGTTAGTAAGGCGTCCCCTACCCGCGAGGTATGCGTGACTTGTACTAACTGAAGCGTAGCTAAGATCTACGTCAGCAGATTTAATAAGGGCGGTATCTACTATAATTGTGTTAACTGTAATAGCAAGCATCAAAAATGCTAAGACCTCCCTAAAGAGGTATACGGCGAGTACAACTAGCTCTGCCGTAACATCGATGACTTCTAGAGTACGCGCGACAAGAGGATTGCTAAAGGCACTCTAACTATAAACAGGCTACAGGCTAAGTACCGCGAGGTACTTGCCTACCTGCTTAGCGCCCTCTTATGCTTTACTATAACTACTAACTGTTCTTACGGCAGTGTTCGCTTCGACTCTCTGCTAACAGGCAAAAACGTTTGTCTAGGTCTAATCGTAGACTTAGTCTAGAAGATCTTGAAGGTACTAACTGTTAGGGTCGAGACCTTCGCTATAGTACGCATATAGTACGGGTACCCTCTAAGTATAAATGCTGACTTTCTCTACTAGGCTAACGTTAGCGTTAAGAAGTATCCGACTAGCTATTAGCGTTAGCAACTCGGGGCCCTTGCCTCTATTAACAATGACTTCGAGACGCAGATAATCCGCAAAAAGGTCATCAAGCAATTCACTATTCCTGCTACTAAGGCTACGCCCTAGCGCTATACCGAGAGACAGCCTGCCTCTAAGCTAGTCCTAAGGACTAAGCCGTAAGTTACTTACTCGAATCCTGTCGCGTGCGTACAGCTAACACATTGTAGCGCCGCCGCCTACGCCGCCTTGACGCTACTATCTAAGAAGAAGAAGAAGGCTAGGGCCGAAATTAAGGTTAGCAACAAGGAAGCCGAACCTTCCCCGCTTCTAATCCGTACTACGTCTGTCAAGACACTAAGGTACAAGCCTCTAGGCCAGATCTTTAAGGATGAGGAGGATGACGACATCTAGGATACCTTCGGTCCTAACGTGATCCCTTCGCGCCATAGTGTTACTATACTAGTTGCGCCTAAGGAGGACACTAAGTCCGATGATGTAGTCGACACTTATGTCAAGAAGCACAAGATGATCTCGAGGGACGAGCGTAACAGCCACAAGCGCGCTCGAGTCTCTTCGCCTTCTAATGCTAAGGATAAGGTAGTCGTCGCGACTAGGCGCGGTAAGGGTGTCGCTAGCTCTCTGGCTACTATAGGCTCTAAAGACAAGCTCCCTCGCAACCTACTAAAGAACAAGATACTAGCCTCTCTTTATGGCGTTACTACTCCTGTCACTTATAGTCGCTTCGGGGTGTTTAGTAGACCCTGTGCAAGTAGGTAGTCCCTAGCGGACCGTAACAAGAAAGACTCTCCTACTTCGGGTTTAGTCAGGAAGCCTCTAACTAGTAGTCGCTAAGCATTAGCTACAAAGCTAATCTAAGCATGTCTCTTGTTCTCCTTAGGTTTATTCTAGGTATGCCTTTAGGCATTAATAACGTATAAGTAGGGCGTTTACTTCTCGTTATTACTCCGCGTGTTATATACTACATACACGTGTTAAGAATTCTGCTCCGAAGCCCTTATCTTCCTACGAATCGACCTTCTTAAGCCCTGCTTATGCCTCCTCCGCTCTTTGAATTCACGAATAGCTTCCGGAGCCTTCTTATAGTCTTCGGCCGGAACCTATTATGTGTACTTAGGTAGGTATCCTTTCTACTTCACTAGATAGTACGTTGCGCCCTTACGCCGCATACTGTCCTTAATACTCTCGACTTCCTACTCTTCGTTCTCTTCTGCTACTAGCATCGGGTCCGCAGGCTCTTCGCCCTTACGCTATACCTATAGTTCGAGTAGAGATACGTAGAAGACGTCATGCACATAATATGACAATAGTAACGATAGCTAGTACGCCTGCGAGCCTATTACGTCGCGTATCTAGAAGGGTCTAACAAACCTTAGCGTCATCTTCTTGCTTAGAAGTTTCAGCTTGAGATTCTTCGTTAACAGTAATACCTTCGTACTAACTGCGTACTACATCGGTTTAGCATAGGCGTTATTATGTTTAATCTAGGATTCTGAGGCCTTTTTCTAGTGTTCTATTAGCACCGAATGTACCTCGCGCATACGCTACGCTAATTCTGTAGCAGCTAGTACCCTCTCCTTAGAAGACTTGTCCTTAGGCGGTTCTAGGTGTATTTCCGGATTAAAGCCATAAAGAATCTAAAATGGCGACATGCCTATAGTAGCATACACGCTGTTATTAACTGCAAATTCCGCCATAGGAATTACGTCGGCCTAGGCATCCTAGTTCTTAGCGTAGTAGTACTAAAGGTACTACTTAAGAGTCTAGTTCATACGTTTAGTCTGACTATTAGTCTGTAGATAGAATGCTATACTTAGGTAGTACTTAACACGCGCCTTAAACATAAATTCTTGCTAGTATTTACTAGTAAAGACAGAACCTCGATCTAATAGGATACTTCGGGGGACACTAAAGCGCCATATAACTTCGTCGCGAAGTAGTCGCGTAAGCTTGCTACTTGTGCACCTTTTCGTACATAGGATGAAGACTTTCATCTTAGAGTATTAGTCGACTACTATAAGGACAGCATTAACTACATTGCCTCTCTACTTTGCTAGCGGCAAATTAGTAATAAAATTTATGGTTAAGTGTTACTATAGTCTCTCTAGTAGTAGGAGCGCCTAAGCATTGCCGTAGGGGCGATAGCGCCGAGATTTGCTAACCTGGCACATCTAGCAGGATTTGACATAGTTAGAGACATCCTGTTCTAGCGTTAGCTACTAGTATCTACGTCCGAGAAGTGCGATCGTCTTCTCTGCGCTAAAATGGCCCGCGAGTTTATTGTCATGATGAATATAGAGGAGCTGCGAACAGAGTACGCAGTTAGCGGGTACGTAGAGCCTATTGTCAAAGTACTACAAGTCGCCTGACTTAATCTAGTAGTTCGGACCGCCTGCGGTGTCCTAGAGGGCTACACCCTTATTAATTAACTCCGGTTCTCGCTCTTGCAACTGCTGAATAAGTCTCGAGACTTCTTTAAAGGGTTCTTTAGACATCGCATACTTACTACATATAAGCTAGTTAACTACCGCACAGGACGAGCTAGACGCGGTCGCTACAACTGCCAGATAGGAGAGTTCGTCACTAGCGGAGGCCGTGAGGCCCTATTCGACCTGCAGTCGACCTATAAGAGGAGCTAACGACAGATTGCCGCCCTAAACTACAAGCTTCGTTTGTAGCGTAGGGAGAAGCTGTTAGTTACCCTACTCCCTAGTGTCGTAGTCTAGTCGTCGCGAAGGACTATCGCCTAGATTCGTCTTCCCGGAACGATGCTAGATAACGAAGTTAAAGCTAGCGAGGAAAGTCGCCTACCTTGCTTACTAACTACTTAGCTACTTTACTCCCATGAAGCCGCGAAGGTTGTTATAGTTAGTAAGCACCTTAATATGGTACGCTACGCCTTCGAGGTAGTGTTAGTACTCCTTGAAGCCGTCAAGAATAGCTAAAAGCTCTTAGTCGTAAGTCTCGTAGTTAAGCTTAGCGCCCTGCATCTTCCGCGACTAGAAGGTAATCAGGTACTATTACGTACTACCTTCATGCGACTAGAGCTATAATATAATTGCGGCTATTACAAATTTTGAAGCATCGGTCTCTATTCGAATCTTCATAGCAGGGTCAAAGTGCCAAAGTATAGGCGTAGTTTAGAAAGCTGCTTTAAGTTTAGAGAAAGCCTTACTCTAAGCCTCCTCCTAAGGTACTATCCCTAGCTTTTTTCCTCGAATCGCGCCCTTCGCGAGGGCCGTGAGGGGAGCCACGATCTTCGAGTAGGACCGTATGAATCTGCGGTAGAAGTTAGTAAACCCTAGGAACACCTACACTTCTCGGAGGGTAGTTAGCTATAGCTACTCCGTAATTACGGACACCCTTCAGTCATCTATGATGACTCCTTCTATAGAGACAATGTATCCAAGAAACTTAATCCTATCCGTCAGGAATAAGCACTTCTTTAGGTTCGCGTACAGAGCGAAGTTACGGAGCTATTTAAGCATTATCCTTAGGTGCCAAATATGCTCCTCCTTCGAGTCAGAGTAGACTAGTATATTGTCTAAATATACTACGTAGCAGGTGTTAACGAGGCTAGCTAGGGCCCTGTTAATATACGCTTAGAACGTTGCTAGTACGTTAGTTAAGCTAAATGGCATCACTATATACTCGAAGTGTCTATACCGCGTTTAGAATGTAGTCTTCTACTCGTTGCCCTTTCAGATTAGTATCTAATAGTAGGCGTCCTTCAAGTTAAAAGACAAGAAGATAGCGGCGCGACTAAGGCGGTCAAGCGTCTCGCTAATAAGTTGTAGGGGGTAGCGGTTCTTTTAGGTTACCGCGTTAAGGCCCCTATAGTTAACGTATAGGCAGAGTATGTTGTCCTTCTTCAGGACGAACATAACTAACGCTCTAGCCTCGCTGTCGCTTCGTCAGATCCACGCGTTCCTTTACGCCTTGTAGAGATAGTCTCGAAGTGTTTCGAGCTACGATTCCGACATAGGGTACAGAGGTCGATACGGAGGATTATAACCCTCCTTAAGGTTAATCGCATGTTCCGCGTCTAGGGCCCGGGTATAGGCCGCAGCCTCTACGTCGAAAATATCGGCGTATTCCTCTAACTTAGGTAGAAGGGTAACGTCTTCTTTAACGTTCTGTATGTAGACCGTATACATGCATTAGACCTTCTTCATGTCCTTGTAGAAGCTACGTGTGTCACGCATCTACACTGTAGGAACTTCGCCTATAGAGCTATAGAACTAGTTGTTAGTAGCTCTATTAACAACGACTCCCTGCTTGTAGCGCTAAGGGCGGCCAAGTAGGAGCTCCTTATTAGGAACCTCTTTGGCGAAGAAGACTTCGTTAGTCTCGCGTACTTCTCCTAAGGAGTCCGCAAGTTAGAGGCGCACGTTATACGCGCCTTAAGCCGCTACGCCTTCGCCCTAAAAGGACTTCATAGTAGGCAGCAGGGCTCCTAGGATTAGCTTTAAACCGAGCCGTACGATTACCCTCTAGGGTATCACGTTAATCTCCGCAAGGTCGTCTAACATATAGTCTACTAGCTCAAGCGAGCTATTAACTTAGACCGCACTAGATAGGCGCTAGGCAGGCTACGAGTCTACACTATTAGTGACAGACAGCTTAGATACCCGTAGCAGCTATTCGGCTGTCTCGGGCTTGTCCTTCTTTCGCCTCCCCTCTAGGGAGGTTTCAGACACCTTGCTTACCTTTTTCCTATCACTTCGTTTAGGATAGCGAGCCGCCTAGTAGTCCCTTACTCTACAGATGTAGCAGCTACTTAGAGGCTTCTCGCTACTGTCTTTTAGCTCGGAGGGCTTGCTCCTCCTAAATAAACTACCGCGTTAGGCGTGACCCCTAGGGCGCTTGTAATAGCGGCCCTTCGGTAGGTCCTTAGGGCTTAGACGCTTATTGTCCTTACTGCCTGACTTTCCATTTCGCTTCAAGGTAATCTCTATACGTGTCGCAAGGGACACGAGGTCTTGCTAAGTTATCGGAAGTTCATGAAAAGTCATGATTGTATTCTGAAGATTGTCATCAAGTTTAACGAGTAAGTGCCGCATGCGTTACGTCTTAGTATAGAGTAGCATCTGTCCCTTGAGTGTAGCAAGGTAGGTAGCAAAGCTAGAGGTTGTTTGTCCCTTCCCCTACTTAGCCTTCTCGTACTTAACAGACATAGTAAGGACGCGATTCCCTAGATCCTCGACCTAGTTAACACAGAACTAGCGAAAGTCTGCCTACGTATACGTTCTGTTGTAGACCCGCATAAGGTTATACCGCTTATGCTAATTATTGCGAGGTTCCTTATCCTCTTCGAGCTACATTACACTAAAGGCGACCTGTTTGCCCTCTATAGAATATCCGCGTAGGTTAAGCACAAAAACTGCCTTACATGCTTGCAAGAAAGTTCGAGCCTCCTTCAAGGTGTCTCCCTTAAATGGCTTCAGGTTACGTGCGTTATGACTACCTCCTAGTTAGCCTACTATGGCCCTGAATTCAGGCACTAGACTTGCGGGCACACGCAGAGGGTCTACGCCTACTAGTAAGTTGTCTTCGTAGGTCCCTAGCGTGAAATCTCGCTAGATTTCTTCGTCTGCTAGTTTATTAGTACTACTTATAGCGACGTCTTCGTCGTCCTCGCCGTTGTCGCTACTAGAAGCGGTACGGCTCTAGCTCTAGTTTGCAAGGCAGTTCGCGACCTAATCGACAATCATGGCTACAAGGGCTAGGTCGATAGTCAGAGTTAGCTACGGTCCCTATGCGAGGGGTCTATTACCTTGTCTGCCGCGTAATTAGCCTCTAGCGGAACTGTCGCTTAATGTAGTGTCGCTCGTAGCAGGTACTTCTATAGTACTTAGGCTAGCTTCGCTATCGCAGGCGCTTAGGATAGCGCTCGCTACGCGTTAGTTACGAGTTCGTAGTACTCTAGACATATTGTAGTATTCTCTGCTAGACTGCAAAGCAGGGGGGAGAAAGCAGAACTAATATAGATGTATATGCTATATAATATGAAAATATCTCGTAGTGTGACAGTGTAATCTGACCTTTTAGTAGGTATAAGACAGCGCTGCTTTCTGCTTATCGCAGAGGTAGCGCTAAGGGTACTTATAACCCCTAATACTCCTTAATTAGGGAAAGCATGTCTAAGCCTAACCCCGCAGGGGTACTATAGGGTTAGTGACGTAGGGGCGTCCTACCTCGACTACTAATCCTACTTAGACAACATACAAGCTAACGTATGTACGAAGGACCCCCTTGCTATGTGTAGTAGGGTCACTACATGCCAAGGGCAGGCATTAGAACCTATGCGGCTCTAATGGCCCCCTAGTATTAACCGTATCAGATGCTTAGGCGCTCCTACTACTAGAGAGACTATAGTAAGACTTGACTATAGATTTCATTACTAATTTGCTACTAGCAAAGTAGAGAGGCAATATAGTTAATACTGTCCTTATAGTAGTCGACTAATACTCTAAGATAAATGTCTTTATCCTATGTACGAAAAGGTGCACAAGCAGCGAGCTTACGCGACTACTTTGCGACAAAGTTATATAGCGCTTTAGTGTCCCCTAAAGTATCCTATCAGATTAAGGTTCTGTCTTTACTAGTAAATACTAGTAAGAATTTATGTTTAAGGCATGTGTTAAGTACCGCCTAAGTATAGCATTCCATCTATAGACTAATAGTTAGACTAAACATATGAACTAGACTCTTAAGTAGTACCTTTAGTGCTATTACGCTAAGAACTAGGATGCCTAGGCTGACGTAATTCCTATGGCGGAATTTGCGGTTAATAATAGCATGTATGCTACTATACGCATGTCGCTATTTCAGATTCTTTATAGCTTTAATCTAGAAATACACCTAGAACCGCCTTAGGACGAGTCTTCTAAGGAGAGGGTGCTAGCCGCCGCAGAATTAGCGCGGCGTATACGCGAGGTACATTTAGTACTAATAGAATACTAGATAAAGGCCTCAGAATCCTAGATTAAACATAATAACGCCTATGCTAAACCGATGTAGTACGTAGTTAGTACGAAGGTGTTACTATTAACGAAGAATCTCAAGCTAAAACTTCTAAGCAAGAAAATGACGCTAAGGTTTGTCGGACCCTTCCGGATACGCGACGTAATAGGCTCGCAGGCGTACTAGCTATTATTGCTATTGTCGTATCATGTGCATGACGTCTTCTACGTATCTCTACTTAAACTATAGGTATAGCGTAAGGGTGAAGAGCCTGCGGACCTAATGCTAGTAGCAGAAGAGAACGAAGAGTAGGAAGTCGAGAGTATTAAGGACAGGCTAGCTTCGCTATCGCAGGCGCTTAGGATAGCGCTCGCTACGCGTTAGTTACGAGTTCGTAGTACTCTAGACATATTGTAGTATTCTCTGCTAGACTACAAAGTAGGGGGGAGAAAGCAGAACTAATATAGATGTATATGCTATATAATATGAAAATATCTCGTAGTGTAACAGTGTAATCTGACCTTTTAGTAGGTATAAGACAGCGCTGCTTTCTGCTTATCGCAGAGGTAGCGCTAAGGGTACTTATAACCCCTGATACTCCTTAATTAGGGAAAGCATGTCTAAGCCTAACCCCGTAGGGGTACTATAGGGTTAGTGACGTAGGGGCGTCCTACCTCGACTACTAATCCTACTTAGACAACATACGAGCTAACATATGTACGAAGGACTCCCTTACTATGTGTAGTAGGGTCACTACATGCTAAGGGCAGGCATCGGAACCTATGCGGCTCTAATGGCCCCCTAGGATTAACCGTATTAACAGGCCTGTAGGGGAGAAGGGATCTGTCATAGGATAATAGACCCTCGGATCTGTAGGGTTAGTCTACAGATCTGTAGACATAGATCTGTTAGGTCTGTCGACAGATCTAACAGAGCTGCTCTGTCTCTCTAGTATATAGGGATGGCTTCAGGACAGGCAGTTAGGAGCTTCGTGCTTAATCTCAATTTAATCCTCTCTTGCTTAGAGGAGAGTTAGTTACAAGGTTAACTACTATTGTCGATATTCTTTATAGCTCTGCGAGTCTAATACCTAGTTACCTTCCTGCTATTAGCACCTACCCTTATGACAATTAGTATAGTAAGAATAGGCATTACTACTTCTAACGCGTTAGTAGGAAAGTAAACAAACAACAGATAGACGTAGATATCTGACTGTTTACAGATAGATAGTTTTTTATCGTTATACGCTCTATTACGCTTAAGAGGCTAGCTTTAGACCGAAATTGTAGTTAAAGCTAGTTTCAATTTAACGCTAACTCGAAGCAAGGCCTGCTTAGTACGGCCCTTGCAAAATGAGCTCTATTAAGAAGCTAGTCAAATTAATGCCCTAGTAGGCGTAGCGTTAATGCGTAGCGCTTTCTTGCTATATCTAGCTGCCCCTATAGCGGACATTCCTTTCTAGTCGTATGCTCTAATCGATGCCCTTCTATAAAAACGCTTATTCTTCTCTAGGCCTAACGCCTCGGTTCTACACTAAACACAAGGCTAGCTAGTCGCAATCTCTAGATTAAACTATCATTTGCTGCCTAGAAAGCCTTACAGCCGTCATGCTAAATAGCACTAGCGTACTACTGCTAAAACAGCTTGCTTGTAACTGTAATCTAGTAACGATATCCTTCTGCCCGCTACAACTCTGTCGGTCGTGCCTTTAAGAACCCATGTCTAATCTAGTAGTCGGTCGTATTAGCGCTTAGCGGGTAGAGAGAAGTAGGCCCTAGGAACTTGTATTGTCTAGGGATCTTCCTCTTAGTCTTAAGATCGCGTTCTTGTCAGAGAAACACGTTCTAAAAGAACTGCTTGTCCTACATCAAGAAGCCCTGCATCATAGCCCGCTCTAGGGCGCTAATAAGATAGTATATACATATAGGCTTACTATCTTTAACCTACTTAAGGAGGCGCTATTTTGTAAAAGTTAGTACTTACTAATAGTACGCTAGACGCGAAACATACCTTGATCTCTGTCTTTGTTAGTAGATTGCACTTAAACAAGGGCTGCTCTTCTAGCCTGTCATCCTACTCATGCAAGCAATTAAGCTTTATGCGTAGGCAGAATGTAGCAGATCTCTAGAAGTCTAAAGAAACCCTAACTGCTACCTTTTACTCTACTAGCTAGAATGATCTATATACTCTCTTCTCTGTTTCTGCATTAGTTATATCATGATCCTCGATCTCCTACTCCTAGAATTAATCTTCTAAATATAGCTCCATTTCATCTAGACGCTATATGATAGTAACCTAGGCGTATTTAACGTAATATGCATCATCTTAATAACAGGTTCGGCTGTTCTGAAGAGTAATAACCTCAAGACAAAATGCTTAGCTGTTAAAGTCTCTCGTAGCCTAATCATCACTAGTATTATTATTGCCTGTAGTCTCTTGCTCTTCACTATCTTCATCGTACTCTAGGAGTAGTAACATGCTATTATTAGCCTAACTAAAGTACGTTAGCTGCTATAGACATGCTATAGACATACTGTAGACATACTATAGACATGCTATAGACACATAGATAGACTCACAATTTCTGCTCTGCTACATGCTCGACTTATAGGAGCTAGTACGCGAGATCTTGTGTAGACATGCCAGGATTCTTGTCTTTAAAGCGCTAAACTACTCGTGTTTTTACTTTGTAGATTAAGTTCTAATATGTGTCTGCTAACTAAGCATTAGGCTGTAGTCTCTACCTTCGCTTGTATTCTCGAACTACATTAGGATAAGTTAAGAGAAATCGACCTAGGTCTAAGACATAGCGCTTCGTAGGGCGCTTAGGGATTACGAGATTTGCTGCCTTGCGTTTTAGTGCCATAATGATTAGCTAGTACAGGTATTAGAATTCTTTAGGTAGCGTATAGCAGCGCTTTAGTAGTAGTGACAGAGAAGAAGAAGTACAAGTTGTAGATTAAAAGAAGCTTTGCTTTTAGGCTGTAATTAGAAGGTATAGTAAAGAAGGAAGGTACGACTTAGCGTCAGCGTTAGAGTTAACTTGTTACTCGCTAACTCACGTAACTCCTATAGTATTGCTTAGCAATTAAGACTACTATCTTAAATCGTTGAAGTTAAGTACTATACTGCTCTTCTAGTAACCTTATGCTATGTAGCGTATATACGCTTTAATACTACATTCTTGATTTAAAGCTTTGACGCCATAGGTATCACTACTTGATTTAGAATAGTACGGCCCTACTATGTGTAATTCAAAGTCTTTCGCCTGCCCTAGATCCTGATTTTCTCGCTCTAAGTTCTGTCTTGTTTACTAAATTGCCTACGCGATACGTCCTTCTAGTAATATGCTACTACTTAGTAGTATTAAGGATACTAATAAGAGTAATGCGGACCCTATAAGGAGCCCTACTTTCCGCAACTATATACAGCTAAAGCAAAGGGTTACAAAAAAGCGTAAGCCTGCAAAGAAGTCTACTACTATTAGCTATATACAAGCTTCCCTTAATGAAACACCTTTAGCGAGGCGTCTAAAAAGCGGCTCCTACACCCTAGGCCTAGGGAAAAAAAATCGCAGTTCGGACTAGTCAGACCTTTCGACAGCGTAAGCCTAAGAAGCTAGGGCTAGCAGCTATATCAGAGATTTAGAAGTATTAGAAAGGCACTAAGCTCTTGTTATAAAAGTTGCCATTTGCTCGGCTTATCTAAGAGATTACAGGCTTAGTAGTACTAGGTCACGTAGAATATTACTTCTAAAGTCTTGCTTTAGTTATATTGTAAGAGGCTATAGAAGCATATAATGTCGCTAAGTTTAAAAGGTATAACATGATTACAATCTACTTAAAACGTATTACTATTATGCCTAAAGATGTATAGCTTGTTTAGTAGCTAAAAAAGCATCTTAGTAGCATCGACAGGACGCACTATAGATGACCTAGTCTTTCTGCCTCTTACTAAGCCCCGCTTGGCTATTATCTAGCTATGTAGACATGCTATAGACATGCTATAGACATCTAAAGTTCTTTAGGACAGATTACAGAGCTCTGTCCTAGAAATGGCAAGCTACCTACTTCTAGAACCTTATACACAAACCTACTTGATAACTGCCTCTTAAGAAGCCCTGCTTGGCTACTATCTAGCTGTGCAGACATGCCGTAGACATGCCGTAGACATCTAACGTTCTTTAGGACAGATTACAGAGCCCTATCCTGTAAATAGTAAGCTACCTACTTCTAGAACCTTATACACAAACCTACTTAGCGAAATTTAGAGCGACTACTCTTAGACACTAGTAATCTTGCAAAAGGAAACGCTTTTGACTAGATGTACT